>JBAMHV010000015.1:18425592-18447522 GCA_037177535.1 Pseudomugil gertrudae | reverse complement strand
CCCCCCCCCCCCCCCCCCCCCCCCCCCCCCCCCCCCCCCCCCCCCCCCCCCCCCCCCCCCCCGCCCCCCCCCCCCCCTCCCCCCATAACTGCTGGAGCGTGAAAGTCTGAAATTTTTCTTTTCATTTTTTTTCCTTTTTTAGGCAAAAGAAAGCTTTCAAGGTCCAGAGATTGTAAAATGTCATTTTTCGTCTCTTTTTTCTGAGGAATAAGGAAACTTGAAAAGCAACGGTTACAGCAGTTTAGTTACCCTCCTATTTAAAAATTGAGGTCTTTTCAGATGTTGTGTGCCATTCAGACCTCCTGGGATTCTTTGCAGTGTGCTGCATGAATCCTACCATGTATATAGATGGAAGAAATTTGTGGAAAGCTTCTTTTTACTGTATGCCATCACGCTTTTCTTCTGTGCAAGTCTGCTGTAGCCTGGAACCATGTTGATCTTCTTGCACTGTCTGACATAGAAAAGTCCTTTCCATCAGTCTTCTCTTGCTCCTTTCATCATATTTTTACATCTATAACTTCAGCTGCATATTTATATTCCTGATGTTGTTCCTCCATGATAATCTTATCTTTTAGATGCATTTTACATCTCTCTCTCTATGTAGCTTCGTGCGTTGGTGGGCAATTTCCAAACACCGAGACATGCAATCAGTGTTTGGGCCGCTTGATGCCTTATCTGCTGTGACAAATAAGTGTCGAGCAGCAACAACAACAGCAGATTGTCATGCAGAACAGAGCCTTTAATGCAGCAGCAATACAAAGTGAAATAGCTGTGAAGAGACATGATGTTATAAACCACTCACTTAATTTGTCCCAGAACTGTTTTCTTCCATCATATTAGAGCTGTTAAACAGGATTGAGTGTTGCACAAAGATGTTACGTTTCCTTTATATAAAACTCATCTTCTCATTATGAGAGCCTCCCAAGACAATTGTCTTCACTCATGAGTGGAAGAACAATAAACCCGTGGTCCTTCTGATTTCCATGATAGTCAACTTATAAAACAAACAAACAAAAAAATAAACAAAAAAAACCAACCTTCTGGGATTTTGCCTCCCAGCAAGTTTATGAAGTGTACATTATGGTAATGCAACTATCAGAAAAGATATTATATTTCTTGATTTTTTTACTTAACCTTCCTCCCCACCTCGCCCATCTTCAGCTCTAAAAGACTATTAAGAGTTGTCCTTGGCTCAAAGGCAGCACTACTTGAAATGCCTTTAGATTTGTTGCACATATACACATCAAAGCAACCAGCAGCTTATTTTCAAGTATTTTGCACCCCGAGGCAAGGAGCTACTTCTGAGGCTCCTGTATTCACAGTAAATAGCTTGGTTTTCTGTTCCACAGATTCCAGCATAGCACCATCTAGCAGACACCTGTGGGCGCTGGCCTCCGTGAGGTGAGATGGGGGGTGGGGGGGGGTCACAGTGAATAATAGTTCTGTTGATTGCTTTCCTGAGGTGTCGATTGGTAATGCTTTCTACACATAATCTCAGACCAAGTCTGCTTGGATGAAAGCATCCGTTCTGTGTACTGTCTCTTGTCTTCGAAAGGTTAATTTTCTAGAGTTGCCATGTGATGTGCTCGTTCCATCTCTTTCATGCTGCATAACTGTTGTAAGGACATCAGCATTTTTCATATGGTGAGGGATTGTGACAAGGATCTTTCTATCTGATAATGTTAGAGTCATTAATCAAAAAAGGATAAAAAAAAAACCTGAACTACTTCTTTCTCATTGGTTTTGGCTCTGAAGGAATTTGCTTTAATTTTCTGGACATTGCATATGTAAATATAAAATAAGAGTTAAAATGAAAACCTTTAGATTTGTTATATGCTCAATGTGTCTCCCGTGTTAAATAGAGAGAATCCTAGTAAATGGTAATTTTCAGCTGTACAACTGTAAGCTGCAGCACACTGCATATAGTCACTGATATGTGCTGAAAAAACCAGGCCAAGAGCTGAATGTCAGAAATTTTTCCTTCCCTATCTCTTTCAAATAGCATCAATCACCATCAAAGATAATGGTATCTTCACTTGGTAGCAGAAATGTGCCTTTAAAGAGAGTTGTTTCACTTTGCAGTGTCTATTGCTTTGTGTCAGATCATCCCTTCTACAGCAATGCCCTTCTTCTTTATAATGACTGCTGTCAGCCAGCAATTGTGAAGCCTTTGAGTTCTCAGCATCATTCATAAGTAGGCTTTTTTTCTGCTGTGATTAGCCCAATGCCTTAAAGCATATACTGTATATGAACTCATTTTAAATATCCTTAAAAACCTATAAAACATTCATATTGATTTGGGTTGCTAAGCAGCAGGGTGGGGCTAATCAGTTCCCTATTCAGTCTGTTTAGCCTCTGTGTCATTAAAGATAAAACAAAGTAAAGTAACTGTTAACATGAACACACTTTAAGTCCTTCCCTTAAATAGAGAAAAATCAGCCTCCTTCACCAACTGTCAATAATTTGCTCTAGAAGACTTTTTTTAGTTTCCCACGCTTGCAGCGCATTTGTGCTGAACAAATTCCAGTTAATTACAAGGCAAATGGTACAAAATGTGCTCTGCGACCATTACAATCCTGTTAGCTATGCTCAGCAAGGATTCATCACTCATCACACCCACACAAGCACAGCACACAGATAAATGAAAACACATATTGTAGATGTAAAGACTCAAGCTAACACAGATACAGTACAGACTTCAGTGCACCACACATTCACATGGTTTCCTATCTCTCCTGATTAGATGCACCAGTTTCACTTAGATGCAAAATTTCAACACTTTGCTATACCCTCTTTTGACTTTGACCAATATTATGAGATGGTGGTACTCCAGCAACAGAACTTTAATGAAAGGTTTTGAAACGAGGCATAGATGCTTGGTTGATCTAATGAGATCCCTAACTGTTTCTGCCATCTGCCAGACCAGAGTCATGACATTAACTATGCAGCCACGCTAAGCTTCAAACCCCTTTTTGATGAAGCAGCTCATCTGTTCTTGTGCTGCAAAACATAGAAATGCATGCTTATATAGAGCACTTTGGTCTTTCAATAAGACGCTAAGTATATTAAACCTATCCCCACAAAGAAAAATGCCCTGTTTTCTGGTGAGATTTTTTTATCAGTATTGATGTGTCCAGTCTATAAGGCCTTGCTTTGAGCCACAGTCATCTGTAGTTTCTGAAGGTACCATTGTTCGCCTAGCTGGAGAGAGGTCACTGTACGAGAGGAAAATAAATGTGGAGTGATTGACTGGTCTCTGTTGGAGAAATGAGTTCTCCATTCATTCCTGGGCTTCCAGAGGTGAAACGTCCTTCAGAACAGTAAACACAATCTGACAGGGCTCTACAATACACGCAAAGGCACAGCATGGCATAGTCTGTAAGGACGGCACTTTACTCCACACTCCTCTCCTCTCCTCTCCTGTGTCAAGTCTACAGGCTCTACATTAACCCACAACACAGTAGATGTCATTGAGGATTCTAGACATTTCTTTTCAGAGTGGTTTCTTTTCTTATTACTGAGCATACTTGCAATGTTCATCTTCGAGCTCACCTTTTTTTCTCTTGAATAAAAATTGAGAGCATGAATCTAGGGGGATAGAAAGTGATCATTCATTTAAAGATGCAGTACTCTCTCCATAGACAGCCATCCCAGCTCAGACCAGATCTCAGCTCCCTCTTCGAAAGCAAATTAAAAACTGTAGTACCCATCAGAGACCAGATTAGGCTGATTTCCCGACATGCTTAAATTGCAGTAATCTCAAATGCAGATCACATCTGCAACTAATTGAAGGATTTGCAAGAAGTTGTGAGTGGTTAGGCTCATCTGTGAGCTCCTGTTCATTTTCAAAAGGTAGATCTTTTGAACCCTTAACTAACAGCTCAATAAATATTGGAGCTTGCAGCACAGTTTGAATCAACTGTGGCACAACTGACCAAAATCAACCCTAAAATTCACCCACAAACATTCTCTACCTAACTAGAAAGATGGAGGTATCCAGGTTACTGTTTTTGTTTTGCATGAATAATCAAAAATATATATGTATAGCACAATGTTATTTTTTATGCCCATTCTTGGTATTCATGGTGCAATCAAGGCTCTTCTGGTGTAAGAGAACTTCCATCTACTCGTGCAAACATACATAGGCCTATAGACATGGTTTGCTTAGCAGCTCGTCACATTATTGTCTCCCACATCTGTGCAAGCATGAAAATTAAACTCATGACAAGCGGCTTGTGTGGGTCAAAAATGTCTGTAATCAGAAGTGGGTTGGGCTTTTTGTGGTTGGGCTTTTTGTTTGAACGGATACACATTGCTTTATCTACAGACAGATGCACATAAAAACATAACAAGGCTTTTAGGAGAAGCTTACAGTTAATTCTTGCATGTCAAATGATGTTTTCACATTAACAAAGACAAAAAATGTGTATGATGGATAGAAAAAGACAGGAGAACTGAGAGACTGTAAACGCGCTCGCATATGTGAGAGTATTTCAGAACGTAATAGCACAAAAACACATGGCTGTTGTGTGCGTTTGGAGATGTGCTGTGTATTGTGATTGTAGTGAGCAGTGATCTATTCTTCCCCATTACCTTACTGCATACGTGTGGTTCATTTACATTCATGGTTATCCAGATAATGAAGCTTTCAATCCAGGGGATCCTGCGGTGAGAACAATGAACCCAATTACCTCCCGCTGCCTGTGAGATGGGATGGCAGACTCTGAGACAGATGGGAGAGGCTGCACTCGGCAACCAATCCAATCACATTCATCTCGCTCGGTTCCTGTTTCCCTGTTCATGTTTTCTGCAGCAACTTATCAACAGGCAGGGGCCAAAGGACCTGGGATCAGTACATCACACACAGCAGTTCTGCAAACTCACACTCCTTCTACACACACTCACCCCCTGACCATGATCTTAAGAGTTTGCATACTTCACCTGCCAGAGGAGGACGAGGTAAAGAAACGTCATTTCTACTTTGATCCTGATCTCTTTATCTGTGACTCAGAGTCTGACTGAAAATCTGCCTGATGAATTATGCAAGCGACTCATGTTTCTCTATATTAACTTAATATTTTAGTTATAGGAACAGACTGGGATCCTTCAGTGATACATTATCATCTCCTATATTTATTTGAAAGTAGGAAACTTAAACGAGAAATTAAACAAGCATGATGATCCTTTTTGATATGCCGCAGCTGTAAAAAATAAAAAACTATTAAATGAAAAACAAATACAAAGGAACATGTAGAACAATTACTTAAGTTATTGCGGACTCCTTTCTCATCTATGGATTTGCGAAATGATGACAACCATTGTAGAAAATAAGTAAATAATAGACTACACACTGTTATACACCTCTGCAAAGTACATTTAAAAAAGACATTTTTGTACTTATCTTTTAGGAATCAGGAGTCTTAAATACTTCAATTTAGACAAATACAACTATGTCAATTTTATTTTAAATGCAAAGTAATGCAATGTGCAATGTATGAGCACCTCATCTTTACCAGCTAGCCACTATCACTGGAAATAACTTCAAGTTATCTGATTCTATATAAACGATATTCTGTAATCCGCTTCTCACATTGACATAAAGGGATGTTGGTCCACCCTTCTTTGTAGAGTTGTTTAGGTCACTTTTGCTGTCATTCATTAATTTACAGGTTTTTAAGCATTTTAAGCAGGTTGGTGCTGGATTTTGCTCGTGCCATTGTAATTCTTGTAATGATGATTATTTTTATCATATGCTGTTTGTTCTGTTGTGGATGGTTGTCCTGGTGCATGAGCCAGTTTCCGTCAAGCTTCATATTTGCAAACTGACAAATTGCAGCTGCTCTTATAGAGGCAATCATACTTGATAATAAGTATTTAATAAAGTGCATTTTATAACCCACTGCTATCTGAAGTCATGTGTTTCTGTATACTGCTTTAGTTTTAGTTGAATAAACTAATGCATTTTTATAAGCACCTAACACTGTATTAAACTTATTGTAAGACCATGTTTAACCAGTGATAAGGAGAATATCTTTAATATCCACCAATATGTAGATACATTAAATATATTTTGTCTTTTTAGAACTGATGCTGTACCATTGTGCAGCATCAGGTCTAGTTTTCATAAATCTCCTGACAATGTATGATGTATGTGAGCATGCTGATGTTCCACTTAGGCAGAACTTGACATTAAACAGTAGCCATATATATAGTGCACTTGAACTTAAACAGTGCTTTAGGGAACCTCTTCCACTGCTAGATAATTAGCTGGTGATTACATGGAAGCTCACACTGATTCTGCATAATGCTCCAATATTTTATGCATGATTTATGCAAAGTATACACTTATCTTATATGCCACCCTCCAACCACCTTATAGCCTTTAATTTTGACACTGCGATCAATAGCAATTGACTTAGTGATCAATGTGTCTCTTGAAGTTTTTCATCAGTACTGCCACTAGTTATGTCTATCCCATTGCAGTGCAGTGGATAGTTTGCTACTGGAAATCTGAATGTTAATGCCTTTTGCTGCTCCCCTGAGTGCCATAAAGGTGTTTTTCATGTTAATGAATGTCATAAGAGGAACTCTTGGTGGTCATCCCTGCACACAGGTGTTTATATGCACACACTCACACACTTGTCATGCAAAACAAGCACACATTCCCACATATTCGCACAAACTCAAACACACAGAGAGTGACTGCACACCCGCTGAACTCTTGGATGCATTATTGATAAGCTACTAATTACGCTTGTTGCAATTTCAGCTGACCTTTCCCAGGAACATCCTGGATCATTATAAGCTGAATTCTCTCTTGAAATTGCAAAGGTAATCTACAGTCCAGTCTCCTCATTGTCCTTTACCCAAACTACTGCATCTATTTCTACTATTCAATGCTGGATGAAGACGTCTTCCTTCATTCTAAAATACTACAAGTAAATGTCAAGGCAAACATTTGGGAACTTTGACAAAAATGGAAAAAAGAACAAGAGAAGATGCAATGAGAAAGAGCTCATTGTAACATTATCTTCATGCTAGAAAGGACTTTGCTGGACATTTGTGTAACATATAATTATTTCAGCAATGATTAAAATAAATGTTTTGAGTGCCTCTTCAGTTTTACAAACATAATTACAATTACTTCATTATAAAAGTTTAAAAGTAGACAATTATATGCTATTATAACTGTTTCTGTATTTTTATACACTTTATTGGCAAAAAAATTAGAAAAAATAAATGACTGTTCACCACGGTGCATGTGTTGGTCGGCTTTCTGAACATCTTTCATGATTATGTTCTTTTAATGGGAAGAGAAAAAAGCAGATAATGTGCTTGGTGCTTGGAAGAATTAACAAATAATCAGCTGGTGGTGCAAATAACTGAATGGCCCTGTATCATTATTACAGACACAGAAATAAGATCAAACAATCAGAGTTAAGCAAATACTGAGTTTCTTCCAAAAACATTCTAAATAAACTCTTTTATTTGATCACCCTGACTTGTAACAATAAAGCTATTCATCTGGTAGTTGTGTTATTTTCATAAATTCCCTTTGATATATAAAACATGTATAGCAGTACATGCAGTGAATTGGCTGTAATGATATAGAGACATGTTTGCTGATTTCTAAAGCAGAAATTGCAGTTAGACAAAGGTCTGTCAGAAAATACAAGGTCTGGTTATGATGATAAAGCAAAAGAAACAAAGAACTCCGGTAATAAGTGAAGGGTACAGCTACTAACTGTGTTTTCTGTTATTGTTGCTGATAAATGCATGCAGAAGTGCTGGGTATCCTTGATAAATCATCTGAACATGCATGATAGTTTTTCTGCTTCCTAAACAAAGCACATAAAGCAGAATTTTAGCTTAAGTAGAAGCTGAGTCTTCACAGAAAACCAGAAACACTATGTGCTACATCTTTGCCTGAGGCTTAAATATTTTGGTCTCATGATTTACTAATCAATTAAATCTAGGGATAATATCACCAAAGGAGAAATTGGAAATATGAGCCTTCAGCCTCCAAGTAAAAACCTATTTGTACGATGTTGTCCACTAAATACAAAGATTTTACCAGCATGTGCTCACTGCGGTACTTAAAGAACAATGAGGAGCATTTCAATGGTCACAAATCAACCAAAGTGCCTCACAAATGTAGGCGTACAGTAAAATGTCAATATCCACAGAGGGAAGCTTTCCTGATATTTGATCTAAGAGCTCATTCTATTTAGTTTTTGAAATGTGACTGTGAGAGGCATTTTGTCTTATTGCTGTCTCCGTCTTACCTTCGGCCTCTGCTCACATGCACATTGTAAGTGGATTCTGATTTTTTAGGGTACTTTCTTGGTGGTCTGTATTTGATGTTTAATAAGGTTTGTATGACACTTAAAAAGCAACATTGTTATGTTGATACAGTATGCTGGAGTTTATTTTTATACTTTCTTAGCTTAGTTCTTTCTCAACATAATTCTATCGTTCTTCTGAAACCCATGCATACAAATACAGGCAACAACATGTCTAAATCTGCCTCCAAGAAATATGTCAGTTTCCCTAAATAGTGATTTTATTCATCTGCTGCAATTAGAATTTGTTGGTGATAGGAGCTGACTTGGAACCAGAACAGATAGATAGACCATAAAAGTGGCTGGGAACAGCAGTTTGCTCACTGTGATGTGAACCAGGTGAGGCAGTGCAGGCAGGGACGACACCAGCCAAAGGATTAATGGTCTCAAGGGAAGCCAAGGTAAGCTTGCTGTTCCAGCTTGACATCTTTGTACTCGTAAGAGCACAGAAATTAGCCAGGCAATGCGGTAAGTAATGGACAGGGTGCTTCTACCAGTCCCATTTAACATTGCATGCAGAGCCAACAGAGGAAAATGCAGTGGGAGAGGTAAAAGTAAATGCTATCTCTTGGGCATGTGTGCAGAGTTCTGTGGAGCAGTTCATCACTTACAGTACAGTCTTTGTGAATTAAATGGAGACAATACACACAGCTTAAGCTTTGATATCCACTGGCACTTGCAGATGAAAACTGCTTAAACTATAAATGAAGATGTTACTCTGCATATGACATGGCCTATATTGTTTAGAAATTAGGATCAAGACATGTGTGTGATGCTGCTTTTGAACAATGTGTACTGTTTGTTCAGATATGGAACAGCAGGGTGCTTCTGAGCTGGAGAAATGTTGAAACGTAATCATCTGTAGCATTGAGTAAGAATGGAAAAAGAATGTCAAAACACTCCGAGACACTCCCAAAACATACCCTGCATCACAATGCATCTTTTCACTGCTATGTGTTTGTTTACCTGAGTCATTTTGCAAGCAAAGCATCTGACAGGAAGTCAAGTTGATCTAAGCCACAGCAGCCTTTATATCTTCCTCACACAGACTTTTTTTTTAGCCTTTTATAAAAACGTGTTTCTATGGTATCCATATTATGAATGAAATTAAATGAATGAATAAAATACTTTATTAATCCTAGAGAGAAATTAAAAATTGTAGTGTTTTTTTTAAATACAAAAAAATTAATCAAGAGTTTAGTTCTTGAGGCTGATGTTGTTGGAAGGAATGGTCTTCTGTATCTCTCAGTCTCTCTGAACCAGCCTCTCATTGAACACACTCTGTTGTTTCATCACTGTGTTGTGGAGAGGGTGTAAAGAATCCTCCATCATCTTCATCAGCTTGTGCAGTATTTTTTTGGACCATCAGCTCCAGCAGCTTCAGAGTTACTACAACCATAGAAACAGCTTTCTTGATCAGTTTGTTGATTCTTTTCAAGTCTGATGTTGCTGCCCCAGCAGATCACTGCAAAGCTGATTACACTTTCAACAACAGACTTGTAGAAGATGTGCAACATCTTGGTGCAGACATTAAAAGATCTCAGCTTCCTTAAGAAGAAGCATCAACTCTGACCTTTCTTGTAGATGTATTCATGTTACTTTTCTACTCAAGTCTGTTGTCCAGCTGAACTCCAAGGTACTTGTATTCCTCCACCACCTACACCTCCTCTCCCAGGATGGAAACAGTCCCATGTGTATTCTTGTTCCTTTGTTGTTGTTGTTATACGAATGTTTACATAGTTTTGACTGTTTTTCTTCTACATGCATTCATTTCTTCAATGACATTTGAGTCTCAACAGCTCATTTAAATGCCGTGCTTGAAATAAAACACACCATTCATTGGCATGTATTGTATCTTTAAGTGTTTAGATTTAGTGTCTATCATATTTACACAACTTCTAATTTATCCCTGCAACAATGGAGCATTCCTTATCTAGACTTCTTTCCATCTGATCCATTAAAAGTGATGAGGAAATATGTGTTATGCATGTTCTGTCTTAGCAATAATAAAAAGCAGGGACAACATCTGCTATGTGATGTCAGGGACCCTCCAGATGTTAGCATATTGTATCATACAGACCCAGGCACGCTCTCTGCACTCTACCCAGCAGAGACTTATTTCTCAGCACACCAAATGTCAGTGACTCACGAGTCAGATGGCACTGCAACATGCTTGAAATACACTCACACAAACTGGATTACCAGAAAAATAAGATGCTGAATATACACATAATTATCAATGTCACTCAGTTTTCAAGCACCCAATTATGTGTCTATGTTTTTACCCATTTGGCTTTTTTCAGTCAGCATAACACTCTTCCTGTAGAGATACAAAAACATGCTGGACTGGAAACATCTACAGGATTCGACTTAGATTGTATCAACAACAAGCTTCCTGTGAAAACATGTCTTCCCATGTTTTTGCAAGAATAATAAATTAGATAGGTACCCTGTAATCAATATTGTGAGGAGACCACAGGTTGTGGGGCTTTAACAGATGATGGTACTGGTGGTGTTTAAATATTCATCCTCAAAGGGACACTTTGGTCCAGTTTCAATTAGGGCACACCAGTTCCACCCTGGTTCTGGCTCCAAGTCTAAAAAAGCTTTACACTGGAAAAGTGATGGATCTAAATATAAATACAGTCCATTTACAATGTATGTATTGTGAGCTGAGCTTCACAAATTCTTCCTATACTGTCTTTTTAAGGACAACCTTCTGGACCCAGAATAAGCAACCCGATGGACTTGTTAAATGAGGAGTAAAATGGCACAAGTTCTTCTGCTTTATAAATGTGTTTTGGTACTGGATTTTATGCCCTACTGCCCAATGGTCTCTTCATAGTGTACTGAAAATAATTTTTACTAATTGTTATACTTCTTAAAAAGCTCGGTAAAAACTGTTTGCCATTGAGTCTTATTTGCTACACTGAGCAAGTCTGTGTGCAGCATCAATGCTGAGAATACAGTCTCTAAATGCAGGGATGTGAAACATGGAAAGATTGAGGAATGGAAGGATGAGAGTTGATGGAGGTCTCCCCAGCTGTCTAAGACTTAGGTTTGTCCCAGCACACTAGTTCCAACTAATGACCAGAGGCCTTGAATTTTCCCCAGCTCCCATGGGACAACAGCTGCTGCCATCCCAAGATTCTCCACAGGCTTTGATGGGAACATAGCAGTAGCTGAGCTGGCTGTACTTCCCTGCCAAACTGTGCTGCAACTCAGGGATGGCGACAGGCTGGGTTGTCGTGCCAGCAGGGTGGCTAAGCCTGCTGAAACCCTATCCAGCCAATTACTCCCTCTGAATGCCAAGCGAGCTCTCTAATGGAGGAACTGGGGACCACACGCTGTTAGGTTCCCTCACAGGTTTACAGTTTTCACAGGTATCAAGAGTAAGACTTGGATCAGAATTTTTTCTGTCTATTCTGACAGTTTGGACTAAATAGAGGAAAGACCTTAGTTTGACTCTCTCCAGACCAATTTGTTTAAAATGACAAATTCTTTTTAGTGCTCTTGTTTTTTTGTTGTTTTTTCCCCATCTACTCACACATAGCCTCTGGTGAAGCTTACCCTTTAGACTACTTGCAGGAAGAGAAACTGCATTATAGAAAAGTAGCAAAAAATGGCCAAGCTAAGAAAGAGTGGACACATATGGCTAGAGTACCTTATCATTCTGTCCACGCTGCTACTGTTCAGATAAGCAGCACAGTGCCTCCAGTGAGCCTTCCCTCCATCAATGACATACATACACTTTAACACAGTTAATTTGTGCAAGTTGTGCAGCACTTGGGCAGCATTTAGAGATACACTTCAGATTTCACTAGAGAACCAGTGGACCGTGTGGCGGGATGGAGGTCAACACAAATAGAGCTGCAACAACCCAGGAGAAATGAATTTCAAGTATGTATTGTTTGAGTAACTGTTGTTCTTTGTTATAGATGTTGAAGTAGCAATCAGCATTACTAATATTGCAAATATTTTATGGCAGCTGTAGATGAACAGTGAGAGGGAAGTAGTTTTGCTGTGAAGTAGAAAGCAACAAAAATGGCATCTAATTTGGTCCTTTCAGTCACAGTTAAATAAAATGGTTTGGTTTTTGTGGGGCATTTTTAACAGCAGTAAGCCAGCAAATTGCATCAAAGAGAAATGTGGAATTACGGGGCTGAGAAAATTTATTTTACTACATGTGACAGCTTCTCGACTGCTCCTTTTTCCTCTGTGTTTACAAAACAATTTGTGAGAATCCACTGAACCAACTTTCCTCTAACAATGTGTTATCAGACAGAGAAAAACAAGAGAATCAATAGGAGCTGCTCTCATGTATAATTTGCAGGGCCAGCACCTGGCTGCTAACAAATAAAGATTTTTTTTCCACGTTGCATTCAAGGATATTGGACAATTTTGTTTGAGGTAGACGGCTATTTTCACCAAATCCAGGCTGCAGGTCAGCTGAAATGATTGAATCTCTGTAAGCTCTGTGGGTGCAGAGAGAACCATTGCCAAGTAAACAGGAGTGTGTGCTTCATACTTCTCTCTTGGTTTTGTTTACATTCATGCACAGACTGACAAATGCCATTGTGCAGATGACTAAAGAAAACGACACTAGCGGTAAGAAGAACCCCTTTAATTGGATGTAAAGCATCGTGTCAAATGTTCTTCAGCACATTCTGATCTTAAAGTGTTTGTGTGTGTGCGTGTGTGTGTGTCAGACTGGTTGGCAGGCTGTGAGACTGCCTTGGCTTGTCAGAGAGCTCTTCTCCCTGAACCAGCTGGGCCCTCCTGCCTCCCTCCAAAGCAGTCAGTGTCGGCCACATGGTCTCACCCCACTCTGAAAGGTACCATTCAGCCTTGCACAGTTAGACCAAAACACTTTGCTCATACATACACACAGTGGAAGCCCTCACACAGGCCTATTCCAAGGAAAGCCTTCTGTTGTCTACACTCGGCAACCTAACCTGTTAAGCTTAGCCCTTTGGTCACACTTGAAATAGCTTAGATGTAACAGCATACTTTTGGGGCCAAATGTTGGTGATATACTGCAGCTTTAGGGGTGGAAATGTTCAGCTGTGGCATTGGCTGCTTGTTTGAGTCATTTTCTTTGATTTGGGCTTGTGAATAAATTTTAGCTGGGTGCATAAAAAGGTATTTTTGCATCCAAAAGCTAGCCATGAATATGATTATCTGCTGTTAAATGGTTAAAAAAAAAAAGAGAAATAACTCTGTAATGGCTGTTGTTAAGTTTTCATCTTTCTGTATAGATACAAATATATTAGGTCAAAGTTAACAAAATGTGGTATTTTCTGCTCTCAGTTGTATAATTCAAGCACATTTTCCAGTACAGAAAAAGGCCATTTTGTCACTTTGCACTGTCAACATTGGTATTCTACAAAATCACTGAACTTTTGAGCTAAGCCATGTTTGGCGGAGAAGCCATTTGCTCCCGAAGATTTGTTCTATCAGTCTCTCTGGATGAGGTCGTCGAGGTGGATGGAGATAAAGAGATGTGCTCTGCAGAAAAGGCAAAGAGGAAAAAGAGAAGAGCAAGAGCAAGATGTTGGGGGTGTCCAGGTCACATGGTGAGCCTCAGGACCTTGTATCGGAGGTAGCACACTTCCCCTGAGCTACATTTACCCTTTAGTTGCAGTCAGCCAGGAAGGCTGGGTGGAGAGAGGTAGATGGGGGGTGGTGGGGCATAATGTGCTGAAGAATGACAGAAAAGTAGGATGAGTAACATCGAAAGAGAAATGTTGTGTTGAATCCTAATGTCAGATCAGTGCTGAGCTGAAAGTTGAGGCAATCTTTTCTTCAAGACGAATATGCAGCTGTATCAAGGCTAAAATATTGTGATTGTTGATTATTCTCACTTCCACCTATCATTAATGTCATCTAGATAGAAGGCAAGGCAGCTTGACATGCAGACATGGACAAAGAAAGGATTCCACAGACAACACTAGTGAGATAACACCGAATTTTGACAGGACTCTTTGTTTCCCCTCTGCTCTTGTTGTACATCGGCTCTCTCAAGTTGTAGGTCACATTCATTTCATACTGCGACGTGGCTCTTTGTTGACTGCTTTCAGCTTTTTATGTTCTGTTTGTGGGCACATGCGATAAGAATGGAAATAAGCAATTTTCCTCCATCATGTGTAATAAAGACAGGGAGGGCATTAGGAAGTCGTTACTAACAGAAACTGTTGTACACAGACAAAGACACAAGAATAATGGATAAGGCGAAGGGTATTTTTAACCAAAAGTATGAGGCCAGAGGACAATTTCTGATATTCACATTTACTGTGATTTTCATTCATATTCATTAATGTCATGTTACATACTATAACTTGACATGACAAATGCATACAAAATCAAATTAAATTTAGCAGCAAATCAGTGAGTTTTCCTTTTCTGCTTCCCCTTTGATGGACTATATATCTTTATATTTGGCTAAATGAATTTGTAGAAGTGCAATAATGAATCAAACTACAGATAAAAAATGATTATTGATAATAAAAGTGCCTCATTGCTCATCAAAACTGCAGGTAAATGTCAGAAATGCTTAATAGTTGGGTCACTTTGCTTACTTTAGTGAATTCAAATGGTATAAATAAAGCTCTGCTTATAAAGTCATGCCAGGATCTCATTTCTCAAGATAAATAATTCAGATTGTACATGTTGGCAGGCCAAGAATAGCTTCCTAAAATAACAGGAGGCAGGAGGGATGGAAGAAGGAGGGTAGTGGGAAAGTGTGTGGCAACTATCTGAAAGGGCTGACAGCCAGCGAGCTAGGGACTTTGGCATCCCAGAGCCTCCTTGACCTGAGAAGGGGAGCATCTCCTGAAGCCATTGCAGCAATAGTCATCGTCACTCCTTCCGTCCCTTCCTCTTATTCTTTTAACATGTCTCTCTTGCGAATGTAGCAGCTTCTACTTTAGTCAGAATGGTCTTTTCAAACCAAGATGCTCTAAAATACTACACTATTTCAAATTAAAAAGGAAATAATCTAATAATGGCACCCTTTCCTCCATATCTATCTATCTATCTATCTATCTATCTATCTATCTATCTATCTATGTGCATATAAATCCAGCCACCCACCTTTGTTTATGCTCGACATCTCATGCATTGACTTTGTGTTTATGCAACACACCAAGCCAATTTGCATCCATGTTTTACTGCCATTCAAATAATTTATTTACCTCTGGTGGACCGCTTGTCTTCTAGGCTGCAGTTTTGTGTCAGCAGCTGGGCTGCGGAGCCATCTCCAGGCTTACCCTACCCTCGCTCGCCTTTTATCATGCACGGCACACTGTGGGTCTACTGCAAGCACGGGGCATTTCATCACCATGGCCTGCAGAGAGAGGAAGAGACAGATGGAAAGATGGGCTCAAGGTTCAAGAAGATCCCTGTTCGGATGGGACATCCCATAATATATGACAGGCTTAAGACCTCTCTATTTTGTGTAGGCTACCCCATTTGTGGAACGTTAGGATGCCTTCATGTTTAAAGATTATCGGCCAATATCTTGCTGATAAGGTTTCACATCAAGATTATTTGAATTCACTCAAACCAGCAGGCGTTCCCTCCTTAAATTCCAGCCTGAGGGGATATCTTCAGCTAACAGCCTTGTGGAGAGGTTTCAGTGCAGAATCCTGTCAAAGGACATCTCCGCTGAGAAAAAATGTTGAATAGAAACAGAGGCAACGGGGGGAAGAGGCTGTTTCCTGGTGTCAGCTCTAACTGGGCTGGGAGTATTGTCGCTTCTCTCAGGTACACCGATGTCATCCCTGACTGCCTGCTGTGGAGAGAAACAGTTGCACCGAGGTGTCAGCTTTAAGTGGTTATGGGGGAGTTTTGTCACCGATCACCCATCAGTATTTCACACTGACTCCTTGCTGAGGTGTAGTTTGAGCACACTGGATGTGGCTCTTCATTTCTGTCTTCCCCATCCACATTTTTTTTTATTTCTCTTTAATCTTCGCCTACTTTGCCCAGCATCTCTTCTCCTCTCCCAGGAGAGTGAATAATCTCTTTCAGTATCATGGATAATGGCTGCTCTCTATGACAGAGCTGTCTCTCCAATTCATCAGGTCTGACCTTTAGAATGCATCTTGATGAGAAGCGAAGGTAATGACAACCCTCCGCTCCCGACACCAAGTTTGCATCAGATGTGATTGTTTGATCTGATGTGATTGTTACTGCGATGACGCAGACGGAGTATTGGCTTTCTGCTATTTCTTTATAAAGAGTTATGCTTTGATGCCACATTCTCTCGAGCCTCTCGTTTCATTTACTTGGAATCATTTTTGCTGCATCTGAAGCTAATGCGTCGGAGAACTTTGATATCGAACAAAACCTTGCAGAAAATGAATTTGTCCATGTTTTGAACATGTACATTAAAGGGTTACAGTGTCCCTGCAGGCAGAGGGGCTGGAGGAAGAAATGCTGGCTGTACAGCAGCGCAGGCTGATCTCTACAGAGACTCCTCTATTGTCTGTCTGGATGTCTGTTCTGCTCTGTGCCAAGCTGCCGGGAAGATAGAAGCATAGAAGCGGAGCCTGTGCCTCATAAAGGACATTCTCTATCTGCTGCATGGTTCTGGGCTGCCGTTCAACCGTAGGCAGACTGCTTCCTGCATGTGTGGGTAGAACAACTCTATATCATCTGTTGGTTTGAATAGACAGCTCTTTGTGGTGCAGCTTAGTGTATGTTTGTCACAGACCCAGCCAACACATGTTTGACAGTGATCGAATGTTTGTGGTGTGTATGGAACCTCCTACTCAAAGCGGTGAAGGGCAGCTTCACCAAATCAATACATATCAGTTTTTAAGGGATGAAAATGATGATAAATGGGACGTGGGGATTGATGAGCAATGGCCAGTTGTCTCCTGGCGGCATGTAATATTTTCTCCTGTGCCGCATCTGGAGGTGTGTTTGCACATTGGCCACCTTTGGACATGTCGGCATGTCTTTAATCGCCATTAGCGGGAGTCCTAATTAGGGACAGGATTATTTGGGTTAACTGTGGGTAATCTGAGAGTTTGTCACTGTGTTAGTTCACATGTCCATCTCCTGCAGTGAAGAATTATTTCTTCCTCTATAATAATCACTGATGGCACAGACAGGAGTCTTCTATCTCCGAGTTAATGAAACCAGGCTGACACATCATTCTCCCAACACTAACTTTTATCTCCTGTCCTCCTGCAGACTGCAGTAAAATGACCATTATTCTTCCCATAAGCGCGTCTGTGTGCATATGTGTGTGTTTGTGGGTGTTTATGCCTATTGCCTATGTATGCATGAACAGCCCTCTCTATTCATCAAGATGTCACCTGTAATGGCTGCTAAATTAACCATGTGTTTCGGGGAGCAAAGCTGGCTTGATAAATCTCTCTGAGGCAGGAGGTGTGTGTGGTCCACTCCCATCCACCTCTACAGTGACCTTCCTCTAAAGGGTACTCACAGTTAATCCAAACTACATCTCCACAGAAGTGATTGTGGTCAGACGATTCCCCGAAATACGTCCACAAAGAAAGAGAAGGTGAAGCAGAACCTTGCACTTCGGTCATTAAACAAACATTATTCATTCAAAGATTACACCCACAAATAAAAGATAAAAAAAAGCTTATGAAAGAGAAAACAGACTGTAGGAATAATCTCAGTTTGCTAAACTAATTATGCTGCATGACAGATCACCATTTCTTTATAAACTGGAGTTTTATTGACGTATATTGACTGACACGCTAAAGTTTGTTAAGCAGTAAATAACAGAAATAACTCTAAAATATTTGGAAAATCTATATCTCCAAGCCCTCTATGTGCTATATTTGGGATTACCCCAACAACTTACACATTATCAGAGAAATGCGATTGCTTTTACGTCCCTCATTGCAAGAAGAGTGATATTGTTCTGTTGGAAGCAACAATCTCCACCTAGCTTTACTAAATGGATAAGGGATGTTTTTTTTTAAATTAGAAAAAATAAGGTTTACAATTAAAGGAAATGCACAACAATTCGTAGAGACCTGGACTTGCAAACAGCCCTTGATGAATAAAATAACGAGGAGTAATTTAATTTAGTTCATTTTATTTTATCTTTTCACTTATTTTCCCTACATGTATGTACCCCTTTGTTTCTTTGTTTTTGTTGCTTTCTTCTTCTCCCCCTTCTTTGTTTTTCTTTCCTTTTCTTAATTCCCTATTGGATTTTATCGTAATATTGAGACAAGACATGTATAAATGCTCTTATTTTGTACACCCTGAACCATGTAAGGAGGGTTGGTTATGGGGTTCATATGTTTGTTTCTCTTATTCTGTAACATGCTTTTTGCAAACTTTCAATGCATGTAAAGATTTTACATTTTGTACATATAAATAAATAAAATATGCAAAAAAAACCCCAAAAAACTGGAGTTTTATTGACATATATTGACTGACACGCTAAGGTTAGTTAAGCAGTAAATAACAGACAATAACAGCTTCTAAAACTATGTAAATAAGGACAGCAGAGAGATTTTATTAAAAAGATGTACCATTCTGACTGTGTGAAAGAACACTGCATGTGAGCCACTGCTTTGTGGTGTTACACCCCTCTAAACAAACTGATACAGTGATCAAGCACGCATTTGTGGTGAACAAAAACATGAAAAGCTTCTTGCTTTAGATCCCTCCATGCCCCTCTGTTGAGTTAGATCACAACTTCTGCCTGATCATTAAAAAATAAGCTAATTTTTAAAGCTTTCTTTGCTAGAACAACTTGTCCTAATGACTTTGTCATTCTCTTGCTGCATGACCCACTTTTGCTTCACACAGATGTCCTGACACGTTCCCTATATAAAACACATAAATCATAAGTCATTGTTACATCATTTATAGTAAACCATCCGGCCCCTTATGCAGCCAAACAGGCCCGAACCATCATTTTACCATCAGCGGGATGAGACGCCTCTCACTGGACTGCAGTTTGTTCGGCTTTTGACCTTATTTTTCACACAAAATGCTTCTATTTTAATCTAAACTTTATATTTTAGACTTATTCATCTCTTTGCCCTCAGGCTTATTCATATGGTTGGTTAACAAAAAAAGGGAAATGTTATGAAAGAATGAAACTTAGTTAATTCTTGCCAATAAAAAGGGCGTAGACCTCCATCAAGCAGCTCATTTCCACCCATATTGTGATTTCTACACTATCTTCTGATCCTACAATCTGTTTTATTGAGATGGTTTTAGATTCCTGTTCTGGATTGCAGTATCTGGCTGGAGCCAACGGGCGAGACAATGTAAATTAACTTAAACATAATGCTCAAAGTAGTGTTGGAGCGCTGATTGAGACACAGCCCGTGTTTCATGAGGCCTTCACCATCCCTAGCAACCAGAACTGATAAACCAAAGGACTTAAATACAGAAAGAAGTAAACAAGACACAGGTGAGCAGGATAATCTAAATCAACACAGGTGAAACTAATGAACAGGAAATAAAGCTAGAAAACCAGGAACAAAATACTCAACAAAATAAATCAGGAAACTAAAAGAACACAACACAAAAGGTCCCAATCACAACACAGGAACTATTTCTAAACACACGACCACCGTTTGAATTGCTTTCTTTGCTTCAGGCTTACGGTACTGAAACTCCCGTTACAGTGTGTGATGCACCTCTGACTCTTGCCTGTGATTGGACGATTCTAGTACAGTTTTTGCACCATAATGACAACTACATGAGTGTAGAGGTCCATTTCTCATCTTTTTGGTGGTTTTTACATTTTATGTAAAAAGTGCACATGTAGCATGCTTTCAGCAGCAACGGGTCGGTTTTAGGACCGGCCGCCGACCGAGCTGCAGGTTCTGTAGCCAGAGCCGGTTACCTTTGCTGTGGACTTTCTTTAAATGAAACAAAGTTTTGCATCATCCTCTGGACACACAAGCAGTAAGAAATGATACTTTGCATTGCTTAACATAACATTTAAGCAAACGTCTCCTCTCCGCTGATAAAGCCTGTTATAAGAGCTGCGGCCGACCGTGCTGCAGGTTCTGTGAGCAGAGCCAGTTACCATGGCAACGCGTCGCAGCATTACAATGACAGGTTTTAAAAAGTCCACTCAGCCGCTTCTTCTTTATTTACGATTTTAACGGTAAAAAATCAACATAATCGTAATAATTGATTCAATATTCATTTCTTTTGTAAGTGGTATAAACGGGATAATGCCCTTCGAGGTGTCCATTATCTGAAAATAATCGTGAACCGTTCAATGTGAACTCCATTATTTTCTAGTAGACACCTCGTCGGGCACCCCTTATGTATTTTAACAATACTTCCTAATTTTTTTTACATTAAAAAGCAATAAGCGGCAGTAAAATGGGACATTTTATCACATCACTCATTTCAAGAGACCAAAATTTATCTTAAAGTATGAACAACTTGTATTTCACACTACACAGTCTCACTAATTTTAGATTTGACACATTTTTTTATCAAGTACACAAATAAAAAAACTATCCAGATCAAATCCAAATCTGTTTGTGAGACTGTAGTTCTATTGTTTTTATTAATGTTGAATGGATCCTGCTTAGTCTAAAGCATGTGTTTATTTCTACTTTTACAATTATTCAGCAACTCACCTGCAGTTAAAATAATTTTTTTTATATATTATCCTTCATTGTATGTATTTAATATTCTTCAGCTCTTGTTTTACAGGTTCAGTGGCTGTTTTAGTCAAACAGCCTGCTGAGTAGTTTAATGACACCTCGGTATGTAATAATCCAGGTAATCTGTGGAACTGTGTGATATTACTACAAGATGAATGCAGTTACATATTGTGAAATGATTTTATTGGGGCTTCTGAGTATTTAAATACAACAGGAAGCCACAGTTTTAAGACTGAGGGGAACTTCTGCCAACACTTATAACAACAGATAGACATAAAGTGCTTCCCAAAATCTAATGACTATGTTGCACATCTCCTAAAGCTCTACATTTTCTCCCTCTGGTCCAGACTGTACCTGCTTGCATGGACTCAAAGTAACGTCTGTCTGCACCACGCAGCGATTGTCATCATGACATCTTCACCTCTGCTTCTGTGTTAAGATTCATTCTCAGATGTTTGATAAAGCCTGTGGTTCTCACACACTTACCTGCACATCTTTGCTTAAATGTCTCCATCATCACTGCGTGTCAGAGTGGACAGAGAGCTGCTCCGGTGGAAGAACAAGTAGTTCCTACCCATCCTGAAAGTTCAATGATAAGTCATATAAATGTCGTAAGTTACACAAGTGTTGCTGCAACAATCCTGCCTCTCAATAGCTACATATTGCCTCCATCCTGTATGCCTTCGGTATAGCATGGCTCTGTTTGTGAGAGTAAGATGGTGTTAGAAACAACGGACTGGCGGTTATGTTAAAGGAGACACATGATGCTTTTAAATCCTTTTAAAGTGTAAATCCTGAATTTATTGTCTGTATAATGCAGAACCGCAATGCTTTGGTCTGAATTCCTGCTTATTCTCGCTCCACACACACCTAATAACCCTGTTCTGAGGTGTGTATCGCTCCACACACACCTTATAACCCTGTTCTGAGGTGTGTATCGCTCCACACAC
>JBAMHV010000015.1:18401649-18420434 GCA_037177535.1 Pseudomugil gertrudae | reverse complement strand
CATTATAATAAATTCTTCTATTTTATCCATCTTTGGGTATCTGATTATTTTGGGTCCGGTCTAGTGGTTGTGTGACACAAAGAGCGATTAACAAAAGCAAAATAACAGCTCCTAAAGTTAAAGTGTGGCATTCTTTCTTCTCTCGGTTCGTTAATAGTGATGCATTGTTTCCAGGCAAATGTGTGCTTTGTCAATATTGTTCCCATTTGTTGTTTTTTTATACCAAATAAAGCCCTTATAAACAAAGACACTCAAGCAATGTAGCTGCAGTGTTGATAAAGTCTGTGAGGATTTGAGGACTCGGTCATAAGGTAAGTATTGTGTTTTGACCTTGTCTACATTATTTGTGTGCCACTACTGCTTGTCTATGTATGTTCTGATTGAATGCAACACTGAAATTCAGAAATGTTTGTGAAAGGAAAAAGCATGAGACATGCATGTTAGCAGAAATACTGTATTTTCCAACTAACAAAATGCATTACATCATTGCTGTTCCCTCATCTTGTTCTTTGCCTTGTCAGCAAGCTTTGCAATGGTATTATCATTAGTAATTTGTTAGATAAGACTAATTGATCTCCACCTACCCTGTGTATTAGTGAAAAGTCGTGATCTACTTCCACTGACTCTGCATAACTCCTACCACCTCAGCAGAATCTGACCCTTGGAGGCAAAGCACATCCCCAAAAGACATGATTTCATCATCTTTCTCTCCCTCTGTTTGTCTGTTGCTTTCCTGCTCTATCTTTTATCCATAAAGTTATCCAACTCTACCTCTCCTCTTGCAATCAACTACTTCATGCTGATGTCAGGGTAAAGGTTGAACCTTCCACAGAAGCAACCTAAGCGTCTCAGGTCAGCTCAGTGAAGTTGTGTGACTGAACTCTTTGTGAGCAAAGGTCCATGCATCAGTATTGTTTCTGTATGGGCACCACAAAAGGGGGATTTAGACAAGAAGCGTGGGCCCTGATTGTGCAACCCAGAGCTGGCCTGAGCATTGGATTAGCTCACTCTGATCCCTACCACCTCTGAACAGGCTCCCTACTATTTCAAGATCTCTCCATTTATGCCCAGCCAAGCACATTGTGACCAGTAATCTATAGTTTTCTTCTCTCCAAAGGGGAAAGATATACTGTTCAGCTTGTAGCTTTGCTCCCACCATCCCTCCCTCTCACTAGTTTATCCACACTTTTCTCTGTTTATTTTGCACTTGTTCGCTCTCTCTCTCCATCTCCCCTATTTCAGTGCCTCAGAACAAATTTCCTTCTCTCACCTTTCTACTCTCACCATTTGTCTTTTCCCCACTCATTCCTCTCCCCCTAACTACTCCTCTCTCCTTCATTCCTTCTGACTTTACTAAAGGGGATCAGTAGAGCTTAGAGGCCTTCCCGTTTGGTTCATTACTGAGCTGCTCTGACAAGAGGAGCTAAAAAAAAAAAAGAATACTGCAGAAGTTTAATACATGGACCACTGTGTTGTCTTTTACCGCACATAAATTCATTATCAAAACTCGAGCACAGAATGTAGCCCTGCTCTCTCAGTCAAGATTCCCAATCTTTCTATGTTTTATTTCTAGTCTTTACTCTCCATCTAACTTATTGCTTTTCGTTCAGCTTCTCCTCTCTCCCTCTTTTGTTCCGTCACATATCAGTGATCTGGAGCAAACCTTTTCATTGTCCTACAGTCCAAGTAAACATACAAACATGATGCAAAGGTGCTGCTAGACCAGCAACACTAAACACAGCTCATGAAAATAAAATTGACCCAAGCCGCTCAGCATATGTGTACTGCGTGTGCGTCTGCGTGCAAACCGAGACTTAGCATGTTCCTGTGTGTGCAAACGTGTTCCTATTATCTTGTGCATCCAACTTCTCACTGGGTGTGTGCTCGCATGAGCGAGAAAGCAAACGTGTGTGTGTCAGAGCTGAATGTACTGTATGTGTTTGCCTGTTTGTCCTCTCTGTGTGGGTGTGTGCGTGGGCGGCAGGCCTGCCTTGAAAATGCCAGAGCTTGTTTCTAATCCAGGCCTCCTCAGTGGGCTGCAGCTCTAGCTGTGCCAAGCAGGCCTGCTGCAACACCAACAGAGCCCCAGCTGACAGCTAGTTTGCTCCAGTCTTTGCTTTCTGAACAATCTCTGTGCTAAAACCCCAAACAATGGGTTAAGCTGGAAAACGAGAGGAGCCAAGGAACACAAAAATGCAGCAATTGCACAAAAAAAAAAATTTAGCTTGTCAGCAGGATGGGTCTTCTAAGATGAATTGAGGAAAAGATGATAGAAATATAAAATCATCTGCAATGACAGATCCCATACAAAGGAATCAAGAAGGGGTAGGTAGTCATGCTGGAGTGTTAAGGAATAGCTGGTTCTGGTAGCAGGTTGGGATGAAATCAGAGTGGTTAATTCTGATTTATCCTCCGCAAAGATGCCACACTCTCTTAGGAGACACCGAACAGCCTTTCAAAAATGAAATATCAGCAGCAGTCATAGCCTGTCATCAGTGCCATGTGTGATGGAAAATCAATCTATTTCAAATCAGAGACCTGTGAGGAGAAAATGAGAGAGACAGGTCCCTGCTGCCTCCCCGCTGTACCTTTTTAAATATCTTCCCAACAGAAACATCCCTGAATGGTCTGCGTCATCGCTGACGGAGACATTCACCGCGCTGGTAGCTCAATATGTAACGGCTGCTGTTCTGCTAGATTAGGTAGGTGATTGGCCATTAATATTCATTTCACAGTGTGTCTTTGTTAGGCGGCAGCAGGGGCCGATAGAGTGTTTGGATGGATTTACTCTACCGTGTATGTTTCCCTTTAATTCCTATAGGAAAGATGGCTTTCTCCTAGAGATTCTGTGGACATTGCTCTGTAATTGTTATCAGTTTGTTTTAACTGTGAATATCACTATCTGCAAGCTGTTCAATTTGTATAAAAATCTAATAAATCTGTTGGTGGAATGTGAGAAATGTTTTTTACTGTCTTCCTGTTATTGACTGAGGTAAATTTAGGCTTCTCTGCAACAATAACTGGGGCTATAACACTGATTTCCTCCATCCCAGTCTGGCTTAATATCAGCAGAGATTTGTTCCAGGAGGAGTGGAGGTCTAGCAGTTATAAAGCCACTCTAACAGGTCGTTCCCTAATGGACAGCAACCTGGCACAGGTGATCTGAACTGTCCTCGCCATAATGAGATTAAGGGACTAATTAGTTTGACTGTGTGTTGTTCTATGACAGTGTTCACTCAGGAATATATGCCCCCTATTGGACTAGCAGTATGGCCCCTCAGAGAACAGACCAGACTGAGTGTATCCCTTGTGTCTCTCACTCTGCTGCACTAAGAGGCTAATTAATATATAGTCCACACTCTCACCCCTGCGCCAGGGCTGAGTTTTATTCCTGAAGTTATTGATTTAGATACTTGAAACAACAAGCAAATAAGGATCAAAACACAAAAATTGAATCTAAGCAATTGTGACAGTTAAATATAGCAATAATTGCAGGGCAAATAAGAATTACAGTAAATAACAAGCTAAAGCTTGTAAAAGTAGGCCATGGAGGAGAAACAGCACCACAGACTATCAGCCAACAGTTGCACAAGCAACAAGACAGATCCAGATATGAAAATTTGAATTATCTTTGCCAGTGATTATTAATGAAAGAATTAAGGCCACTGGATTAGATGCTAAATTAGAACAGGCGATTTAAAAATGGCAATCAGATACATTTCTCTTTGCAAACTCCCCGTGTCCTCCTTTTTCTTTCTAGCTCCTAACCTGTTAAAGTCACGCCTGTGTTTGATTGCCCCTGTGGCGGTACTCTAACCTGTTCATTTAAGATGATGTGCAACTCTCAGGTCTGTTCCAACTCTCATTTGTTCCTCAGCAGGGTCTCAGCTACTGGACAGTAAGAGGACCCCATGCTGACCACTGTGCCAGGGGAGCTTTAAAACCGGCCACTCACATCCAAGTAAAGAGACAGCTGAGTGTCATTGTTAATGTGGACACACAGCACTACAATGGCAAAATCAATGGAGCTATAGGGGACATCAATCTTGACAGCACAAGACCCTTTTGCTTGTCTCACCACTCCTCTAAAGCTCCAAATGAATAGCTTCAAGGAGGGTGGAGAATGAAAAAAGAACCGCAAGAGGAGACAAATAAGAAAAGAAAGAAAGAAAGAAAGAAAGAAAGAAAGAAAGAAAGAAAGAAAGAAAGAAAGAAAGAAAGAAAGAAAGAAAGAAAGTCTCTGAGGGTGCGGTTATGCTGTACTTGGAAGATTGTGTCTGTCAGACAGACAACCATGTGGCCAGCCATCTGAATTCACCCAAAACAGGTAAATATTTTGAGGTAAAGCTTCAGAAGAGCTGGGCAGCAGCTTCATGCATTTGGCATGATTTTTGCATTTTCTCAGCATCTGTTTTTTACTTTCAAATCTCCAATTTGCACTGGGATGAGATACACTGGAAGCAGCACCGCTCCTTTAAATAACAAAAGGCCACTTGCTTTGTTACTGGGTGACGCATTTGATGTGCAATAACAAAAAAAAGAAAAAAAAACACCCCGGCAAGGTTCATTGTCTCTGCCACTGACTTGAAGGATGCCTTTTTAGTGCATTAACATATATGCAGATAGGCAGTGAGTAAATGAAAGCCTCCAAAAACAGAACGAGATCAAAGATGACAGAAATAAGGCCAAGTAATGAGGATCTTGGCAAGAGCCCTGCACATCTATTGATTGTTTGGCAAGCTTTACGTGCCCCTGCTCCATTTTCTCTGTCTATAGCGTTTACTCTTGTGTTTCAAATACACAAAGATCAAGCAGTGTGGGCTTTAACAAGGCCTTTGTATGGCTATGAATTCAGGACAGAGCCTAATCACTATCTAATTTACAATGAAATAATAATGCATTTGTAATATAAAAAAGAGAAGTGAGGCAGGCAGCTGGAAAGTCCATCATAGCTCTGCATCCTTCCAATAACACAATCTTTAATCAATTACTGCCAGCATAAAAGCACATGGCAGGATGAGACTTTGGGAGATTAATCCACAAACAAAGAGGATTTGAACCAGTAACAAATGAAAAAAAGCTCAAGTCAGATTATTGACATGCACTTGAATCAAGATGACATCAAATCTCCTTGTGTTTGATGTCACATGATGTGTTATAAACATATAGGCACCGTTTGGTGTGTTCATAATGATTACATAGCTTGTATTATGAACACAAAAGCAGCTAAATAAAAGTGAAAAAGCATGATGGTGGAACAGAATGTTGACTGAGAAATATCTCATTTGACAGATTAGATCAGAGGAGGTTGAAAGGATGAATGACAAAAAATGATGGAGAAAAGAAGACAACTACCTCCACGGCTCTCACTGTCGGCCGGTTTCACCTGGATGGGGCGAGTCATCTGGAGGAGAAAGGAGATGGAGCAACAGGGAGAGAGATTAGCAATGGCAATTCTGGCAGTTATTGCTACAAGTAGCCACAAAACAGAGGTGTCAAGGCTCTGTTGCCCACAACTGCTCTACAAAACTGATCAAGTTCTCTGACTGGAGACCGAACAACCTGTCATGCAGCTGTGCTGACTTGACACTGGAGTGATTTTGGTACCTGTTATTCAATGTAAACAAAACAACTAACATTGGCTTTTATTTGCACAAATTATGAAATGTGCTTGCATGTACCGGTAGTTTGCATGTGTACAACAGCATTTGTCATGGCAGATGCATGGTAAGCCTGCATATGTGTGTATGTGTGTGTCTCAGTGAAAGAGGCCAAGGCAGTCCTAATAAAAGTGAATCCAGCCACAGGAGGAGAGAGATCAATGTGGGCCTATTGATCCAGGCCCTTGGGCTGTGGAGAGTGTCTGGCTGGGAAGGATTCTCTGGTTAGGAGTCTCACTCTAATCCACTGGACCCTGATAAGAATGGCATTGCCTGGATTAGATGCCTCTGTCATCACAGTCTTTGTGTCACGCTCTCCTCCTTCCCCAATATTACTTCTTTCTTTTTTTCATTATTGTTGTTCAAGCTGAACAGTTTCTCTAGACTTCTTTGATTGAAAGACACATTACATGATGGTATCATTTTGTCTTTGTTTTGTTTTTTGATGCAGCTGCAGTTTTCTTGTTTTTTTTATTTTAATTATGCTTCCTCCATATCTTCTAATAGCTCCACCTACAGTTTTATACATAACTTATGTGCTACATTGGAGCATGAAACTAACAGGATGATCTGTATGCAAAGAGCTGATGCAACACAATCGACTATACAAAAAACAAAACAGAAACAGTCTTTTTAAACAATAAAATAATCAGATTTCAATGAGATTAGGCTTAAAAGTACCCCAAACTCACAAAGGGGATTTCTGGAAGGTAAAAGTTGCTTTTTATCATAGTCATCAATTTACAGTAAACCATTCTGTCGTGGCTATTTGAGCATAAATCTATTACCTGAAACCATTCGCTGTTACCAATCAAATCACTGCAAGTCTCACAAAGATAATATTTTTTTAGCAACTTATGTGTATTTCAACCCATCTTCCTATCATGTTTTTTTTTAACTCTTTTTTTTTCAATTTCAGAACAGAGATGAAAAAGGTCAGATTTAAAGACAGGGCAGTCCAATAAAAGCATGAGATGTTCAAGGAGAAACACCATAATGGGATTTTAAAATGTCTTAATAACATGCTGATATATGGGGGAGCGGTCCAGGCCCAATTCATTAAGTGCTAAATGTATCCATTTTCACCTTGAGGAACTGAGTAACCTTCCCTCACTGAAATTATTCCATAAATTTACCCACCGTAAATAATAACTAGCTCCACCTAGTATTTTGTGGGAAAACAGAGAAGATGCTACGCTTGTGAAGGTTAAGGTTTCAGTTACTTGTTTCTTATGGAGCTCCCCATCTACAAGTGCTTTCTTTTACTTGCACATTATGAACAAAGTAACAGTACAGTATGGTAATGCCAAGCCACAGGGTGCCCAACTGCAATACTACACACACTCAAAGCAGCCTCGGAGACGAGAACGCTGGCAACAAAAAATCTGCAACACAAATTCACAAATAACTTTACCCCCTTCTGCTGCCTCACAGAAATACATGAACTCTTTGAATTAGCTTTTGTCATTTCAAATTTACAATAGAAACTTCAAAGCTGCCAAATGATTTTAGTTCAGAAACATGATGGAGAAGCCAAATCTGCGGCTGTGGCTCCTCTACCGTTTCACCATCTCAGCCGTCTCACTAGGGAGCCTGTGTGTGTGGGAGGAAACTCTCTCTACAGCTAGTTACTGTTCAGCCTCCAACATGCCAGCTTAATGGTCTATTTATTTGCCCGAGAGCAATGCATTATGGTCCCGAACACTCCCAACTGATGGCTCACAGTTTGTTAATTTCCCTTGAACAGAGAAAGAAAATCCTGTAATTCCAGCAGACATTAAACATACATTGTAAAGTTGTATATGAATTCTCGCACAGGCACGGTCAAGGTGGATCTAAGTTAAATATATTAAGTATTAGTGTTGCCAAGGAAACCATTCATTAACTCAGATACTGTAGAGCTTCTTTCCCTTTAGAAGGTGGAGTTCACAGCTTCTTGAGACACCAACAACGGCTGAGGGCAACAAATAAGACATTTTAATTGGGATGTTTTAAGCAAAAGCAGTGACTGCATGAATGAAAATTAATCAAAAAGGAGAAAGCGGTATAAGAAAATTGTGCTAGCACATCCTAGATATGATTGCTTCTCTGCCAAGAGGCATTTTAACTACTCAACTGATTCCACCTCCCTGCCTTCCACTTTCCAACACACACAGAGAAAGGTGGAACAGCTGCACTCTGCAAACACTGTATATTTACAGTACAAATGAACCACCTGCCTTTCTACGGCACATTCTGCTGAAAAGTACTGTTTGCATTTTGTGAGACATCAATTAAAATTGGCCAAATGATGAAAACGTCATTTGAATAAAGTGTGTGACAGAAAGTTTCAACTGGTTTCCCTGTTATTCAGTTACCCTGCCATATCCATACTTAGATATGTATAAGTGTGCTATGACTCAATTTTTTTGGACAAAACTAGATGAAACTAGATGAAAGTGAGTCGACTGTTTTTAACTCATCTGAATGTAGTGGCTCCATCGATGACTTAGAACCACTTACTGGTTTCACAAGCTTTAAATTGCTACGCTTTGTCTTCATCCTCGAAATCACAGTTTTTGTTTTCCCAGTACGAGCTCTGTTCTTTCTCTATTTCCCACTCCGCAAGCTGTGCTGCTCCAAGGGCTTTGACAAATCTATGGTTCCATATGCTTTTATTGAGCTGCCTCATTTGCCCAGTTAAGCCCCCAGTCAGCTGAATTAAAGTTCTTAGCACTAGCATGCTGCTGTTTTATACGGGGGGTCAGATAGGAACCCTAGAGCCAACAGTACATAATGTAGTGTGCAATAGGCCTGGAATATCCAGCTGGTTTGTCCTTGTTCATTAATCTTTAGACCTCATAGTTATTTATATTGTTATGGTTTATATAGAACTTTTTTTAAGGAGGGTGTGTGTGTGTTTTGGGGGTAAAGGAGAAGTATCATTTGGAGACCGGCCACAAGATACGGTCCATTATCTGATTCACAATTACAATGAGCAAGTCAAGAAAGTAGACAATTCTTGGTATGGTCGTTGTGTAGAGGATTTAGAATCTACTGTTGGCACCATCTGCGACTGTAATGAGTTCATTACTACTAGACTTTAGCAGGATTCAGCAGTACAGAGTCCCTAACTCAACATGCTGGGACCCCAGAGAGAGCCAGTGGCAAGACAGCAATATTGCTTTCAAAGTCCTGGTAAAATTCCAAGTCTTAAACTTCGCCAGTCTTTAACTTTCATATCATCTAAACAGAGGGGCCTCTATAAGAGTGAAACGTGGTAAATAGATATAAAATTGCAGTAAATCTTGTGTTGGTTTTTAAGCAGCTCGTTCCTCAGGAGAGGAAGTCCTTAAAAAACAGCTGTGCTATATCACTTACTTACAGCGCCGCAATAAAAGAACTCTAATAGGCTTACAATATGTGTGATGTCTTCTGGCTTTCCTTATGGTTTAATATAGACTAATGTTTGTACCGGCATCATTAATACACATTAGTGGGCCATCAAAGCTCATATTGCTGCACTGCTCTGTAACAGGAGCATAAACAGTCCACATCTGAACTGGACCATTTCAGCTGATATAATTAATATTTCCAATTATCGATCTGAGGGAGTGCTGAGTGGTCACTGTCCGGGGGCACCCAGCTCCAGCTAATAAATCTGTACAGTAGGAAGAAGACAGAGTGGAGAGAGAAAGAGGAACAGTAATAGGGGGTGAGTCCACATGTAAAGGTTTACATTGCCGAAATCCTAACATTAGTATATATAGTATATATAGTAACAATTAAAGAATAAAAAATTAAGACCTGACTTTTAAAATGCTTCCTCAAGCTCTACAAATAGGTAATATTATTGTGAGGCCTTTCCTCCCCAAAAGCAGTACATACAGTGTCTGCATATAAACTTTCTTGGAGTCCCTATTTAAACTGAACACCATTCATTGACAGTTCCAGACAGATTTGCCTCAGTACATAACTCACACTAAATTTACCATTTTGTTTGTATGTGTGTTTTGTAGCTTGAAGGTGGTCTCCTGCAGCCAGGGGTGCTTTGCAAAGAGTAACATGCAATCACTAGTCAACATCATGTGAGTCAGACTAAGAAGGCATGTGCATTTTCTGAGTGACATTCCTGAAAATAAGCATGACCGATGTACTTATGGTGTAACTGTTGCTCTGCCCATGAGTGAAAATACTGTGAGCATGTTCATATATGAGCTTGAATTCATGTGGGAGAATGTTTGTGCAAGTGATTTTTAATTTGGCCATATGTAGAAATGTGCTGCCGGCAGCAGTGTGTTGGCCCTGATAAGAAGCATCAGTCAGGGCTGAGGAGATGGCAGCTACTATAAGCTTTTGGATCCTATCAGAATCAACAGGATGTAGACCTGGAGGCATTGACATGGACGGAAAAACACCTGCCGACCTCAGCTAGTCATTATCAGATTTGTAAATTGTCCTGCTATGATTTTCCTAAACAAAATATAAAGTGTGAAGAGGACACAAACTGCGAAAATGCATTCATTCTCACACATGGTGCAAAGATCTGCTCTTTTTTTGCTACTAAGTTATTTTGGACCAGTAAGTGTTATTTATTTATTTATTTTATACAAAGGCTGAATAGCTCTTTTTGGAACCAAACCATTGCTATCCATCTGGTAAACTAAATGTTTCTTGTAATTGAGCAATTAGCAATAGAGCCACAGCTAACTGACAAACATGTGCAATCTGCAGCACTATTACTACTAGCACCACTACAACATCTATGATTAAAACCATTAGACCTTCTGTTGTACATTGCCATCCAAGTTCCTGTTTATTTCTTCCACAAAGCACACGTTGCCTCCCAGAAACAGCCTGAAGTCCATATACCAAATGTTTTCCAAAAGACTCCACGACCCTCTCTAATATCGTAGCATCACTAGCTGAAGTGGTTGGCCAGCTGTTACTGCCACAGCCCTCATTACACAGACAGCAGAACTCAGCTCTCATTAAGATTTCATGAAGGTGAATGTCACACATCAAAACCAGCTCATTTGAGGTGTCCCATGACTCAGCAGACACGTGGCATGGGTGTGTTCACTCTCATCAAACTCTTTGTACAGAGTCTGAATAATACAGAACACCATATAACAATCAGGCCATCCACCACTGAGGTTGCTTATCACTATTGTATCCCATTGCACAGACATTCTCACTTGTTCTCATGACATGCTTCTCTGTTCAGTTGATTATGTCTCCGTGTCTTGTAGCATATAAGCTCTTTACTTGTATTTGCCGAAAAGACTCTGGGTCCTGCAGGACTCCTACAGTGGACTGGGTGATAGAAACAGTGTGCAATCATGTGGGGAGGAGGGGGGGAGGGTGTCAGATAGGGGGATTGAGCTAATGCCCAAATCCTTTCCTACTGAGCTTGTAGTGGGGCATTCAGGAGATAAAGAGAAACAGAAGAGGGAAGTAAAAGATGGAGAAAAATACAAAGACAAAAAAGGAATGTTAAAAAAATCTAACAAGTGGATGGTTTAGGAGATAGAGATAGAGAGAGAAAAATATAAAACACAAAAGAAAGACAACATTTTTTTCCCCAATCCCTCCTTCTCCTCTCCTTCCTGACTTATGAGCCACACTTTGGTTATCAGGGGAAGGGCATCGCTCCCAGACATCTTTGGCATGGCTGCTTTTCAAGCCCAGAGAGCTATTGACATGGCGTGTTACAGTAATGCGTGAAGCAGTGGGAGACTCATTGTAAATCTGTGTCAACAAATGCTGGAGCAGCAGCAAGCTCAATCTCACACCCCCTCTCTGTGTGCCTCTCCCCCTCTCTTGCATTTACCAACCTATCTAATGAATCTTATCTCACTGAAGGCTTAAGCTTTTGGTGGGCTAACATCTCTCCCACAGACATGCACTGTCTTTTTTGTATTCTGCTTCCTGTTTCATGTGGTTTACACTCTCCAGTTCATTTTGAGGAACTGTCCTTAGAAAGATAAGATCGTGTTGACGGACCAAAATCCAGTGGCTTGAGAAGGGCAACCTCATGCCCATTCCCAGTGTGTGCCACAGCAAGGGTCCAACGTGAGCAGGAAGCAACGAAATGGCAGGGGATATGTTCCGTGACAGAATTACAAATCAAGAGTTATGTGAGTCTTTAATGCTTAAAGGTGCCCTTATGCACTCATGCCATGTTTTCTATGTGCCTTTGATATTTGCTTTGAAGATTATGTCTTGCCTGACCATCAGCGAGCTATATCTAAGGTGGTGATGTACAACCTAACATGCAAGAAAGAGCAAAGCTGCACACACACTGAAGGCTTCAACCCCATATCATGAGTTAGAACAGATGATGTTAGATGTCAATGTTGAAATAAATAAATATTTTCTCTTTTTACATTGCTGCATTACTTTTTGCTTATCATCTGAAAGTGTACAGTTGGCACTGTGGCCTCACAGCAGGAAGCTTGCTGGTTTGACCCTCAGCTGAGGGGGAGGTCTGAACAGTGACCTTTCTGTGTGCAGTTTGCATGTTCTCCCGTGTATGCATGGGTTCTGTCCAGATACTCTAACTTTCCCCCACCGTCCAAAGACATGCATGCTAGGTTAATTGGTCATTGTAAAATCTCTCTAGGAATGAATGTGAGCCCGTGAGCTTTGTGGTGACCCTGCAATGAACTGATGACCTGTCCAGGGTGTACCCTGCCTGTCGACCAATGATTGCTGGGATAGGCTCCAGCAGAATTACTTGAATTTACATTTGTAAAGTCTTAAAAGAGTCTTCATGCACATTTGACTTGGATGTGTTGTGAATATATTCTTGAGGAGATCGCCTCTTTCTTAAAGTATTTAGCATCGTTCTGTTCTGTGTTGCATTTCTTGAAGCAAAAATGCACCCACACAAATGATATGGCATCTGTTGTTTTGTGTTCTGCTCTTGCACTGACTGTTTCTCCAACATGTGAGTAATTCTCTGTAGCAGTTAACGTGTGCCTGCAATAAAAAAGTTGATTAAATGTGCAACAATATATAGATCTTGTTTTTGCAGTCTTGATTACAGTCACATAAATGATACAAGGACAGTGATTAGCAATTTGTACTTACGATGAGTGTGATTCGTTGTTCTACTTTCAGGAGCATTTAATTTGGTATGTTGTAACTGACAGCTTGCCTGATAGTTTACTCAACTAAACAACACGATTGAAATTCAATCGGCAGAGATTCATAATGTGTCAGTTTTGTTAAAATTTTTGTGCAGATATATATAAACTCAGCCACACACACACATACTTGCACTACACATGGACACACATACACTCTTAGCTGCATGTTTCTTTTACCCTTTGTGTTGAGACCAGAATGCTCTTGCTGCTGTCACAGCAACTCCAGGATTGTGACAGATTACGGCTTGCTGCCACGACCAATAGGAGGCAAGAAGTGCTTCCTGCCCACTGACTCATAATTCTTGGCATACCTATGCCGGGTTGACGTTTCTTTAATGGTCCCTGGACCTCCAGAAGGAATCCATGTCCTGAGCGCTATGATTGCCTATTAGAAATTCACCAGCACTTGCATTTTCCCCCCACTCCTTATGCTACCCCTCATAAAAGAAGAAAGGAACAGCAGTAGGAGAAGCCAGAAGAGGATAGAGATAGATGGAAGGAGGGAGCAAGAGAGGACGACAGCCAAGCTTGTTGGCTCTGACTTGTAGAAAGGTGTGATGGGTGCCAAAAAGAGGGGCAAATAAAAAAAGCAGACTAATAAAGAAGCAAATTTACAATACGTAAGAGATGAGAGTGTACCAAAAGTTTTCTTAGAAAAAAATGGCACAAGTATCTCTCTTGTAACTATCTTGTAACTTAGATTTTCTCTTTAAACACTGCAGGATTTCCTTGGTCTCATTAACAAGACACATCTGCTGTAGCTATTGATCAAATCACATACTGGTTATTAATGATATGATGATCAACCATTTGCTATCCTATAGCACTGTGATCAAGTTGGTAAAATCTGGGTTGGAAACTGTTGCCTCGGATGTGTGCCTGTGTGTCTGTGTGTGTGTTTGTGTGTGTCCATCAAAGGGGGATTGTGAGATGGAGCCAGAACTCAGAGGATCGACACAGGACCAGCCTGCTCTGTCCATCTGCTCCAAGCTTCATTCCCAGCATATCAATACCCCATGTCTCACACACACACCCCACACACACACCCCACACACACACCCACACACACAACATTCTGTCACCTGCAACTTCTCCGGCTTCCATCACTCTCCCACCTCTCCAGCTCTTGGCTCTAAAGCCTGTTTATCTTTCAGACTCTTAGAGAAAAATTCACCCTTGTCTGAAATTGCATTCAGTCACACAAAAAGGAAAGATCACTCATCAACCCTCAGTTGTATTCACTTCTTCCTCCTCTAAAGTCTGCCACTGCATAATGGTAAAATTTTCTGTTAAATAAACACAAAACACCCTTCTTGCATTTTCTGCTTTAACCTTGAACCGCACAGAACCTGAGGGCCAGACAAGCAGCACACTGGTATGACCTCTCAAACATTTCGCCAAATCTGCAGCAAACACACTCTGACGAAGTGAGAACAAGAAGCACTAGAGCGGAAAACACATTGGAGGTGTCTCTGCCAACTCCTACTCCTCACTGCATCCCAAGGCCTTGTGTGGCTTATTTCATTGGTAGGTTTGAAGTGGGTGAGTGACTGTGGTTTGGGGCTGTGTTGTGTATTTGTGTCTAAAACTGGTCAACATTTGAAGTACAGAGGGAATAAAAGAAGTTCCTGTCATGTAGGGAATAAAAAGAAAAAGACAGAAAGGTTTGATGACATGGAGTTGCTCCAAGGAAGCATGTTCTCTTCATCAAATTATGTTTTGAAATAAAAGATGAAGGACTACACCCATTTTCATTCAGACAAAAATGCTGTAAAACTCAAGAACCAAGACTGTCCTTTGTATTTATGTGTAGCTTCTATTTTTGAGCTAAGAGGTTCTTCAATGTAATGAAATTCAGTTCAAACTAAATTAGCTTTGCTTTATTACCACATCAAGATTCATTCTCTTCTTACATGCACCGACACAAAGGCATTGACTGTTTCACAGCATGCCTGCTGCATGGTCACAAATGTTGGAGGTCTGGAAGTGATTGTCAAAGGCAGTGGTTCTTTTGAAAGATATTTTTAGTTCAAGTCTTTTCCTGGGTGGTGTTTAAGGGCACGTGCACTTTATCTTTTTTTTTTTATTCAAATTTAAGTTTGTTTACTCGGAAAGTCTGCTTTGTTTGGGGTTACTGTGAATATGCAGATATATTCTCACTCAGATCAAAGAAGTGAACTTAGCCTGGCTACAAATGGAGGTTTCAACCCATTTTAAGAGGACCTAATACAGGAAGCGGACAACAAGTTGGTTCAACATTCAAAACACAGCAAAAACATGCGTGTGTGGGACAATAGGCAGCTATGGATGGGAGGAATAGCTCATGGGATAATTATGGAAGAATGTAGTTAAAGTTCTGATAGAAATGTGATCAATCAGACCACTATTTGATGCAGCTTCATATATTATTGCCTGTGGTAGAGAGTAAAAAGTTATTTTTGAAAGGTTTGATTCAATTGGGAAGTGCAGCATGAATGCAAATGTGGTCTGGAATAATGTTGAAAATTCAACAAAATCCTAATTGCTTCCTATTGCCTCTAAAACCTTGTAGCTCATGTTCCAGAAGCCAAAAGCAGGTAGTTCTGCCCTGTAAACATAACCAAATAAAATAATGTAATGGCTTAAGTGAAGTTAAACTTGTTAATAATAAAAAAGAATAAAAAAAATAAACGTAAATACAAAGAGCAAACATAGGACTAAGATACAACTCTAAAGTTCAGGAAACAATGCATCTATGCAAGATGATATCAATGCAATATAAGACGTATAATGCAGTTGGTTAAGCTGCAATACAATGTTTACTGATTAAATACACAAAGAAAGATAGTAACTGTGAAATAATATAACTTATTTATGCAATCCTATAATTTCCCCCTAAAATAATTGCAGGTTTATGGTATTTGTCCATTGGCTTTACTTCTCAGACCCAAATATATCCTTCTCTATACTGGTTTAATAAGTTGCTTTTGCATTAAAACTTATTTCTTATGTGTGTGCTTAACCCAGAATAAACGTGTAATCTGGGTATTCTAATCTAATAATGAACATAAAGTCCTAAAGTTGAGTACAACTCCCATAAAAATCTGTCTTACTTAATAAATAAAATTAACTGTAACAGCTCTGCTAACAGCGTATAGGGGAAGAAAACAGTAAATTGTTATAAGTCAAGTCACAGTTGCACTTCCAGTATGCCGTGGATTAGTCTGTGTTGGGAGTATATCATAACTGCTCTATACTCCTCAGTAACATTTCTCTTTCACATCAGGTCCACATGACATCTGAAATGTAATGAAACTGAATTCTAAAAAGTTGTGGATAAGGAGGTGTGGAACCAATTGCAAGATAAAGGTGGAATGTAGTAAAGCTTAATTTGAATCAAACAGACTCATAGTAGGCTACATATAAGACCCACAAAAACACAACAGTGAACCAGCAACTAAACAGAAAACCAGGAAGTTTAAATACAAGCAAACAAAATGAGACACATGTACAAAGTATAACTAATTCAAACCAGGTGAACTAAAAACAGGAAATAAAACTGAAACAGAAAACCAAAGAAAAAACTACCAAAATAAAGCAGGAAACCGAGCTAAATGCTAGAAAACACCGCAAATCATGACACCAAATAGACTGAACGTTGTCCACATCAGCGTTCTCACAGCTTAACTTATCTGTATCCTCCTCTGTCTTCGCAGGAGTATTCCTGACAGCATGTGACTCCACTTGCATCACATGCTTCTCACCTTCCAGAGACATTTGTACACATGCATGTATTCATGAGAAGGTATTAAATTTAAATATGTTTTTTACAGTGAAAAGTCACTGATACACAATTAATGCAGGCCAAGAAGAGGTAGTCAGGCATAGAAGGTGAGGGGCATTCGGTGCCCTCTGTATGAACCCCAGCTAATTTCCTCTCAGTCCTGCTTCTCCTTGTCTTAGATTTCATTATGCATTAATTCATACATTCTCCTGATTTTAACTTGAACATATTAGTCCTACAGTTTTTAAGCTTTATCATGGTACCATATGGGGCTTAATATCTTGAAACTGCATTGGAAACTGAAAGATATTCTCCCTTTCTCTATCTTCTCCCCTACAGTTCTGAGGTTTGTGGTTTGTTGCTGTGTCTGTCATTCAGTGAGGTCAGGGCAGTCCTGAGAGCCTTAATGGCTTCTTTACACACCCAGCTTTTTCATTATTTCCAAACTGAAAATGCCAAGGGGCCATGTCACACAGAGAGCAAAACTAAAGCACTTACGAGTGTAAACCATATAAACTCATGCATGGACAGATAAATGCATAAAGACACTAATACATGTACATAAAGCACACACATACACATCAAGACTTCAATAACAACACACAGGGGAGAGGGGTCATGCAGCGGACACTTTATTTGCTCTCAGACTACATCACCCACAGACCTGAGCCTGTAAAGTGCACAGTACTTATTCTAAAGTAAAGAGAAGAGAGAGTAAAAGAGGGAAATAAGAGAGAAGAGTGTGCAGAAAATGAAAAGGGCCAAAGAAAGTGATTTCGCCTCATAGTTCATCTTCATCTGGGTGCCCTGTCCCAACCCCCAGTTCATGAAATAAGTCCTGCTGAAAATCAATGGCAGTCGGAGCGGTGTAAAGGTCAGCCATTCAGCGGTGCTGGCCTTGGTGGACCAGTCAAGCCCAGGCTTGTACTGTGAAGCTCAGCTAAGTAGAATTAATGGTTGGATCGATTATTCTGCACACAACTTAAATTGAACTAAGCAGAGAATCATTTTAAGGCAGGGACTGTACCATGACATAGAAAGAGATGCATTTGCCACATAGCCAACCCCAGAACTCATTTAGCCAGCACAAAGTAAAAGGGTGGGGATAATAAAAAGATTTTTGAATAAAATATTTCACACTTTCTCTTCATCTCTCCACTCAGTGACTACCCTTCTGCCCCTTCTTTTTGAGTTCACCCTCTGTACAGCAACCTCCTGAAACACCCTGGAACCACTTGGGATCCAAGTCATAGATTTGATACTCAGAACCACTTTCACTTTTTTCTCTTTTTTCACAAGTCACTCCCTTTTCCCCTAACCTCTTTTCTTTTTTTCTTTTTTTCTCTCATGTCACCTCAGGCACCTCATTCTTCTTGTATTTTTCCCTTGTTTAAAGCTAAATCGATATTGCACCGGAGGAGACAAATCAACGTATGGTGGCACTGTAGGGGGAGGCCCAGCTGGCTTCCACCTCTCAGGTCACATGTTCCTCACTCACTTACTCCTACCATGTTATGAGAGAGGAGGGGAATGAGTAGGGAAAAAGGAAGGGTGGATGAGTGGAAGTAAAGATGTAAGGTTTGACTTAGGGAGGGATGAGATGATAAGAGACCAAAGGCCTGGAGAGGGATGAAAGGGAGCTGGTGAGGGATGAAACAGTGCTCCAATGGGAGGACATATGGAAGGAAAAATGAATGGAGAGAGGGATGAGAGAAAAAGAGGAGAGGAGTGGGCAGCAGTAGGGGTGGTGTCGGTGGGGGTGTATATCATGGAAAATTCTGTTCCAGTGACTTGAGTGCAGAATGGGAGCCCTCATCTATAATGTATATCATGGATCCGTGAGAGATTTTCATACATATAAAATGGAGCGGCACCAGGAAGTGTCTCGCTGCCAAAGTACAGCCAAGACTGGCCTTGGGGACAATTTCAATATTCTTTTCTGTTTGTACTTTTGTACTGTTAATTGATATAAACTCTCGTGTTCCTAGTGTTGTTTCACACAGTGTGAGTTAAAAAGGATTAAAAGATTCTATGATCATATGTAAACACATTTTATTCGAAATTACATCAAATACTTTCACATATTTAACCTCTCATCACAGTTACAGAGAACATAGTCTATACTAGCAATAACTACTTATTATAGAAAAGCTGAATAGATAGATAGATAGATAGATAGATAGATAGATAGATAGATAGATAGATAGATAGATAGATAGATAGATAGAT
>JBAMHV010000015.1:18389245-18401549 GCA_037177535.1 Pseudomugil gertrudae | reverse complement strand
AGATAGATAGATAGATAGATAGATAGATAGATAGATAGATAGATAGATAGATAGATAGATAGATAGATAGATAGGTGTGTGACATGCTATAGCACTTATAGATCCATCACAAGCTCTTGTCTTTTCCTCTGGTGTTGCATTTCTTTCTAAACAGTTTGGACAGTAAACACAGGCATCATGTGGGTATCTGGAAAAATGAAATAAATAAACATGACAAGTGGCCACTTAGCCACAGCATCCCTCATTGAAACCTGATGAGAGCTGTGTCTCGGCTAACTTCAACAAACACTAAGTGACATGCTTAAATGGGTTCAGGTTGTGCATCCGGGGTAATTCAGTAAAAATACAAATGAGGCTGGCTGAGGAAAACGGATCGCCAGGCATTCATCAAAAATAAAAAGATAGAAAGAGAGCCACAGAAAGGCAGAAAGACTATTGTTTCTTTCTTTGTCCTTCAGAAGGTTCTCTTAGCATCAGATAATCAGCTTCAGACACACACTCACACTCAGACACAAACTCATGGTAGCCTTTCCACAACCATAAACAGCATTATATAGAGCCGGTGATTCCCCTTATTGGGAATCAATAACAAATAACCTCACTTTTCGCTGGCCATTATGGTCAGTGTCTACCATACTCAGTCGTCTTTATCTGCACACCCGACCTTTATCTGTTGCGCCCGACCTTGAGTTCTCTGCTCCCCAGGTAGATTTCAAGCAGAGGGTTTACTCATGGTTTTTGGAAAGGTTCAAATTGAGCCCTATGGGAGTGAGGACTGGGGAGCTGCCATCTCCCATGACAGATCAATGGTAGGTCTCACCACAGGGCAGGGGGCCAGCGCCTTGCACAACCTGCTAATAGAATCCCAATGTCAATGCTGACACTACATCAGAGGGCCTGTTGGAGGTTATCCTGAGGCAGGACAGTAGTGCAAACGCATTAAATCTTCCCTGTTTTACATCCTTCTGCAATGTTTATGCGCGCTTGCATGTATATAGGAAAATTGCTGGTTGTGAGCATGCTTTGTGTGAAGTCAGACTATAAATGTGTTTACATGCAAACTTACTCACTAAAAATTCATTATAAAGTAAGATGCATTAAATGAAAAAGCTATGCAACTTTCTTTAACTTCTTTTAAACTCTCCCGAAACTCTTTGGTCCCTTGCAGTTTATGCCTTCCTCTTAAACTTGACTCAAGCTGTTGCCTTCTCTCCTTTTGCATTTTTTAAATTCTCTTCCTCTTCCCTCTCAGTTCAAAGATCCAGCAGCAATTTAAGGCCTTCATTACCATCCTCTACATCTGAGCACAGTGTGGAGTATGACTCACTTTACAAATCATTCCATGTGCTCCACTTGGAAGACAGGCTGCAGTTGTTGCTAAGCTCCAACAAACACCTATATTCACACACGTGTACATGCACATGCATTAGTGAGCAATGGGTGCAGGGAAAATCTTGGTCACCAGAGGCAACATGTCTAAGAGGATCTTAAAAGCTCCTGATGAAGATGAAGAGAGGACTTAGACCTGTGCATATTTTACTGCTACTTCCACTCACTTGCTGTTTAACTGTGAGTCAAATGTACCCAGCATGTACAGTAAAGGATTTTAGAGGTTTATCTAGAGCTATTTTTACTTTTACCCAATTTTGTCTTCAACTCTTAAACTAAAACTTGCAGCTTGTGATGCAAATTTGAAAAAAAGGTAATTTTCCACTGGGTCTGAAGTGCTAAATCCAATTGGACATGTGGACATCTATTACAGGTTCTAGCCCACAATGTAACAGGCATTACTGTCAGGGGTATGGAAATGTACAAACTGTATCAACAGTGGCACACAGTTCATTTTCACAACCAACCCTAATTACTCATCGACCTATTAAGGCTCAGCTTCTTCCTCTTGTCAGCAGGAGTCATGACATTTGCCTTTACCATATCATGTCAGTCCCCAGGGCCAGCTTGGAGATCTCCATTAAACAGCAACTGTATGTTAATTAATTACCATGAAATAACATATTTTCAAGTGGCTGCCTCCATTACACTCTGCCCTGTATTTTTAGAGGACTTCTATGCATCTGTGTGCTGCTTTAGCCTCACGGTGGTCACTATTACTCAGGACAAAAAAGACATAGCCAGATGGACTGGGAGGAAATGTTAAATCAGGGCATAGTCAGCCTAAACATAATACATAAAATTAAGATTATATCTTGTGTTATAATGAGAGTTATTAAACTCAGCATCATGATGAAAAATAAGAAGCAAAACACTGCAGTAGAATTATCTCATTCAAAATGAATAGAAAGTTGTGTCTAAACATTTGATGTTACTTAGCATTTAGAAAAAAAAATTGATGTGCAAGGCAATTGGTTAACTTGTTTAGCTGACTGAGCTAAGAGCAAGCATAAAAACCCTGTGAATAACACTGTGCTAAAGATCATTGCTTATTATCTTACAAATACAGTAGTTATATTTGTGTCAGGTCATCAGATGTCCTCGTTAGTGAGCTCTAAGCTTTTTATAACAGTTTTAGTAGGCCGAGATCAGACCAAAACCTCTGATTATGAGTTTCCACAGGCAGTAGTAATTGCAAAACATAGACTGTCAATATGTTTAATCAAAATAGTAAAACACGTGGGATCCTAGCTTTTCCTGAGTCTAAATGCAGCTTTATAAATCAGCTTTTTACAGCTGCACAAAAAGTGAATGTGGCTTCCCTCTTAAGCTGTCCCATCTCAATAACAGAATCCAGATGGATGTGAATGGTTGGCTAACTTCAGTCCTCGATGATGTGAACAAATCTAAATCTAAACATAAACATAAGGCCCACAAACAGACACCCATTGAAAAACTAACACATGTGACACTTGTTTCCAGACCAGGCAAGCAGAGAGGAGCTGTGAATGCTTCTGCCTGCATTAATACTGTTAATGATCACAGTGGGTCAGCCTGCCTGTGATCCCTGTCCTACCATTAAACAAATAAAAACAACACTGATTACCAGGATGTTCACTAGACACATCAATCTCAAGTAATTAGATAGCTGCTTTGACTCTTTTCCCTTTTCTTGTCCCATTTTCTTTTCCTTTCATTTGCTTACGCCAAAGTCAGGCAACAGCAGCAGACTCCTTTTAATGAACTAATAAGGGTGTGTGCTTGGTTAGCCAAGAATGAGACAGGAAAGAGACAAATAAGTAGGCAGAAATGCTGCTTTACCAGCTAAATAATGCAGCTATAAGACTAGCTTTGCTGCCTTTCCATTGGAGGGTCCATCACTCTTAACAAAATACAAGGAAATAATATTGCTTTTGTGCAGAGATACCAAACATGTGTGAGAGTAAGCTGCAGCCTGGAAAAGGACACAGCTGTCACATTGAGATCGTGCAGGCCTGCAGCATTAATCTGCCTTGTAAAACCTTGAGACCTAGAGCACTGTGGTACTTAGGATCCATGTGTGTGTATGTATATATGTGTGGGAACACGTGAGCGTTTGAGCGTGTAAGGAAGAAGTGAGATGAAGATGCTAGTAGGACATATGGTTCAGAATTCACATCCAGATGCTCACGCAATCTGATGGCATAAAAAGAGATCACAACCAGGCAGGAGAAGCAAACTGAAGAGAGATGAAGAACAGATCAGAAACTCTGCTTTTTAACCAGACAGGTTTTAAAATAAAGAGGTTACAGTTGAGCAAGACACAGGTGCAAGATCTTTAGTAAGCCTGTGCTTGATGACGTGCTGACTTTTATGCTGTGATGGTGAACAGTGTTATTTGATGTCTAAAGTTTGCTGGGTTGCTTTTTTTCTGCTATGCTAACCTGATTGTGCTGTTTGTGTGCTATGTTGCTCAATGTTATGGCACACTGTTATACACTGGCTATGTTGTTTCTTTGCTGTGCTGTCCTGGGTGGTGACAGCATCAGCCACTGACAGGTCCTTTAAATTCACCACTGCCAATTAGAGTCACTCCAGACCTGGTTGGTGGTGGGTGCTGAAGGAGGCGGGGGAAGAAAAAAAACTGCTGGAACGATGGTTGCAGGCCTGACAGGCCTGATGTTGAGATGGAAATGCGGTAATTTGGAGTAATTCGGCAACTCGCTGGCGCTTGCCTTGCCTGCCCGTCTGTCTGTCCGCTGAAATAAATGGGGTCAGCAGCGTGTGATCGGCAACTTTCATTTATATGTAAATGACCCCATCGTTGCTGCAGCAGCTGCTGTGGAAGCTGCTGCTAAGTCTATACGCACAGTCAAATGTTAGAGTGAACAGAGAAAGCACACCAGCCTGACAGACTTCTGTCTCTGCTTCTGCATTTAGTTCCATGTACTCTTTTTTTTTTTCACTCGGTTAGTCCTCGCCTCTTTCTTTCCATGTCAATCTGTTCATGACAAAGTCACTCTTATCTACACAAATGCTTCTAAAGAACACTCTAAAACCAACATTATTCCTGAATGTTAAGAATTTTCCCAGTTAGCTCCCATAAGTTAACTTTGAAATTCAGTATTTGATAAAGTTATAGCTTAATCCAATATTTTTGAGAAATACTAAAACAATGAAAATGTTCTAGATTTAAAGACTAAAAGATGCAGCATTTCCCTTTTTGAGATACTCCAGCAGTGAGGAGAAAAAAAGTGGCACAGATTAGATAGTGTATTGTAGGGCCTGGAGGTGTGTTTGCTTCATTACTTAGCTAGCCGTTGTGCTGATGCAGAACCGGGTCCTGTAAATTCCTGCCTGCTTCTGACACCATAGATAATTACAACGCCATAAATAATGGAGTGTGCCTGCCCACTTCCTATGAAACTCTTCTGATGAGATTAATATACAACAAACAGCCAGAAACACATGGCAAATAAATATTAAATGTACATTTCTTTGTTAAAGACATATTCAATCTAAAAAAAGAAAAGTCATATGCCACCATTAGCATTGTATTATCCACTTCTTAAGATGATTCTGTTCAATGTCTTTTAAAGCTGGCTTAAATATTAGCCAGAACAACACAACAGACCTCTTCTTAATATCATTAAGTAAACAGTTAAGTTAAGAAAATACTGATCACAATAGACAATAGTAAGAATTAAGCAGCTAAAGCATAAAGTTAATATATTTATAATATAAATTAATATATTTAACTAACACATTTACATGCATTTATAAAGGCAATTCTGCAAACTGAACACATGGATTATATTTCTGGGCTTTGTTATATTAAATCCAGTCCTATCCGTTTCAAACATTTAGACATGTGAGAGAGATATGACATATAAGTCTTCTGAAACCTATTCTTCAAATTAAAACAAATGCATAATTTTTTAATAGTCCTTTCCCCCATAATTAGACGTATCACCAACCATAGGTAATCTCGTTTTATAACTTCTAGTTCTCTGTCAGTTCTGCAGCTGTTAAAGTGCATTTTTATGTGTATCGCTTCACCACTTTTAGACTTTTCAGGGCCTATGAGTCATGTTTATTTGTCATTATTAATTCATAAAAGAGTTGCCTTTGATGATGTGCTGATTTCATTATCAGAATCTTTAAGATAGCTTTCATCTTGCATGCGCCTTTTATTTATGTCTGGTCTTCAAAGTTAAATGGGTAAGGCTCTAATTTGGTTCTCTGGACCCAACTGTTGTAGATAAAAGTTGAGTTAATAATTCATGTGTTCAAATAGTTCCATCTGCAATACAAATGGAATATGGCAAAGCTACAGAGAAGTGTCTTACATCTCTGCTGAAATACCTTTTTTCTATCAACTTGTTCCTTGTGCTTGCTGTCCCTTTCATGTTAGAGATCTTAACGTGTTCCAAAATCTGAATCATGATCTGTTAAAAGTGGGGGGATGATCCCACAGACGTTTCAAAGGCAACTTTAAAAAACTTTATCTGTCTGTAACAGATCTATGTTGTGCCGGTCATGAGTATGTCTGTGTGCATGAAGTCATCATTTAAGACAAAGATTTCTTAAGGGTTACTTCTGCAGGATAAAACATTTTTCTCTCAGTGGTTCTCCATTCAATAAAGTACCATTCTGTAGCAAGTAAAAACACCCCCAAGAGTTTTATGGACAGCTGTAAAAGAGAACAACAAAAAAAAGTGTTTTACTATTCTGAAAGTTTCTTATTTGTTATACTCAGTCTTCTCCTCAGTCCCTCTCCACTACAAAGGCAATAAATTCACATCACACTAACTGGCTAATAAATGTGATTTGTTTCCTCGTACACAAAAGTATAACCAGTTAGTACTTCCAAACCTGCTGTTTTGTTGGTATTCTGAGAAACATAAGCAAACTGCCAAAGCCATTGTCTCTGGTATTGTTATCACTGTTACCAAAGTAAAATTAATTCAAATACCTTATGCATTTCTGCCCTCATAACAGCAGCTGTGGTTGTTCTGCATTATGACCAAAGCAACTATGTTTGAAGTGCATCTAAGAAAGCCACAAGAGCTTGATTGCATTCCTTTTTTCAGCAATGACACCATGTCCTTCACAATCTCATACTTCTTTTTCTGAGTCCCAATCTATTTGCATAGTGTTACATTATGCAAATGTGATGTGAACCAGTAGAGAATAAACTATTATTTTAAAAAAGTGCCATTAAATTTATCCTGTAAAACAAAACAAAAACTTAAATTAAAAAAAGTATTGTATCTACAGGTTCAGAGCTCATTTTAGTGATTTTATTTGTTGAAGCGAGAAGTGATTGATGTGTCAACAAACATACACATACATCAACCAGTATGCTTTTTTAAAATCAATCCACATGCAGTGTCTGATAAGCGAGGCTCCACAGAGACACCATACAGTACAATACATAACCTGTAACTGAGTTAGGGGGCAATAAGCTGAGGGAGTGAAGAAGATCCTTTTAAACTTCAGACATCATCTACTCAGTGTCACATCACTTCCTTCAGATCATAGAGGAACAAAACAGTTCCACTGATCATCTGAAAGCCCAACCACAATGTTTGGATGAGGAGGAGAAATAAAGAGAGGGTCTAATTAAAATTTCAGAGGTACCAGCTGGGTGTCGGATTCCCTCCCTTTCCCAGTGTCCTCATGTCTGGATTGAGACACACTCACCTTGATTTCTTCATTTATTAACCTTGACAGAAGCAAATCTGCATTGCCGCTCATATTGCCACAAAGCATGGATAATAGGAAGAGTGTGCAAACCTTCAGTAAATGTGACGCTGACACACTGATGTACAATGCAGACTTCCTTATGCACCTGTGCACACACGCACTCACACATATACACACACCCTGTAGGCCCAGACAAGGCCGTCTTTTAATGAACGGCTTAATGAGCAAAAGAAGATACAACAAAGCCGTCTGGGAGGACTGTTTGTAGTGAAGTGATCAAATACTTTTGGAAATGTATCCTTAGCATGAGTAGTTATAATGATAAGAATGCAGGAATATGAAATGAGGCTCATTTTAATCAAATTTTAGCATAATTTTACCACTAGGATAGCTCTCAGTGACAGGCAAATCAACTGAGAAGCTAATTCTTCATAATTCATCTGCTAAAGAAAATTGTGCAGTTATTCTAGGATTTTGGCGTCACTTGGCATTTTGATTACATTTCGTGCTTGATTGCTGTTTTACATTGTTTGTGCTTGTACATGAGAACTGAGAGCACAAGAGCTACACAGCTATGCAAGAGCTGGTGCATCTATATGTCCATGCGTGTTCTGGTAAACAATTGTGTGTGGTGTTCCCCGTAGAGTTGCTAAATTGAGGGCCGCATCTCCATTTGGCCAGCTGAATGGCGACCTTGCAGCCCTGTCTCTCTGTGCTCTGTGACTGCGTAATGAAGACTTCAGGGCCAGGCAAACAAATTGTAATAAATTGCCGTGCAGTGACTGAAAAGTAGGTGTTTTCACACCACACACACACATACTCAAACATAGGAGAACACATACGATTTATACACAGTTTCCATACATAAAAGATTATAATACACACATTCATGGAATTAGACAGTGCATTAATTCTCATCAGGTTTGGAGAGAGTGGTAGTGACAGTGCTTGTGAGTCCCTCCCATTTTAGAGCTGCTTCCTTCTCCCAGAACAAGCTTCTTTTAAAAAATCAGTCAACACCTGATGTTTGCATGTGAAACATTAAAGAACGCAACCTGTGGAAAACACCTTGTCTCATATGAGAGAAAAAAAGGGAGATAAATTATAGAGGCAGGGCAGGAAATAAAAGAGGAAAAGAGGCATTTAGAGTTAGAGTTAGTGGCTGTATGTTTGTTTTGTGTTTTTTGTTTGTTTGTTTTAATGCAGTGTGTGAGTTTGTGCATGTTTTGGCAGAGGTAACCACAGTGATGTTTGACCTTTAACAGTGTTTTGAAGCTAGGTAAAGTTGTTTCTCCTCCCTTTTTACAGTGGAGTGACATTTAATAGTCCCCACAGGTCAAAGAGGGTAACAAATACCAAATAAAGGTTGTCGGAAGCCTAAAGAAGACGAGTCCCACTCTGTGTAATTGATTGAATAAGCTTGTGTGCTTATTTTTGTGGAGTTTTTTTTAGTTTACTGGAACATAAGTCAGCCATTTAAACAATCATTTGAACTAATCTTAAGTTTCTATTCACCACTGCATCTTCTCCATTTTGCTTTCTTTTGTTCTTATGGACCACAGCATTGCTCTGCTGCAACCCATTTTCTCCCTGCTCCATGGCAATTACATGTTAGCAATGAGGTGGAGAGATGGAGGGATAGGAGGGAGAAGTGATAGCCAAAGATGTGCTGTGCAATCCAACACACAGAGCCTATTGCTATTGGCCACTGTAACAGATCCCTGTCTCTGGAGTTTTAAATGATTCAAACATTTGTCCTTCGCTGTTCCTGCGGTGGGCAAAGATGTTCCATGTCTCCTCTCCTGCTCCCACTCGTCCTCCCCTGCCTTTGTCTTTTCCCCATTTCAACTTGGCCCCCAGGACTTTCCATTGGCTGGTGCTGCCACAACTAATTGGAGAATCAATTGACTCATGCAAGTAAAAACTTAGATTTATGTTTATTTTTTTTTTTACTGCTAAAAGCTGAATGATATTTGGTTCAGATAAAATAGTTTAAACATCCAGAACACCATTTTGGTTGTTCTACTCAATATTGACTCATTTAAATGGTAAATGGTTATAGTATAAGTGTTGCACAAACAGGAATTCTAACAATAAAAAATCTACAAAACTTAAAATAAGTAATTAAATTAAGCAGAATAAATATAGCACAATAATAACTAAAAACCTGAATCTAAAGCCTGGTGCAAAGATGTGTTTAGATGCAACAGGCAGACTCTCAGCACTGTGCAACTGCAGTGGTGATGTGTGCAGATTTTAGTTGACAGAGCTCCAGAGAGCAATATGCGATTCTTTCTCCAAAACTAAGCAGCAAAAGGTGAGCAGATGAGGGGAAAACAGGGATGTGGAAGGGGGGCAAACGGCAACACAGAAGCCCAACAGTACTCCAAAGACTTAATAACTGACAGGTGAGAGTATGGTAGCTTGCAGTAAATACGTTAATTACATGGAGCAAGGTCAAGCGGAGCTACACTGGAGTCTAGCTGAGCCGAGGCTGAGCTGGGCCGTGTTGTCTCCAGCATTGCTGAGTTAGGCCTCTGTGCAGGGCCAGTGGAAGATGCTGGGTCTCTGAAGAGCAAGCTTTGCAATCCCCAGGCCTTATTAGTGATGCAGAGAGATTCTGATTCTCGTCACCTGCAAGCTTTTTATATCAGGCACAATCTTTTAGTAGATATTTCTAATATTCAATAATGAGCAACTTATTACTCGATACAACTGAGAGTGTGCATGCAGAGAAAGAGGCAAAGGAACAAGTAGAAAAGAAAGAAGCGAAGAAAGATGTAGCGTGAGCATAAATACAGAATGAGATGGTAAGTCCACTGAATTTTAAAATACAATAGAGTTAAGCAGACAGCCCTATTTAGTTTGGTTAATGCATCAGCTGAGTTTTCTGCATTGTGAACGTGGTAAAAACAAATAATCTGACAGCACCTCATTTAAAGTCTTAAAGGGAGCAAAGAGGGGAAACAGTAACACTGAAGGGAAGCAGGCCAGTCCAACAAATACATAAATAAGTGCATAAGTAAACAGCCTCTGACTGACAAGGCAGAGACAGCAGCTAAAGCACTGAGAGATAAGTCACCCCTCTCTTCCCTCTTTCTCTTTTTTCTGCTGTCTGCATTGATTGATATGTAGGTGGAGGATCAAAGGCTGCTCAATGGTAGTACTCAGGAAGATGGAAAGATAGGGAAGGAGGGAAGAGTGTGGAGGTGATAGAGGGATGGGGGACAGAGGAGTAAAGCGGAAATAGATAGAGAAGTTTAAGCCTCTGCCGCCTGCCAGTCAGCTCCATGAAATGACCCTGGCTGAGTCACACATTAGAAATCCAGAGTTAAAGGGGATTCACTCATTGTTCTTTCTCCTACTCTGTTCACCTCTCTTGCAATCTTTTGTCTCACTCTGTCTTTTATCTTTTCTACTCCTCTTGAAGAGGAGGAGCAGGGCCAAGCACCATTAATCTCCCATCTAATAACACTGGTAATGTTACACATTATTGGAAAAAGATGGGCAAAATGAACCAATAAGTTATCTGATATGGGCCTCCCTCCTCTACGCACACTCCAATCCCAAGGACATTTAAGCAAAAGAAGAGACACAGATGTAGTGACAGAACAAGATAGAGAGGAGGGGTGGTAGAGAAGGAGAGAAAAGGAGAATTAGTGATGGAAAAAAGGGTGAACGATGTGAAATATTTCCTGCTATCGACCTTTTTGCCAGGGACATGCATAGATTTCTGCACGTGGAAGATAACTGTCTTTGATAAAGTAGGTTAGCATTGATTAATCCATGAAATCTTGGGGCAGTGGACTTGAAGTTAATGAGTAAGGTTTTCTGTTTTCCCTGCAATCTCTTGCGACAAGCGTCCTCAGCACAGTCGGGGACCCTGTGCCTGCAGCCTGCAGCTTGCTGGCCCTCCTGACTTTAGATGCCTCTTATTTTGGGACAAAGATGGCCAATCAATGAAGTTGACATTTGTTACAATGAAGGATTCACAATGCAATCATGGAATAAGAGCGGTAAGTGCCTGCTAGGTGCATATAGAAAGGGTGGAAAGGTCACAGCTAATCTAAAGGGAACAGGAGTTATTTATCCATACACACCAGAATAAAAAGAAGATGAGAGACACAATCTATATATACAGCCCCTGTGGGGTTATGAAGGCAATGCACACATGTGTGTACGCACACAAACAAAGCGTCCTATATCTGCTGCAAAAGTAATTTCCCTCCCATTTCAATTGGTAATAAACACTGTGCATCAAGTGACCTATCTTGCAGCCCATAACTTACTTTAGTAGCAGTATTCACCAACTCAAGGATGAGGAAAATCTGAATATGCCATAAAACAGTCACCCCAGCTGAAGACAGCATGGTTTCAAACATCTATCTGCATCATTCGAGCTGCATGTTCATGTGGCACATTTAATATGGTGTGACAGTCTTTTTGCATGCAGCTGTAGTGAAGGAAAACAAAGCAAACACATCAGTCACATTTAGAACAACCTTGAAACAAATAGCACCGTGGTCGCATCCTCAGGCAGAGACCTCGGAGAAAGAAATCAAGGGAGACAGACAGTCAGGCATTGCAGGCGGGCAAACAGGCAGCTTTTTTTTTTGCTTTCCCTCTTACCGACTGTACATCAACACCTCTGTATCCCACACTCTTTCACATTCCAGTCTTTCTCTTCTCTCACTCACATTAATTCCTCTCTCTTTCTGTCGTAAATCATCCCTCTCTTCCTCAACCTCAGCAGCAGCTGTGCGGAGGAAGTAGAGTAGATGTCAAAATATTTGGCAGCCATCTCTTGTGCCGGTGTAGCATTTTAACCTCTGTGGTTATTACACATATACAGGTTTGTCTGACATCCCCCCCAGGCATTAGCCTTGAAATCTCCCTCTCTCTCTTCCTCCACTCTCTCCATTCATCACATCATTATCCTTACAGCAATGATACACAAACAACAAGCTCACCCCCCAACCACCCTCACCCGCCTCATCGCTCAGCACTGAGTGAATGGCTCAAGCTTTAGTCTAAATTCAACATGCCACTAATATCCACCTGAGTGAAGCACAGGGCTCACCTTTTCAACTTTTTTGGAGCTGATAAAAAGTGAGGCTGGACATGCAGTACAAATGCATTCATTTTATCTCTACTGCATGTATGTATGTATGTATGTATGTATGTATGTATGCATGTATGCATGTATGCATGTATGTATGTATGTATG
>JBAMHV010000015.1:18367688-18389145 GCA_037177535.1 Pseudomugil gertrudae | reverse complement strand
TAATAAACATCTCTCTCTCTCTAACCCTTTCTGTCTTTCTCTGCCTTCCTTTCTCTCACACATACAATCAGCTATTTTAGTAGCTAATTATCTAATATCTTCCTTCAGCATCAGCTTGTGTGTAAATCATGAGTGCTGAAAAAATACTCTCTACCCCAGGCTCTGCCTCCACCATGAACCAACACAATGCATTTCCACCCTCCGGTCTCTGTGTTTCTGTGCCTATTTTTTTCTCAAGGGTGGCAGGAGAAGGGTTGGGGTGGGGGGATTATTCCAGGAAGAGAAGAACGACCCACGGGGCCCTTGACAGGTCGTGTAAATCAGATGTCATTGAAAGATATAATAGCACTACATGGACTTGAAATACACCATAGTGGTGTGCTGACAAAGGCATGTAATGTACCTACAAATGAAAAAAAAAAAACTCACATATGTAAAAACATTTGTGCATGTGCTTTATTAATACATATTGACACAGGAAATTACTGAATGGTGCAGGAGGTTGGCGTTTTTAGTCTGAGCAGTGTTGGATAATCATTCTGTTGGAGAAATGGGCAACATTGGGCAGAACAGAACAACCACTGTCTGGTAACAATAGCTCTTTTTTTATTTTAATGAATTTACATTCACAGAATAACTGACACAGACACCAAGAGGGTTTGGCCCATATATTTATCTTTTATTTGTATATCTTTTGGCTACAATAGAAGCTCAGAAATATTTGCTACTCCTGCCAAAGGCAAAGTCATTAGACTATGGCTGATGGGTCATACTGGCACAAGCGTTAACAGAATTCATATGCAAATGCTCACTGTAGCTGAAAGTTGCCTTGCTTACTCAGGAGCGCCATGGATATTATTACATTTATTTATTTATTTATTTTAATGCTACACAAATATATAGAAGCCACCAGATTGGAGCAACTTATTTTACATTATTCTTTTTTTCCTTTTGAAAAAAATGCTAATGTAAAAAATATGCTGGCAGTAATTGTTTCAACAGAGGAAGAAAAATCCTCCCCAGAGTGCCAGTATTTTTTTCAGTATTCAGGATTCTTTGGAGATAAGAGACACAGATGTGAAAAATTAAAGTTTGTTTATAAACAATAACTGTTGAATTTCATTGAATAAGCCTAAAATTAAATGCAATGCATCTCCTTTTACAATTTGCTTACACACACTATATCCCACGAGTATGTAAAGTATCTTTAAACACACCACTATTAACCCCTTTATGCCTGAATTAAGAGGAACTGGCAGAAACATCCCATTTCTAAAATCACAAAACTATATTTGACCCCAAAATCTAAAAAAAATAATAAAAAATGTTGTACATTTACTGTTTATTACCATGGAATAAGTCAAAATTAATATAGTGTAATCCTCTGCTTTCTGGGATTCACCAGGGTGCAGCAGACCAGTATTATTTGGTGAACAACGGGGTTTTCAGAAAGTTTCTGTCATACAGTGATGCAAAATGTCTCTGAAAAATCATGTATCAAATATGCACCAAAAGGCCATAAGGGGTTAAAAACAGGAAGAAAAAAATGCATTTTTCCCCTATGCTTGTGTAATTACATCAGGGTGGATTAAAAGTGGTGCAAAAGAAATTCTGCCATTGTTGTGGTTACACCAAAATCACATTTTTAAAAAGGCAAATCTTCTTTTTTACCCTTTTAAAACCTGTTCTTCTTTCCTGTGACCCATTAATTGCCAATCCTCTTTGTTTTCTTTGTACCATCAAAAGATACCCTCCTGCAGTGCATAGTACAATAACTGAGGAAGAAGAAAAAAAGCCCACTTGTTAGCATGCTACCTATTTTTTTTTACTACACCAAAATATACCAAAAAGAGTTTGACAATAATGCAACAAAGCAGGCTTTCTTTGATGTTGTGAGTTTGCTGTGGAGGATGGGCATATAGGTTTTGCATAATGTATTATAAAACACAGACAATATAAAGCCATACCCAATAAGCAAAAAACTATTTACTACTCCATTGGCAAATTTTAGATGTAAACACCATTATCGGTCATTGAACATGTTTTAAAATCCCATTAAACTTTCATAGTGTGAATACATTCCCTCTGATCCCTGTATCATTTATACTTCACATGATACAAATGAGGAGAAAATACAAAAAAGATTGATAGGATCAGTGCATTAAAACAAAAACAGTTATGATATGAGCTTAGACAGAAGTCAGGAATGAACTGTGAGACTTCTGAGGATTGAAACATGCAAGTTCAAAAGTGCATGAACGTCTTGAGTTAAATTTATAATTTCCCCATCTGCCTGATGCATACTTATGCACGTCATGCTTCAGCCTGACAATTGATTTGACAGAAGAACCAAGCACAGAACATGATGTCCTGTAGGCTCACCACCCCAGGCATAAATATTTATAGGAAAGCCAGGAGGCCAAGGAGAGCCATGATAACCTTGTGTAGACCCAAGAACAGCATCCTCAAGTGTAAAGTCTTATTCCTCATCATCACAACAGTTGCTGCTCCAGGCCTCATTTGTTATAATTAAATTAGAATACAGAAAAACTAAAGACAGAAACACATATTACATCAAGTGTGATGACAGCAGCAGAGATTTAGAAGAGGGGAGCAAACTACACCAGACAGCAAGAATTGGGGTGTGATATGAATTGGTTGGAGTAAGGGCGGTTGAGAGCAAGGATGATAATGAAGTATGAGTACATGGTCTGAGAGACAGAGCTGAATGCAAAAAGAAGCTTACTCATAGTGGTGGTGAATCATTTTGTCCTGCCTGATAAGCTCTGACTCACCGAGAGCAATGAAAAACAGAGGAGTATGGGCACATGGTGTAGGTGGAAAACAAGCTGAATGAGTATGTGTGTATGCACCCATGTGTCCACTGAAAGTAATTTGGATTGCTCTGTGCATGGTGTGCACATGTGTGTCTGTGGGCCGTGTGTGTTTGCAGCAGTGCTGACAGTGAAGGTCAGTGGGGTGGGTGTGTCTCAGGCCTCCTAGCTGTGGCCCGGGGCTACGAAGCCATCACTGTCACACCTCTGTCTCGCTGCTGTGTGCTGCTGCCCCTGCAGCAAGGCAGTGCACAGCACTGACTCACACATACATACACACCCCTTTGGCTCAAATACACACACAAATACAAAATAAAACACTCACAGACACAACACATACTCCTGTCCTCAGGAGACAAAGCACATGAAAATACAAAAATACAGACTACGACGTCATAAGTGCATAAAGTTCTAATACTCTCTAGAAACTTTAATTTACCTAAAGCATACACAGACACATATCAGTGAAACGATCCATTTCTATTCCTGAGATGGAAAGCATAATGCATGTTCCTTCTCTAATATGTAAACTTGATGACCTTGTCCACACTCATTCAATCACCAGTGGAGAAAACGCAATTAATCCAGCAGTCTGCTCCGTAGTCTCTGCTGTATCGTCTCAGCCTTGCTCTCTGCTGTATTCAGCAAATATGTACAAAGAGTCTTGTGTGGAAGTTTTGTGCTTCTACAAGCACAAAGTCAAGCACAGTGAAAGTTTAGAGGTGAATGCGACCTGCCTGACATGATTTCCTCCTCTTCAGCTTCAGGTTGATATGAGTATTACCACAAAGTTTGTTTGTGTCTTTATTGGTTTTAAAAGAGAAACTCTGTCATCTGTGGTGTTCCACAGTATGGTAATATATAGAAATGTTTTAAAAATGGAACACTTCAGGTTTTATTGGTTTATATATCCATCCATCCATCCATTTTCTACCGCTGAAACAGAATTAAATGTGAGACATACATGAAAGCATATTGATAAAATCCCTTAAACATTATAGACTTTAATGTCTCATGTTAAACACTAATGATGTACATAGTCAGCTTGGTTGGCTGCCTGCTTTATTAGAAATACAGTTGGGCCCCTTGTACTCCCCTTAAAAAACTGAAATATAAGTGACCTCTGACCATGTTGTAGCCCTGAATTGAGTAGCTGCTAAAGCACATGCTTCAGCATGGCTCTCTCCCAGCCTTCTCCCAGCCTTCTTCACATTGGCCTCTTTATAGCTCAACGCATGGCACATAAAAAGGAGATCACATTGCACAATTACTGCCTAATTAACTGGCTGATATTTTATGTGGTTGAAGAAGCCAAAGACAGACTACAGATCATGTGCCAAGATTTTAGAGGATGTGTACTTTACAGAACTGTTGTCAGGCTGATGCACTGACCCTCCGCAGCTGTGGTTCGTCTCACTGTGTCAGTGTGTTTGCCGGGATCGGATCGGCGTGGCTTGAAACAGAGGGAAAAAGATACACACACACGTATATATANNNNTTGGTGTGTGTACACCTGTCTGTTGTTTGATTCCTCTGAGTCATGGTTTATCTCATGCACCGCTCCCCCTCCCCCCTCCCCCCCTTTCTCCCTCCATCCCCACCTCCCTCAGCCCTTAGCAGATGCAGGTTTGTATTGGGATTTGAGGTGTAATTAAATTCAATAAATAGGCGAAGGTGAAGAAATAAATCAAGTGGAAACTGATGAACAACAGGAGATTAAATGCCACTGAGCCGTGCAAACAAATATTTCAATAGAATTTTCAATGCAGGGCATTCAGGGCTGCACTGAGAACCCAAAAAAAAGTTATAAATGTAAAGTAACCTTTTAAAACCTATGAATACTGTTACATTTTATACCATTTTCTGACATCATAAACACTGCACATGTTAAGGAAATAAACACCCATTTGAAGGACTTAGGTTGAAGGAGTTGATAGTGTGTGCTCTCTGCCCTCTGTCTCTAACACCTCATCATCATCCTGCATTACTGCTTATTTAGAGGCCAGCCAGCTTTTTATTAATGGCTACTGAAATAGCAATTAATGTTGCATAATACATGAACTACAGCTGTGCAAATCTGAATAAAGTCTGATTAAGTGCTAAAGAGGATGGAGGAAACACTGCTGTTGCATATCAATTCTATCACTTCATGTACAGGAGGGGTTACTGGAGGGGCTGCTCTTTGTGCCAAACCTGCCAGATCAGCGTGATTAACACAACAAATCAGCTACGTGGCCAGTCTTAACAGTGATGCAGCAAGTCAGTACAAGTGACCACAGCAACTTGGGGTGAAGCCAGAGAAGCTGTGCTCCTGTTCAGTTTCTAAACAGTGAGTCAAAGCGATTTCAGTCTCTGATTTGCTTGCTTTACCTCTTCAACACTACACTGCCCTTCCAGGCATAACAAGGCTAAGTACTTAAAGTCCCCTGAATGGAAACAAGGCTTTTATTTATTTATTTATTTTTAAAGGCATCATTCAAGGCCACACCTGGTGCACTGAAAGTAACCAGGTGCACCACTCTAGGAATTAATGAAGGCTCCCAACAACACAGAGAGGTCAGCATCTTTACTTTACATGCTCGATCACAGAGCTCCAGTAACCTTACACGAGACATTGATAACATATTAGTCTTAGGCTAAGGTTGCCTGCTTGTCTGTCGTTCAGACAGACATATGCTATTCAGATTTATATTCAAATGAAATGATCACACATGTCTATGTTCCTCATAGATTCATATGATCCCATGATTAAGAATTCAATAAACCTCTAATTCTTAAAAAAAAACTCGCCTTGCTGCATTTTTTTATTCTCACCACCTCTTCTGCTCCTTCTTTCTGCTTTGTCCTCTCTCTTGTCCTCTTTTCAACAGCTGCACAGCCTTTATTATGTTGCACACTCTCTCTGCCTATCTGGCCTTTCACTCTAATCCTCCAATGGCCTTTCACATGCACAATATTCCCCCCTGAGCCCCCAATTCTCTGACAGCCTTTCACATAGAGTATTAGATTAGGCTTAGCTGTGCTTATATATTTATTTATTTAGCCAAGTCTTTTGTCTATGAGACTTTGGGCAACCCAAATCCACCATGCATTCCTTCCAAAAAAAAAATCTTCTACTGCAATCTTCCGCTTGTTTCTTTACTCCAGCAACATATCAATCTGGCTCTTTCTGGCAGTGAACATAGCTGCACCCACAGAGCATTTTAGAACAAGTTGTCTGATGGAGTCTTGTAGCATCTTGTGGTTTGCAGCTTTTGGTTGTTTAATAAATGCATAGCAGAAAAGGAGTGGGGCTCTAAAACATTAAGCAGACTTCCGGCACATTGCTCTAATTGTGGTAATGAAGTCCAGTTGGACCCTATGATGTAAGGGTCATGCATACTGTCATTATGATGCTTTTATGGACCTGACCTGATTTATGGTCTTCTCTCAGAAGGGTTATAAGAGGGAAAGATGGAGAGAGCATAGGAGGGAGAACATGGGACAATAAATTAGGATGTAAAAGCACAGGAGAGAGCAATATATTGCTAAAAAGTAAGGATGTGACAGACGGGGAGACTGAGGGGTCTCCACTAAATTTTACAATGAATTAAATTAATATTTTTTTATATGAGGATGTAGCCCCAAACACCTGTTTTTGAGGAGCTGTATCTGAGCAAAGCCCTACAGTTTTAGCCTCCCCCCTTTGGCCCATTAGCCCTGGGGCTGGCCTTCCATCTCTCCTTCCATCTCTCTAACCTCTCTAGTGAGCAGGCCCAATAAGGAATCAATAGCCATGTCACGGCAAACCCACGCTGCTTTGACACCAGTGGATACGACAAAAAAGTCTATTACACGGTAGTTATCTCCATTACTGCTGAGCAACTTGGTCCCGAGCAGGGACAGAATGGAGAACGGCAGGCTGAGGAAAGCTGTGGGAATGGCGGTAGTGACAGGTTGTGAAACTCTAATTCAGTGCAACATGTCTGATTAACCTGCATCTCTCCTTTGGGATCTGGTGTGTGTACTGGGCGGAAGACCAAACAGAAAGACGCACATGCTTCGAAATGGGCACACAGTATGTTCACCACCTGCAAATGCTTTACCAACATAATGTAACTACTGTATGTGCAGCATTTCATTATTTTTCCTAATATGAACATATGTATGTTCTTCTCCACAATAATCTATTAGATCTGAAATTTCGTGGAGCTTTACTAACTTCAAATTGCTACTCTTTTGCAATAAAAAAAAAGTAGATATTTTATCTCTTCTTCAAATAGAAGCAAAAGTAGCTCTATCCCGCTCTATCTACTGTATATCACATGCTTATTATACCTAAATAGTTCACTTGTTTGCATTAGAATGTGTCATGATCACATAAACCTTTTCTGATCTGTCACCCTCAATGCATTGTCACCTCCACTAAGAAGGTTGTGAGGTTGTGTTTGTGCTGGCATTTACCTGTCTGTTTGTTCTGTCTGGTAGCAACTTTATGGAAAAATGGCTGGATGGATTTTCATTCTCTCTCTCTTAGAATGGGTCTTGGGCTAAATTAGATCCCAGTACATTTTTAGAGTGATCAGGATCACCATCTGTATCCAGATTTTTTTTTAAAGATTCTTTCTCATTAGGAGATAGGGTCATTTTCAGTATATATGACATATAAATCCACTGTAAATAGTCAGGGTGTTTAGCCAAAAAATACAGGAGAAGATAGAGCTGATACATAAAAGATAGAGCTGGATCCAATATTAAGATCCAAACCAACAACGAATTTCCATCACTGTAGGAGAACAAATGAATACAAACTAATACATAACACCCTATATACACCGTGGCTTTATTATATGTGTATCTTAGAATCTAAAAGTGCTCACATATTACATTAATTTAGGACTATATAGTGGAAATCACATTGTAGGTGGGAATAAGCTGCTTGGAAAAGGACTTCCCTGAGTGCTTTTCTAGTTAAACTTAAGAAAACATTACGGAAATTTTAAAAATACACTTTACATTGTACATTTTGCATCCTAACAGCAAGTTTTACCCCCTTATCAGTCATTAAGATCACCTAAGCAAACATAATGTGCAAAAATGTATTTTAAAATATCAATCCATCCAGTGCGCTCACGGTTGAAATACTTTATACTATTCTTTTGCCTCAAAAACTGTCAACAGTGTTTTCTCTGTGACAAGAGGTCACATGACACATACAAAGTGTTTTTTAGGCAAAACAATGTTGATAGTCCTCTGATGGAACAATGCACAGAGTGCATTAGTGCACTGTGGTCGTCATACCGAGAGAGACCTATAGCACAGGAACCATAAAGTAACATGACAATGCTCACTGGGCTTCACCTTGGCCCAGTAACCTTGATCAGTCAAGACATCACTCAATGTTTAATTGCTGAAATGTTCTGGATGGGACATGGGCTGAGTGAATTTCCATATTGCCAGAGGGTGGGGCATTTTACTCAGTGGGTTTCCCCATGTTGCCTCTGGCATACTTTATGACACTCATTTGCCTGATTAGCTAAACAAATGCCAAACACTGCCTCATTCATTTATAGAAACACTCACACATAGACCTTCGATCTCTGCACGTTGCCTATGCAGGTCTATGCTCTCACATAAACACTAATACAGTATTAATAATTTCCATGTGTGCTTCCTCACAATGAACAATTTGTGTGTTGGAAATTATCAGCTGCAAAAGTGCTCATAAATCAGAGCAAAGTCTGAATCAGCAAACAGTGGCATTAATCAGTGGCTTTAGCGAAGATACTGTACAATTAATGTAATCTATTTATCTTCATTTTATATGCAGGGGCTGAACATACTGTACCAGCTCCAAGCTTTATAATGTATGATGAGTTAGAATTAAACAAAACGAATCCAGTAATATTTCCATCCAGCGTTTTATGTACGCAGCAAGCATGTTTATGGTATGCAAATAAGCATGTAGACCCTCCCACATTGGAAGAGTCAAGACATAACATTTATCTAAGTAAAATACAGTCTTTGAAGTACACAGCCACCGTGGTAATGAAAGCAATAGGTCTCTGTGAGTGGAGATTGCTTTTCCAGGGCTTCATTTTACAGCCTTGTGTTGAATACACTCCTCTGGCAACTCCCCTTGAATGTTTCATCACAGACCAGATCCCTGGGGTCACAACAAGCCCCTCATCACGCAAACAGATTCACTATGAGGAACCTTCACATCATGTATTTGGAGGATATGAAAGTCAACTGGATGCCATTTCATCTGTTGGGGGACCGTTGGATTGCATATTCAGTGTCATAGGATACAAACATGATAGAATGTCAAGACAGGCAGATGTGGTAGTTACAGTCGCACTGGTATGTCAGAAGAGCTTTCTGTGGTGTCAGGTCATCCTTTCTTATCTATAGTGAAAAGCTTTAAATGTATGGTGGTCACACATACACATTGAATCAGGCCAATGTGAGATTGCATTGACAATCCCAGTGCTGCTTTGGTTATAAAACCCTGATGCTTCTATTTGACTCATGAGGTGTTCACATGTTTTGTAGTTGTCAAATTATAGAACTAGTAAATTAGATGTAAGATGGCACACTATATTTAAACATACAATAACAAAGCATGCATAAATACAAAATTAATTTCATTAGCCTCTCTTTTCTTTTGCTTTTGTAGAAGATTAATTAGAAGGCTTGCATCTCATAAAGGAGGAGGGCAGATGGTTGATTGAGGACTTGTGGTGGATGGAATTCAAGTTTAAAATTGAGTCATTTCCTTGACTCAGTAGTTCAACAGAACTGGTGTGTACAGCTAACTCCTCAAACAGACAAAAATGAAACAGAGCCAATGCAGCCTGGTGTTTGAGGAATGCTAGAAATTGCATTGATTGAACCCAACTGTCCAGGGAGAGTCTGAGTGTGTTTCTACGTGTGTGTCCACATGCATTGAGGCTTTTGAATTGTGCCCCTGTGCTAGCAGTAATAACACTTGATTTGCATGAATTCCTGCTAAAAATAGGCCTATAAGGATATGTCAGGTAAATGATTTACTTGTAAGCGTCAAAAGCCTGTCTGCTCTGCTGCTTCCCAACTAGGCATGCTAAGACAATGAGCTATATAGCTTTTCTTTACCCACTATATATAAATGCACAGATACAAACAGCCAAAATTCAATACGTTCTCCCATTTCCACCAAATGAGCCATGACTGGTCAGGACATTTAAACAGCTAAACATTTCTTGGAGTGTTTTGTTGCAGCATCGTAGCAATGGGTGTCTTGGGATCTTGTGTGTTATGAGTTGAGACCTTTGTGGAGTGGGCAAAAAATGATGAGATGAGATGAGATATACTTTATTATGTTGGTATCTCTCATGCTGTGTGAGTAACCTGCACCAAATATGCAGCACAACATATGCAGATATGTTGGGGGATTATAAAGTAAGCAGAAAAAGAATAAAGAAAAGGGTTTTGCTTCAAACATAAGCACACAATAAGGGCTAAAGCATTCAGTTTTTAATTAAAATTAGTCATATCAGCACGGAGTAATTTGAAATTGTCTTTAGGACCATAGAGAGAAAGAGAAAGAGACAGAGACTTTTAACCATTAAGCTTAACTGATAAACCAGTTATACTGGTGGAGTCCGTATCTTTTGTTAGAATTTGATGTCGTTCACTTTGTATATTTGGTTCTTTTTTTAGAATCAAATGATACTTTCCTTACTCGCCTATTTTCTTCCTCCCCCTTATCCTTTTGATCCAGCCTCCTTTTCTTTCCACACTTCTCTTCCTTCAAGCTTCATCTTTCCCCCCAAATTCTCTTTTTTTCCCATGTTCTTTATTTCTTCTTGCTCTCAGCTTTTCTCGGGCTTTTATCTCCACTTCATACAGAATAACTGTGTGGCTTGGTGAGTATAATGAGGCTGTTCCTCTACAACTTCAAACCTTTCCTTTCACCCGTTTGCCAGGGTTCTAAAACAAACCCGGAACAAATATTTTGACATGCAGACACAAGGGAAGACGTGTGCAATGATTCAGTCTTCCAACTCATCTTCTACACAAACAACAAAAAAATTGTTATAGTAAGAAAACCATGTGAGAACGTTGTAGCATGAATGGGAAAGAGAGGCTAATAAAATTCATTTGTATATTTATTTATGTATTTATGTTGCTTATGACTATAGTAATCTCTTTGATCCTGATATTAGCTGGTCACCAGGGAATTAGTAAGCATGATATTGAAGCTTAGTTAGAGTGAGTGTAATTAAAGCTCAGAACCAGCGCTATATGTTATCCTGTAAATGATTTAGCAGACCAACAGTGTACCACATTGTCATGGATCACAGTAAATTGGCCAGAGCAGCTTATTGTGCAGATTCACAGTCACTGTGGCACATTTACAACAGTAATTGCTATGAATGAAACGCCCATGGTACTCCATACCACGCCACTCTACAATAAACTTGATTATTATGGTAATTGTATAAGTATAAAACATTTAACTTGAGTGCCTAGATCTATCATCGCAATTGCTTTAAGAGCCTTTACAGAGCTGGGAATTGGGACTCTGACTATTCAAAGGCCAAACAACTGAGTTGATGGGAGTTTTGCTAAATTAGAAATTTCCATCCATTGAAAAAGTGTGTTTCTTACTTTTCTGATCATGGTATTTTTTCTGTCTCTTCTATTAATTTAGGAGAGGATGCTCTGTTTACTTTTTGCTAATAAGGATGGTGAGGGAAAGGAGTGGTTAAAACAAGACGAACAGATAAGAGGGCAGTGGGGTAAGGGAGTGGAGAAGGAGCGTCAGAGATGAGGCTTGAGCCGCCCTGAGCAGTAATGAGGAAGCAGTAAAAATGAGATGGCATTGTGTTGTACTTTAAGGTAGTTCATCTTTAAAATGAATAGTCCCTGAAGGGCCAGGTAGTTAATGCCATTTATTAATAGACAGACAGGGCCGGCAGTTTGGTCTGTGGCCCTCTGAGAGCCCTTAGTTAGGATGGAGAGAGAAAGAGTGAATACAGTAAAAAGAATGGGTTCAGAGTGGGGAGTTGAAGGACAGAAAAGATGGATAGGGGTGGTGCTGAGCTTGCCAAATGATGGCACTGATAAGCTTTAAAAGGAGATAGAATGTTTCCAACCATCTGTGAAGAAAAATTGGGATAAATTGCAAGCAAATATTTGGTATAGTAATTTATCTGCTGTATATCCAGATAATTACAAAAAGGATCATATGCTGTGTCTTACATTGCAAAAATTGAACACATTTACTGTTTTTTATATTATTATTCTTAGTTGTTTTGTTTTTTTTTGCTGGACTGGTGTAATTACAGCTACATGCAGAGTACTGTAAGTACCTAGTGGTGCACTTATATTGATCAAATGCTAAGCGTAGAAGAGAACATGTGGAATGACAGCTAGCTGGCTAGTTTGGCAACAGTTTTAGCTGAAAAATGTTACAAGATCTATTATTGTTTGACATTGATGCACTAAATTATTGACTTTGCTGTAGTTTAGAAGTGGTGGAGAGTCACAACTCGTAAACACAAATTGCTGCAGCTAGTATCACAGCTGTAGTTGCACATGACATGTCCACAAATGCATGGCTAGTCATGTTTAATGTAGAACGACACTACCCATTTCAAAGTTTAATGTTCATATATTAGGAGTGTGTTCAAAATGTGCGTTGTACAGGCCTACTTCATCAAATGTCCTGACGGAGATGCTAATTTCCATTATTTGGTATTAAAGAAAATTTTACGAGGAATAATACAAAACCTTGACAGATCTCTTGATGATTTTAATAACACTAAACTTGGGCAGAGTGAAAATTAAAATATACATTGTAGTATTCCCATGCCAAATCTATGCAGTCATAGTTAGAAAATGGGTGTGATTGTTTGTGCATATGAGAACTGTGCATTTTTACATCAGCTCGTGAAAGGAACATAGACCAGTGTAAGTCTGGTCCTGAGCCCACAGTGACCTGGCCTGCTAATGAACCAACAGGCATTACCTCCCTGTTAGCCTGCTCTGTGTCCCACCATTTGTCATAACTGGTGGGGAGCTGTCAAAGGGGCTGCTGAGGACTGCAGAGACGCACCACATAACAGCAGCAGTATAGCAGCCCTGGGCCTAGCCAGTGCATCTTTTGCTCCCTCCCAGAACAGCACATAGTGACAGCTCTTGCCAAATAGCTTTCATTATGTGGGATGCATCAGTCTTGATAAAAGAGCCAAACAAAGAAGAGGAGGTGAATTTACTGTGCTGCTCCACCTGGACTCTAATAATATTGTTGGTGTCTGGAGTAAAAAAAAAAAAAAAACATTTCTGCCATTTGCGCACATCTAAATCTACAACTGTAGATAGTGTTGATGTGTAGCTAGCTATGGGCCATATTACTATTGATTGGTGGAATGAAACAATTTCTTACCTGATGTTGGAGATGCACCACAGCAATGGCATAGGGGAGAGAAAGAGAGAAAATTTGATTAGATGTGTGGCCTTGTACTGTATACAGTAGATGGTCAATATGGAAGTACTAAGGGAGCTGAGTACGCTCCATTATTACACCAGTCCAATCAAAGTCTGCAATGTCCTCTGTGGCTTTGCCATATTAAGAGCTTAAAACACCCTGAGTGCATTTGACACATTTATTACGAATCCTAAAGAGGTATTTTACTTTCTCTAAATCAAGAATGACATGACAACATGAATTCCCAGCAGACAATGTTTTGTGCTTATGTGCATTTTTACCTGCCTTACTTACTTCTTAGCTAATTTATGCATTTTAATAGTGAGTGACAAAACAATGTGTTTTCATACTGTAAAATAAAACATTAGGTTTGGATGTAAAATATTTAGTGGATGTAATTTAATTTTAATTGTATTGTTACTTGTATTAATCTTCAAATCAGCCATATGAACACTGGAGTGCAAAAAGTTAAATAAATTATTGTTGTGAAGTTTAATCAATAAAGATGAGTACCGGTATATGGTAAGTGGTGATAATGATGATGGGGGTGTCCCATAATGCGCTTAACTTTGATTAACAGCAAATTATGGGTAATTCATTGCATACAGTTTTGCACTTTTACTTATTCGTAAGGAACCTAGTAATAATTTACCTAGTAGTATTTTAAAGTATTCTATGCTGGTATTTTATTCCGTTCAATGAATTTGAATAATCAATCATTCCAATGACAAAATGTTTCCAAAGATTTCAGTAAAAGACAAACAATTCAAATAAAACATACCGGTAATGTCATGTCCATTTTCCACTCATGCAAACTAAAATGTGTCCTCATATAAGTAAACCAGTGTTTAGCAAAGCACTCAACAAAACATTTTTGGTCACCGTATTGATCACGTATTAACAATAATCTAATTTTCACAAAAGCTTTAGAGTATATATAAAGTATACCAAAGACATAGAAATACAGCTCACCTGTTAGAATGTTGATTAATGATTAATTTGATTTATTTATTCATTCATTTTAGTTTGGTAATATGACTGAGATGAGAGGAGATGAGATATACTTTTATTATCATTGAGCCAGCGTCCCGGCATCAATGAAATTACTGCTCTGCTGTAATTGCTCATCCATTCATTATCTATACCTCTTATTCCAATGAAGGATCACTGGGAGCTGGAGCCTATTCCAGCAATTACTGGGTGAGAGGCAGGGTACGACCTGAACAGGCTGCCAGTCCATCACTGGGCCAACACAGAGAGACGAACACACACACATTCACTCCTAAGGACAATTTTGAATGATCAGTCAACCTAACATGCATGTCTTTGGATGGTGGGAGGAAGCCAGAGTACCCGGAGAGAATTCCCACTAAAACAAGGAGAACATGCAAACTCTGCACAGAATGGCCACTGCCCAGGCCAAGGTTTCAATCAACAACCTTTTTGCTGTGATGCTGCAGTGCTAACCATCACACCACTGTGCATCCCAAATCTAGCATTCCTCTTCTTTTTTCTTTTATTGGTTGCCTGAATGGATAATTATTCTCTGGGCTGCTGCACCAGAGATGACTGATATAAATGTATCTAAATCGCACCTCCACTAAGTTTCTGCAACAAACCAAAAACAATTGTGTGTTCAATATTACTTTAAGTAAGGTAAACTTGAAACTATCATGTGGGTTGAAAAGCAAAAGCAGAGTTTGCAAAGTATCTCTTCTGTTGCATGTGAAACTGATCACATCAAGACCTGCGATGGACTGGTACTTACCCAGGGTGTACCCTACCTTTCACCTGCTAACTGCTAGGCTACAGCCTTCCCACTACCCTGAATTAGACTTAGACTTATCTTTATTGATCTCTTTGGGATGACTCCCTCAGGGAAACTAGATTTCCAGCAGAATACAAAAAAATACGTCTCAATACAAAGAAACAATAATATAATGAATAAAATAAGATATGAATACAATAAAAAAGGAAAAGAGAAACTATTTATGGCATCTGAATAACATGAATAACAATAAAATGATTGCATAGTGGTAGTTACTGAAGTCTGACTAAGGTATTGAACATTACCAGTACATAACTACCAGTCCTCTCTTTCTGTCCTCTGTACTCTCTCTATCTCCTCTGCCCGACTGAGGAGTTGTAAAGAGGGATGGCATAGTGGACTTAAGCCTGTTGGTCCTACACCTGGGCATGAGCAGTCTGTCACTGAACAGGCTCCTCTGGCTGATAATGATGGTTTGCAGAGGGTGGCTGGAATTGTCCATAATATCCAGCAGTTTGTCCAGTGTCCTCTCTGCATCCATCACCAGAATTTCCAGCTTTATGCCGACCACAGAGGTGTACAGGGTGAAGAGAAAGGCGGCCAGCACTGTGCCCTGAGGGGCTCCAGTGCTGCTGACCACAGTGTCAGACATGGTGTTCTTTAGCCTGACACACTGCAGTCTGCCAGTCCACCAGGTAAGGGTCCACTCCCATCCTGCTCGGTTTGTCCCGTAGAATATGGGTCTGGATTGTATTAAAGCCACTGGAGAAATCCAAGAAGAGAATCCTCACTGTGCTGCTTCCCCTATCTAGATGGGAGTGGGCTCAGTGTAGCAGATAAAGGATGGCATCCTCTACACCAACACCTTGCTGATACGCAAACTGCAGACAGTCCTGAGCATGTTGCATCTGGGGTCTGAGAAGTCTGAAGAAGAGCCATTTCAACGTCTTTATTAGATGTGATGTGCCACCAGTCAGTAGTCATTCAGCTTGGTGGGCCAAGCGGTAAAGACTAAGCAGTATAGAAAATGTATAGACGGATGGATGATCACATCAACATTCCTCTACACTGTCAAGCTTAAATAATTTTAGTTATATAAACTCAGTCACTCAGACTAATAAAACCTTACATGTTTTAAGCTGGTTCATTTTACAGTGTACTCATGCTATCAATTATAATTCTGTTTGTATTAATAGAAAACAAACTGCCACATTTTCAGAATACATCACATTCATATTCAAATCCAAGTGATAAAAATGAAGACATTTTAAAGCCAGATGAATAGGAATACCCCAAAGCCAATGCCCCTTACAACCCCCCTGACACTCACTTAGGCTCAGTGTCAAACTCTTGTGCTCAAATCCACAGGAGCCTCCCCCACAAATGTGCTTTAAACACATAAATATGCATTGGCTTTGCACATAAACTCTACCCATACGCCAGGAAAAGTAGCCATCTGCATTAACAGGGATCAAGCTGTGAGCTCGGCTCTATCCACCAACCTTTTTCATATGGATATACATCAGTGGGAGCTGAGGCAAAGCCAAATCGCAACACCCAGTTCCATGGAAACCTACACTTGGCAGGTGAAATGGTGAAAAGTGCAGCTCAACTATTGATGGATCAGCGGCCCTGTGCCATATATAGCTGCTCCACATGGTCCGAGTTTGGAGTGTTTGGTGGGCGAGTGCAGTTTTCAAATGCCTCCACACTAAGCTGCAGTTTTAAGAATAAAGTTTGTATGTCTTTGTGTGCTTTGCCTTTTGTTTGTCATATAAAAAGGCAAAGCATTCAGGTTTATAACTTCCTCTTAACAATTATAAATTCCTCCTTCACTTCACACAGCACACATAAAGCAGGCTCTGTAACCATTCTTATGATATATCTTCAAACTGAAACAACTGAATCCAGTGTAAGACTTGGCATTTTCAACACCTCAGTAAACTGTGTAAAGGAGCAATTGAACACCAGCGCTGGGCTTTGCCAAAAAGGGTTTAGGAAACAATAGAATTTTTCCAAGTAATAGTGAGCCAGAAAAAAAACCCAACCTCAGATCTGCCTTAACTCCTAAGTAAGGCTCATCCTCCTTTTTTCAGACCTTGCCACTCTGATAGCGCTCAGCCGACAGATTCCCTTTTAAGATAAAGCCTGGGGATCTCCAGCCAGATACTATGTCACTAGAAAGCCGTTTTTCCCACAGATTACATCAGGCCTGGTTTTTAACACAGCCAGGCAAACAGAAACATACACACACATGGTGATCGCACCTTTGGTGATATATGGCCAGCTTTAAGAAGGTTTAAACCATCGTGCATGGAAGGGGTTAAATTTATTGAGCTTTAGCTTTCTATTCAGCTGTGCTGGTGGATTTCTGTGTGTAATTATTTAAAGACCAGTATTACAGTCAACGGGCGCAAGCCAAGAGAGGGAGGAAGGGATGGGTGGACGGATAGATGAAGGGTTCAGGCTCCTGCTATGAAAGAGTAAAGCCTTTTAAGTTGGTCCTATGCACAGAGAAGATAGGGCGAGTGTTTTACCTCCATGATACCATGCTGTGAGGTTGCAATAGTCTGCAGCCAAAAGCTGCTCATGGGTTCAGCCACAAGCACGGACCAATTCCATGTGAAATAATAAATGAACCAGCAGCACCACAGTGCACGCATGAACACATATACATTGGTACTAGTCAGGCTGCTAATTCTGATGCAACAACCTGGAGCAAGAATGCTCCAATGCTGATGATAAACAAACAATATTTTGGATGGGGAGGGACAAACAGAGAGATGGATCTAGCAGAGAAGCAGAAAAAGGAGAGTGTGGCAGCGCTGGGCAAATAAGACTCAGGGGCTTTTTTCAAACATGTGATGGTTTTGGTTCTTTTAAATGTATGTTTGAAGTTGGAGCTCAGCTGAACACAAGCTGTTTGAAAAAAGACTGATGCAAGAGTGAAGCAGGAGATGAGAGCGAGGCCGAGAGAGGGAGAGGGATGGGGAGCCGAGGGAGGAGAGAAAAGGATTCATGAGAAAAACATGCAGTGAGAGAAATATAAGGAAAATACATGGGGTTACAGTGCAAGACAAGAAAACAGTTGCAGAAAGAGACTCAGAAACGAAACAGAAAGGGGCCTCCAGTGGTTTAAATTAGATGTTGCAGCCAAGATCCAAAGTGCAGCTCAAAGAAAATTTGATGAACTTTTACAATAACACACAGATTATTAATATCAAAGTTGGTGTTATTTTATTTGCTTCTAAAATGTTATAATATAGGAGGCAAAAACTCTGCAAAGAGCATTTTTTTAAAGTGATTATATTCGGAAGACTTTGCACTGATTCAGGTTTTTTTTGTTCAGGGTTCTCAATGACAAGGTCAAAGATGACAGCGTTCTTTTATATTACTTTCATACCTATTATTCAAACTCTTTCTACTGCATCAGGCTCATACCCACAAATGTGAAAGGGACCCACTATCCAGCACATTTCTGTGACACTTTAATCAGAGCGTGGTACGCTCTCAGTCCAGACAAAGCCCAATCAGGGCGACGATAATTTGGCCTCTCCTTCAATCAGCAGCAACGTAATTACATCAGTCACAATCTCCATTTCATCTTTCATCTCTGTGTCAGGGTGGTGGATAGGAGGCAGAAGGACACTGAGGCTCAAACCTGTCTTTAAAACAGACAAGCAGCAAATTCTATCGAAGAGGCAAGGTGAGGAATATAAGAAATGATTGTCATCTTTTAAAATAGGCTTCATGGAGTCCTGCTTGGTATGAATCTTGAGCCCAAAATCTTTTAATCGTTGGTGATTCTGAGCCAATATAATGACACTAACTTTTTATTAAATTAAAAATAATCTAGTGAAGCTGAAGGGAAAATGCAATAAACTGGAGAAAAGAAAAATGGGAGATTAAAACTTAAAAAGTGGGAAATAAGGAGTGATAGGTGACGATTTTCATAACCTCTGCTATCTTTTAGCTAAATTAGTCATTTATATAAATATATGTTTTAATGTTCCATAATGCATACAGTATGTCATGTAAGTGAAATTAGCCTGTGAATGATTAATGGGACAGTTAAATTTTCATAGGGAACACAGGGCAGGATTGAGAGGAATCCTATTATATATTAAAGATCATGTCAGACCAGCAGATGAGAACTCACGCAAGGATCCACAGCTATTACCACGTAACGTAAATATACATCTATAGTGAATTGAAGAGAAATTATTAATATTAAGAGTTGCCCCAAGTGTAGAGAAAAAAAGTTAATTTCTTTCTTGCTTTGCTTAAAGTAGATGAGCTGATTTATCAGCGGGGTGTTGTGCAGGTGATCCGCAATGCACAAAGTGAAGTAAAAGTGCTGCTGAAAATTTCTGTAAGCAAGGGCTGAACAGATTGATGCTTGAGCAATAACTCTGTCCCCAATCAACTGTTACATCTGTGATAGTATCCACCCCAAATTGGCATACACACACGCACAAACAGGCACACATGCACATACATCTGTTCTGTCGTTTCCATATGTAACCTAACGCATAAAAAGGCTTGTCTCTCACTCCAAACTAATGGATCCATGTTAGGTAGCGTAGATAAAGGAAGACAGAAGGATCAATTTAGATGATCTATGAAAGTTATTAGTAATGACATTTATGAATATTTTATGGAAGGTAGAGAATGTCATCATAAATTTTTATATAGGGAAATGAGGCAGGAATATAAAACAAACAGCATTAAACATTCAACGTGGCCCCCATGTCAAAGGGATTGTGTCCAGAATAATGGGTAAGTTAACAGGATGGAGGAGGTGGAATAAAAGAGAGATGACAGCCAGTTGTCTTGGTTTCCTCTGCCTCTTTGTATGGACGGAAAGGTCAAGCCTGTGTGCCAAACGACTGTCAGGGAAGGTTCCAGGGAGCAACCTCTTGGATTGTTTTGTGGGTATTCATTGGTTTCTTGAATGTTAAAAGCTGCCATCATTTATTAATTTATTGATGTGATCTGTCACCAACAGTTGATTGTTCCTACTAATGTACAGTGTTCAAAATAACGAGCCAGTGAGCTTTATCCTGGCATTACCATGCATTTGCAGCAATTTCATGGGCCAGGCAAAAGAGAGAGGCCAGACGGAACACTTTGTCCCAAATAACCAGGATACACTCAACCACGTGATGACAAGGGACACTGATCTGCTTCTTCAGATGCACACTGATTCTGCACACTGCTCTTTTGCCCATCAACTCAAAAGGCTGCATCTAGTTTTCCTGAAAAGGCAGTAATGCCACTGCCTGGGGCTTCCCAGATTCCTCTTGCCTACCTTTTGTCTTTTACTTGCTTTCTTCATCCATATTTACACAATAGTGAGTGGAGCAGTATGCATCTCTTTGTGTCTTCCTGTTATACCAAGTGAGGCCTTGGAAAGTTGAAAAGTCAATCCCAACTGTCCGGGCAAAAGTAAAAATTAGGAGATATTGCTCATTTTCATTGGGATGGTACTTAAGTAAAGGAGGTGAAATGCACCATAAATACGGGTATAGGAGCAGACATTTTTACTCTAGACTCATAGTCACTGTGCAGCATGTTGAGGTAGTACATACTGATGTCCTTGCCTCGGTTAGTGTACATCACTTTAAAGAGGCTATATTTTGCCATTTAGGGCTGACGTGAGCAGATTTTGTTGGGACAGGAGAGGCATGAAACATCTGGATAGCATTTAGGCTGTTTATAAAGACAGGAAGTCCTCTCTGACCTGTTTTTCACACTTCATTTAAGGCTATGGATTGATGTCAAATCTGCGCATGTGTCTGCTCTTGTGTTTCTCTGTATGCAGGCTAAAAAAACATGCATTACCACAAGGAGGAAAGGACATCATTACATAATTCACACATAAGCCCACGCGTGCACATTTTTCATGTACATGTACAACAAAATCTCTACATTTTAACCACACTTGACATCAAGCAACTTACTATCTCTGGGCAGTCTAATTATTGTCCACATGCATGTGGCTCTGAAGGACTGTGCAGCACTGGAGTATCTTTCTCTTTGCCAGTGACAGTTGGTTTGTCAGAGGCCAATGCAGAAGAATAGCATGTGGCCAAGGGGAGGGGATTAGCATTCACATGGCACCTGTTGCCAACCAGTGTGCCCATGCAGGCTTCAGATAATTACAGTTATTTTGTGGAGAAGAGGAGTGCAGGGGTAATTGTAGTTTTGGCAAAGCAAAAAGTAGAGTAGAAAGAAAGAGAGTAGAGTGAAAGGAGGACAGCACTTTTGCTATCTCACAACCGCAGAGCTGTTGACGTCTGTTTGTGTCCATGTGCACATGCTTTTTCATATCAACTGATGTGAAAAAAACACAACACTGCATGTATGAACACACAAAAACGACTGCATGGAAACACAAAA
>JBAMHV010000015.1:18340610-18354795 GCA_037177535.1 Pseudomugil gertrudae | reverse complement strand
GATAGATAGATAGATAGATAGATAGATAGATAGATAGATAGATAGATAGATAGATAGATAGATAGATAGATGCATTTTAAACATAATCAGCTATTTCTTGCCACATAATCAAAGAGTTGTGTACATTGTACATTTAATAGGCAGATAGAACAAAGGGTAAATTACATGAAACAAAGCAGTTTCTTTTATTAGAATACCATCACTTAGTTTTGATAAAAACAATGTTTATATATTAATGACAGCAAGAATCACAATGCCAAAGCAAACAAACAAAAAAAGGATTAATTTAACATAAGATTTAACATAATTGAAATTGAAATTTAGCTACATGAGGAGCTTTAGCACAAATTGACTTGTTTTCTTTTACAAAAAAATTATAGGACAAATGAATAAATTTACTTTCTCTTGTGTAGTTTTTTCCACACACTGTCTTTAAAATCCCTAACTTTGATGTTGCTGTTTTTGTTACACAGTGTTAGATTTTAAACACACATTTATGAGATACTGCCATGTCTATATCACTATAATGTAAAACCTACCTTCACACTGGTTCTACAGCAGCTCCTCTTGCAATGAAAATGCTGGGAAATCATGATTTCATGGCTTTCATGTTAAATGAGAAGACATTGAATAAATCAGCTTACCAGGACAAAAATACATTTCTGTTCATTCTCATAACTATGAGGTTAAAATGTTCTCTATCACTTCTCCAGATTTAACAATCTGTCACAAGACTAATAAACACATAGTCTCTGTGTTATAGTTAAAGGAAATGAGCAATGGTTTGATTTTCCTGCAACTATTTTGTGGCTTTTTATGTTAGCTGCTATGCTGTTATCCCGTTCCTTTGCATGATTTCTTTTGCTTCCTAAATGTCATTTAATAAAACCTAATTCCCCTTGTCTTACCACATCACTTCACCTTTTTTTCCTCTGCTTTTTCTTCATGCCTCAGCCTCCCCCTATAGCATCATGGCTATTCAAAGCAGGCACCCGGCGAGAGCTTCATGTGTCATCTGCCAGGGTGACAGTAATGCACTATTTCTTTTCATCTTCAAGCGATGCCTGCATTATCAGTATATAAGATGAATGGCAAGACAATATTAATAGCCTCTTTCTCCCGAGCGAAATGAAAGAGGCTTCAGCAAAACAAACAATCTGCTATTTCTTCTCAAGGCAACTGAGTAGGTATATCAAAGGGGAGTAAAAAATGACCACTATGTGAGCTGTTTGTCTCTGCTGGGTCACGAAAAGCATACGTTTCTACAATAAGAAAAAGCAAGCGAATGTTTCGTTCCTCTGCTTTACTTTACAAGAGCTGGATGCACTGTGGAATTTTAGCTATGTACTGCATGGAGCCTTCAATGAGCTCTGACATTATATAAGATGATAAAGCGCAGAGCAGTGCTTAGCAAGTATCAAAACGCTCAAGCAAAGTAATACATTATGCTGACAATGCAGAATACTAATAAGATAAGTAATAAAATCAATTGAATTTTAAGATTTTGTATTACTGTGCATTGAATCGTCATTCATCATATAACCAGTGTCAGCATAATGCATTCCTTCTAAGAAGGAATCTATATGCAGTTAAAGTAAGTCTAGTGATGAAAAAAAGAGGCTGATGTTACTGAAGGTTGTGACCACAAAGCTTATGCATGTAGCAACTAGCTGCAAAAGAGTTGAGGTCAATTAGTCAAGGCGTGAATGCAGAAGACAGAGATGCCTCTCTGCATTAAAATAAAGTCTACAGGAACAAGGACTTTCCACATGAATGACTGGACACAAAGTAACTGAATTTCCATTACTGTAGCAGTTTGAGTGAAGACAGCGTTTCAGGAAAGGAATGGGGAGAGGATACACTCAGCTGATATTAATGCATCTGACCTATACTGGCTAATTATGAACCATAAGCTCCATTGGAAAATAAAGCATTTATTTCACATCCATAACATCATGAATGCCTTTTTATTATCTATTTTTTCTATCTGCTCTATTTACGTAATGTAGATATGGATTGGATTTTAATGAGCCTCTCTCTTAAAATTATGCACAAAGAGCAAGCTGCCTGATAGAGAATGGGTTAGGGAAAGTGCATTCATAAATTACCCTCCCTGTCTGTATTCATTATTTTCATGGTCTACTTTATTCCAGCTGAATATGAGCTTTCATTTCAGCTCAGAATAACATCTACACATGGTGCTGCAGCAGATTAAATCCCTCTCTATTTATTAAACTTGGATGTTTTAATAATACCAGTTTATTGGAAAGCTAACACTGCATTCAGCTGTTTATAATGCTCTCACATCCCTGGCAATGTATGGAAGGGTTATCTGCTTTTGAAGAGATACAGTATATTACAGCAGGAGATACCTCCCGAGCAAGTTATTAAAAACATTGAACCATTAGCTAGTGGAGATGGGGCTCACTCCTTCACTATCCTGGTCTCTTCACTGTCCTCCTCTCCGAAGAGACTAAAATAGGCAGAATATCCCTGACACACAAATATACACAGAAACTATTCTACGTGCACATGAACACACAAATAACTATTTATAGTATATTACCATAATAGTGACCCATTTGTTTGGTTCCAAATTGTCTGGGCTATACATTTTATAGGTTACATGGTGGAAGATTTAAGATTAGACACTGAATTTATAAGGTCATGTCAGATAGCAGAAGAATACGACTGCACAACCACAGGGTTAAAATACAAGTCACTATATTACAGAATGCTAACTTTGTCTACATTAACATCAGTTACTTTATCAGCCGCCTAGTCATACAGAATCCAGATACTGGATGACTGGGCTTTATTTAAGCAGGACTAATACAAAAGAGTCCTGTCTGGTCTTAGACAGAGTGTTTGTAGGCTACGTTTTGGCTCCAGGGAACCCTGCGGCGTTCTAGCACCAACCGTCTTGAGAGAAGTGCCACCACTGCTGAGTGAGGAGAAAAATGGCTTTGAGACAAAAAGATGGAAACATGGAAAAAAGTGGTATGAGGCCGAGAGAGAGAAAAGGTGAGAAAGACTTAGAGTGGAAAAAAGGGACAAAAATAATACAGAGAAGACAGGAAAGTGCACTCAGGTGGGGCTGTGGAAATCTTTCCATCCTAATCATAAAGACAGGGTGAGGACAAGCAAGTGCAGAAGCATTTCTGTTGTGATTTACGATGTTAGGAATGAGAAAATAATCTACACATCATTTAAATACTGATTAATTAGAACAGACAAAAAATAAATAATAAACAAAACAATGATAACTAAAAACGTCACAGCTTAGAGAGAGTGAAAAATACTCTTACAGCCAGCCTCACATGGGTTCAGGTAATTCAAAGGAGTTCAACAGCATGACAAAAGACATAAATCAAAGGTATGCATTTTGGTTTATACAAAGGCTGAGCTAAAATTACAGGTCAGAAAAGCAATTACTCTTTTCTGAGGCTGTCAAATCGAATAAGAAATGTGTTTTGGACAAAAGACGGAAAGCAGTCTGCTAGATGGGTGTCATAACACGCTGCAGTTTTGCCTTGAGGTGGCAAGAATTGTTTTGCCTTGCAAAAAGTATTTTCTTTAATGTGCATTTTTCACAGCAAACAGTCTACAGCTCATATGACACGCTCACATTTCATTCAGCTCACATACACTGTTGTGATATGTGGTCCACTCTGCTCCTGCCAGGCAATGTGTTTCTCTCTAGTAGTAACTGAGAGGCAATGAAGTCAAGTTAATGTCATAGAGAATGGGACACATTCATTATTCAAACTAAAGAGAAATAGATGAATTTGTAGTGAGAGGAATCAGTGCCTACTGCTGCTTACAATTTCAGCACCTTGGACAGCACCACATGCTGCTGACTTCAGTCTCTTTATCTTACAGAGTTTCTTGCGCAGCATTGCTCTGCTGTTATAGCGCGATCAAAGGTTTGCCTCATGTTTAAACCTGCCAAATATTATGTTCATGATCTGCTGTAACTTGAAAACAACCCTAACCCCAAAATATTCTCTCAGATGTCACAGATTGTTGATGAATATGGCTACATGACAACATAATTGCAACTCCACTATTGTCTGTACACCTGGTGATTACTCTGCTGGAGAACAACACATAAGCAAACAAACAGGGAAGCAAACAAACAAATTAAAATAGAAGGCAACAAAAACATATAACCCTGATTCTGGAAGCCAACACACTAGTTAAAACCTCCATCTGTTGAAATGCATTCCCGAGGTGCTCCTAGAAACTGTGAACGCCCACACAGAGAAAACTCTGCCAGGAGAACAAAGACAAACATTTCAGAACCCTCGTGCACCTCTCGCACCACGGCGCATGGAGGAGAGAAAAAAATGCTTTTCCTTGCTAAATATATGGGTTTGACGTGGGAGAGTGTGGGTTGGTGAAAGCTAAAGATGCAATGCTTCACTTCAGCACTGCTCTACAACATTAAGACAACCATATCTCTCATCATTTCTCCTCACTCTGAGCAGTGCTCTCATTCCCAAAACACGTAACCTAGTTTAGCAGGATACATTCATCTCATAATATTTCGAGAGGAACATGGCGAACGCGTGCTCATGAATGATATACTGTCATTAATTTTCTAATAGTTTTGCTAAAGCAGAAAAAGAAAATGTTTTATGTACATTGAAGTCTGTGATTCACTGTACCTAAATCTCCTGGTGATGCGTGTTCCCCTGCTGTCAGTGTTATTTTCCATAAACATTCAAAAACGCCTCCAAAGGAGATTTCTATACAACCACAACCCCCAGTCTATTCATATTTATAGTCAACATCAAAGGGAAGAGGCAACACATTAGAGCCCATTTTGGCTCAAGGGGAGAAGCCATTTCCACAATTACTCATCAGCAACTGCCATCGCCCTATAACCCATGGCAGTCCTACAAAACCCCCCACCCTGTGCTCAGCAGTCAAATTTGTGGCAATGATGTTAATTTGACTGTCTGAACTAATGGTAAACAAGCAAACAGAGTGCTGAAGGCCCTTAAGATCTCAGCTCTCAACACTCAAAGTCATAAGTCTTACAAAGACCCATAGATATGTTGATTTCATCCTTGTGTTATTTATTTGTTTGAATCTTCACATGCATGAACAATTTGCAACAACAAAATTTTTCTAGGGTTTCATTGCTTCAATGCCATTTTAGCTAATGTGTGTCATACATCTGACCCATATGTTTAATTCAATATTACAGTAAAGGTTCATTTTTCCCCTCATGCACAGGTTCAATACAACATATTCCAATTTTCACCCAATGCACAAAACCATCAGCAAAATATCCAAATGCAGTGCAGCTGGAGTTTGTATTCAGAAACAGAAATATGGCTTTATAACCACACCAAGAGCCTTCATCTCCACATTATGGACTCCGTTTGAGATAAGATAGAATAGGCAGCTTAAATGCAAAAGACAGATGTGATCATTTCTCCAGGATAACTGGAACCACATACAGACATGGTAACTGTCCAGATCAACCATTAGATTTTAAATCTAAACTAAGGAGTTGAACTTTTGAGACTATGCTACTGAAGAGAATAGTTTGTGCAGAATTTTTACATAAATGCTGCAAACGCTCTGCAACAAGTCTTCTCTGGAGTAAACTCAACTTAATTGGATTTTAGTAAATAAACACACTGATGCATCTCTGCAACAGTGAGAAATCCAATTTTCTTGTAAAAATATGATTAATTATAGCTTGTCCTCTTAATTACAACAAACAGCATCAATGGCTTTGAATATAACAAGCTGAACTAAACAATTTCATCTGACATGTTTGGGATCATGTGAAGGATTTTTTTTTTTTTTTTGTTCTTTTCAACCCGTTAGATCAGGAAAACAAGAACACTCAGAAATAAAGAAGAATTCTCTTTTTAACCTCCATCCATCAAGGACGATGCAATAGAATAAGAGACACTTAAAAAGTCACTGGGATGTCCATTTTGTTCAATGTGTTTGCAACGCATACGCTGACACTAACATATTCCATCCACTTTTATGTTAGAAGAAATCCATTAGTCAAACCAAACACTGACACTTAGAATGTCAAACACACAGGTAGCATATAATTTGTTTCACAACACTGTCATAGTCCTAAATACTGGTTGTAAAGACAGTCTGACAACTGCAGAAAAGCACAAAATTTCAAATCACTGGAAGTGGAGTGGGGGTTTGGGGTCGTAGGGTATTTAAATGTTTGTGTCCATCTTAATCTTGGGAACAGTTTATATCTTTGTTAATGATTACTGCGTACACCATCCATGGTGGGTTCGTGTGGGTATGATTGGAGCAGCAAATCATAATCATGTTTTACTCAGACAGTAGTGACTTTCTTCTATTTTTGTCTGAAGAACTGTTTTGACAGCACACGCCGCACATGAAAACTATAAATGTGTTTGCGTTTAAGGTCTGAATTGTTATTGAACACTGTCACATTTAGTCTCTTCCTGTCTTCCGAGGAAAAAGAGAAGCTGCAGGGGCACAAGCCTTTGTTGTTCTCCCTAATGTGAGCTAATCTGGACACTGTCACATCAAACACAGGGACATCTTAGGTGTTATGTAGATAGTGTTAATAGAAACTTAGCCCTGCTCGGTCCCTGTGGGCCTCCTCTCTAGCCTTTTTGTTAGGTTGGAGGCACAGAGATAGGCCGTCTTCAAAGCCCTCAGTGTCTCTGTATCGACCGTGCTCCTCTGCAGCCCTAGAGGCTTCCTATTAGAAAGGATTTGTCTTACAAGCTCTATGTGCTGTCACTCTCAAATAAATAAAAATGGCCAAAAAAGAGAGAAAAAACATAATATTGGCTTTGCTATTCTAGTGAAGCCCTCTAGTTACTTTGGTCTTATTTCTGATTTAACAACAATCCTTAACAGGTCTGCAACAACCACTACACCTAAGATGTCTAAAATAGCCAGATATCACTGTATCTGACTGGTAGTGCTACATTCAGGTCTGTATGCACGTGTTGACCCAGGCAATATGTCATGTTTTACTTTTAGGGGCCAATTTGTTATGGAAAAAAAAGAATAATAATAAATGCTCTAGATTTTAGCTCAGTGATCCAATAATCTGATAAAGACTGGAGAGGGGGCAAGTTACAAAAGATAGAAAGTGTGGGATTGAGAGAGTTAGGACTGGAAGAGGGAGAGAAAGAAAGAGCTTTTATATTCTCCTCTTTGCAACAAGCTGAAATATGCTCAAGCAGTAGAACTATACTGTGGCCAGCCAGCTTATACCCACAGGGCTCTCTCTATGTACGGACTTTACAATAAATCTGGCATTATCAGATCCCAGTCATTCAGCAGACACAGCCTAAGTGCTTTTAGATGTGTCAGAGGACATGACAGACTTTCACTGCTCCACTGATGACTTCCCATTCATCCTGTGGAAAGTTACTTAACAGTTCCCTGCAGAGCTTTAAACATTCACAATCATTGTTTTGTTTATATACAGCATTTTTCACCAGACTGTGTATGTGGGGCCAAGCATGCCCTTTTTCCACAACATGAATTTCCCACCATTTCTGACATTGCAACAGTTACACAGCTTTTTTTAAATTTATTTCCTTTAGGCTTTTTTTCTCTCAAGTCCTAAACTAAAGTGGCATAATATATTAAATTCTTTGCTTTGATTGCTGCACAGTAATGGTCAAAACCTGACAAAGCATCTTACACTAAATCTTATCATTAAGCAGACCTTGAACATAATTTTCAGGATGACCAGAGGACATGTCGATTACTAGGACCAAGCGGAAAATTACCAGAACATGCCTGGAGTGGCTATCTAGGAGGTTTGGGATGATTCCCGGTCGGCCACATAACCTTTGAGCCGGTGTGTTCATCAGGACAAAAGAACAAAAACAAAAATGTAAGTACAGGTCTACAATTTTATCTAAATAGTTATCAGGACTACTGCTTCTTCTGTCTGCAATAGATATGTGTGAAACAAGGCACAGCACTGTGCCGCAGCAGCACGCGGTTCACTCAGGCCAACACCCAGTGATGATGGAGATATTTCTTCCCCTCAAATGACAAACATGTGCAGGTTGATGTGTGTGTGAAGACCACAACCCTCCTTCAACATCTGAGAATCAATCATAACACAGAAACAGAGGCGATGAGGTTTTGATGAGGTGACAGGAAGAGGAGGGGAGGAGGACAGGTGCTGACGGGCAGACAGACGTTAGAGTCACTTGCCGCTGCAGGCAGGTACAGTCCAGTCCAGAGGGAGAAAATGTGGAGTTGCTGGAGATGTGTAGCAATGTCACTGAGGGTTTGGGGAAAGTGATTTCTGCCTGTCTGCTAATTTAGGTTTTTATGCTGGTGTTTAAAAAAAGATGCTTTGTTTTTATGCTAAATAACTACATGGATTCAGCTTGGAGTGATATGTCCTGACATCAGTTCAGTACCACAGGATCTAGTTAGATCTAGTTAGAGTAGATACTTAGACCAAGTACCTTTACACTAATCAATACCTAAACAGCCACTGTGAACTTCTAATGAATCTAATTTCCCCTTCTGTATGTCATCCAGCTCTGCAGAGGCCTGGCAACGATTCAGATGTCTAGAACAAAGGTTGCATCTAAAAGTTGCAAACTTTTTTGCAACCATTTTTGCAGATGTGCCCAAGTTGCAACTTGGACACATCTGATCTACAGGATTAATTTAACATTAAAGAAGAAAGATGTGTGTGACATCCCAGTGGGTCAAACATAAAGGCAAACTAACAAGGTTGTGGATACATACAATAAATATATTTGATGAGACAGGGAAGAAAACAGCAAAAGAAAGGACATGGGAGAGAGGAAGTGGTTTCTATCATAAATTATGGTCTTTCATTTGGTCTTCCTAGTTGTGTGACAGATCTCTCTATGATGCTGCATGTTTAGCTTTTGCACCTGCTGCAAATCGCTTCAATAAAGATATGAGAGCACGGATACTAATGGATAGTGTTTTCTAATCTGGTGCTTTAATATAGAAAATTAGGCTTTCAATGTTGTTTCACAACTAAAACTGCAGAATTGTAATAAGTCAACAATGTTCACAAAAAGTGAACAATCTATTTTTTTCCACATCAAAATAAGGTAGACTGGTCTTAAATATAAAATTTCCTATCTCAAAGCAGCTACTTTATATGACATCCTTGCTGGTTAAAATCATTCTCCTTGATTTTTGCGAAAGGCTCATCTTGAACAATTAGATAGTGATACAAGGGTAGGAAGAAGAAGTTCCAACCAGGAACAACTGATGAAGAAGTGAACCAAACACCATCCTCTGCCCTTCACTAGTTATAACAGAGAGGCACTGGCATGCTGTCTTTAGGAAAATTTTAATAGTGCACCAGTAAACTCACACCCATGATTCAATCCAATCACATTAATCTCGGATAAATCTTCAAGTTGTCCTTGGTTGAAATGTTTTAGGAATGAATATATGATCAAAGAATGAAATGAACAGCACTGACAAAGATGCATGATAACATGAGAAAAGAGGCAGAAAAAAGTCGAGAAAAGGGAAGAGAGCTTGCATAGTGCATATACTGTATTTTGATTGATCCATACAAGCTGGCAGATGGGATATTAGGGAGGAAAGCAGCCAGTCAAACTCTATATGCTGCTGGAGTGTCACACAGACTGATAGATTCATAAATAATGAATCAAGAAAAAACAGGTAAAATAAACTGTAAATAAATGTCCTCTACTCCCAAGCCTAATGGATTGTGCTTTTGCAGGTCTTTGCCTCAGTCTATATTTATGTGCTACTATAAATATGTGTGTAGGTGTATGTGCATTTTGTTTGTTAAACAGTGTGCAGTGCACATTAGCGTCATTTGCCTCAGCTCCATTACTGAAGTTGATGAGAGGCAGCTGTTTTCCATCGAAATATACATCCGATGCATGTCCCTCGTCATGTTTGTCTGTCACTAAACATATTTCACTCCCTCATAGTCATCAGCATCACCATTAAAGTCAAGCATCAGATTAGAAATGCTCTTCATTGTTTCAAATGTCATAAAATTACAACACGTGCAAATTCCATCTGAAGCTGCACCACATATGTTTTTGCAATTTTTGCATCATCAAAAAACAACATCTGTATATAATCATACAAACAAAGTGAAGAGAGTACCGTTTCCCAGTTGTTAATGAAACACCCAGGCCTACTGTGAACCATATTTGAACATGTATTTCAGTAAAAATGGGACAATAATTCATAATGAGGGTATTTAAATTAAGATGAAAATGTGGTGATTGATGTCAAATGCAGGTTTATGACATTTCTGGATTGGCTTTGTTTTAAGGGAAGGTTGCATCAATCTTCTTTATACAGTCTATTATGTTTAGTTAAGTTAGAAATGCTGATCGTGATAAATTGTACAATGACAGCATGTATGTATCTTACTGTGAATGCTGTAGCTATATGCCCGCGTAGTCATGTGTACTACTCTGAGCTCAAGCATTATCTATCAATAGACTAGTAAAAAAAATGAGATAGCATGCCAGAGTATAGGATAGATACTTATGCTTACTTGATTGGTTAAGGGTGCATATAAAGAGGAGGGGAATATAAGATAGATGCACTCCCTCAGGGTTTTCTTTGAGAATAGTGCTATTTTAATATTCTTTTTATTATTAAAAAGAATCAGAATAATCATAAGGAACTGTAGGTTAACATAATTGATTGCCTATAAGAGGCTTTTAGACTACATGATAGAATTCAACAAAGCAGGGTACAGCAGTGCTGCTTTCTTCCTGATTGACACAAAGCCGCTTCAAACCAGAAGTCTTCATCAGGCAGCAATGTCCTCCATCAATACCTCCCACTCTGCATTGTCCTCAACTTCAGTATCATTTCTCAGCTTTTAAACTCTGAGATTCAAATTCATTTCTGTCTGAACTCTATTAAACTTCTCTTCTTTTATGACCCACATTTCCATTTTTCCAATCCTTTTTTTTGGACATCAATCTTTCTGACTTCATGGGGGCCACATTATCTCTGAAAACTTGCAGAAAACATAAAAGAATGCACACTGACCAAACCCGCAGAGCAGTGTGTCTCTGCGTTGCATTGTCTAAAACTTGTCGTGTGCGTAAGTGCCACAGCTGTGCAGGGAAGCACAAGGCCTGACAATAGTGAAAGACCACTTAGTCTTTGCACACATGCTCACTTTCTTGATGTCAGTCATACACACATATACAGACTTAAATGTAAAACTCTTTGCAGTGACAACAAAATCTTCAAAAAAATACACCAGTTGATGTGTGTCTCTACAAGCCTTGATTTCAGAAACACCAATGCTTTGGTTTTTGGGTTGTGTTGGCACTGAAGGGTAGAAGAGAATTTAGTGTTCCACCTAAATGTGAGCTTGCAGCCTGGAGGACATCAAGTATACTGCTTTACACTGAATTATTAAAAGGCACCTCTTATTGGAGCTGGGACTGAAATAGTTCAGAGGCCACAGACTATAGCTGCTGGCACAAAACTATATAATTTATACTCCCTGCTAGTCTACACCCATCAAGCTTATTGTTATCTATGATCTGAAAGGTTTCAAGGCTGGCATGATAGAGAAAACATATACATGTAAAAGAAATGTTGCGTGAAATCCAAGTTTGAGAAAACTCACAAAACAACGTAAAAACTACTTAATAAATTCTTGCAGAATTATAACAAAAAGAAACACTGAATGTGCAGACAAGGTTAATCTTTTTGGTGCTGGCTCAGCATCCGGGTATTCTGTGAGGCAGACGACAGAAGCTTTCTCTGTCAGTGATCACCCTGACACCGGCTCCCTGAGCGAGCCTTACTGCCAACCCTCTTCTGCAATGCAAATACCTCTTCCACATGAGCAGACCCATCACTAGCACTCCCCATGCACTTGTATTCTGTGTCATTACCCCTAGGGACCCTTACACATGCTGCTTCTCTGCTCTATGCTTCATGCTACTGCCCTTAACCGGGATGGCAAGAGAAGTTGGGGGGGGTTAAAGCCTATAAAACAAATCAGTTTGACTGGCTTATGCATTCATAGCCATGATGGAGGTCTGCCACGGGCTGTTCCCACTTATACCTACTGTCAGTCACCCTATTCTCTTTGCCCTCCAGCCACGTGTACTGTATTTCATTAATCCTGATTTTTGCTGACAAATGCTGGCTCTCGTGCTGTGCAGCCCCTTTGCCCTCTCTGTGGACATTACACCAAAGCATGGCTAAATCTGCCTTACAAATGAGATCCTCCTGCTTCCACCACATGCATGTGTACATTTCAGACAAGTACAGATACACAATGCGTGCTGTGTGCATACATGAGTAGTGCCTGCAGAGATGCAGCCAAATGAATCACTTTAAGTTATCACCTGACCCTGCACACCCTCACCCCCTTCCTCCCCCATCGTTCTTTTTGAGCCACCCCCTTAATCCCATCCTTCATAAGATCCAACAACTGCTCCGTCACCTCTGATTAGTCCCATCCAAAGGTGTGTGTCCTTCATTGTTGAGTTTGTAGCATATTTTAGTGCCACTTGCTTCAGACTGCCTTGTTTATACACCTAGATTTTGTAAACTAATCTTTACTCCCGTCTCTTTCAACATTCATGCAAGGAAACACACAAAAAATCTACACACCCATTTATTGGAGGCCATATAGTTTATCATCCATGCACGCTCCCTTTCTGCTTGCTTCCACTTTCTTTTTTTTTGTCTGCAGGCAGTGGCACACCTGTATAAGCTTGTACAGGGACCCGCGGATGGATTGTCACTCAGTATCTGGGCCTTTCCTCTTGCACTGCTTTGCACAGCCATGCCCGCTGGCCAGAAATAAAACCAGACTCCTCCTGTTTGGCCCCACTAGTACAGGTGATGCATCAAAGAGCCAAACTGACAAACATTAGATCGCTTGAGCTCCGCAGCACCTGAATCTACCAAAATGGCACATGTCAATCTGTTACACAAGCCGTGACATTTCACAGCTGAAAACAAACCAAACTGAAAACACATCCACCACTCTTCCCATTACACATCAAGCCCAGATCTGTAACCCAGATCACAGCTGTGTCACATGATTGCATCTCACTGACTGGCGGGCGAGCAGTCTCCAGCCACAACCATAAATAGGTTAAACAGGCTAAAAATATCAAAAGCATTAATAATTCAGCTTTTTTGCAAACCTACACCTCAGAAAAAATAGCACACTTCTCTATGTGAAGTAGCTTATTGGGTGAAACGTGCAGAGGATTATTTTTATATTTCATGTTGTGTCTGCCCTGGAGAGCGAGCTGTATCCAAACCAATGGAAGGAGTAATGTCATCAGAGCTAATGCCACAGATTGGGGTCTCTTTACAGTCATGTGTTACTGCAGGCAAGTTCATGAACTTTGCAAAGTTTAGCAAGAGGTTTGCTTCAAAAACATATCTGATGGGCCCTTAATGTTTAACTGTTAGCTGACAAATCAAGTTAATTCATATGAAGTGAGACAGACGTGGATGGTATGATTGTCAATCGTTTTCACACAAATGATGTATGAATGCAACACAAATGTATAAGAAATGTTTTAGCATTATACACTGAAACTGGATTTTCTGATGGAGCATGTTATTGGTATTTCAGGGGCTTTTGTTTCATTTCCAAAGCCAGTTGCAGAGTGCAAACTCTGCTCTTTTATGTCATATTTAAATAAAAATGTATCTTTTTTTAAATACCCTTGAAAGCCAACCCCCTGAGGAGAGAAAGGCTTCTCTAAATATGTGGCTTATCCTCCACACAGAAAAGCCAGCTGAACAAAGCAGAGGTATGCTTGTGTTTATGTGTTTGTGCTAAAGAGGCACCAGAGGACCGGTACTGAGGAAGAAGGCGAATAAAGGCAGAAGGTGGAAAACAAGCAACTGTGTGACAGTTTCTGTACCCCTGTATACACAAACAAGGCAAAAATTGTGTGTGTATGTGTGTTTGGGTGTATGCTCACATGCACGTAGCTGTATGTTTAAGTGGTGTGTGGATCAAGCATTCTTGCATAACAGCTTTACACTGTTCCAACAAGGCATATAAATACACACAACATTCATATTAATGAAAAACAAAACTTTATGGTGCTCAAGATAACATCACTAGTGGAACTATTAATGAAAACATTCACAAAAAATGCTTGCTCACAACCTCAAACCACAAATATAT
>JBAMHV010000015.1:18288342-18319203 GCA_037177535.1 Pseudomugil gertrudae | reverse complement strand
TGGGATAAGTAGTAGTGGTTGTTGGGTCGGTGGTGCCCCCGGTCCGGTGAAAACCAGGCTGGAGTGAGCGGGCTGAGGCTGCTGTGGATGGTGCTGCCTTCTTGTTTCAGTCTGAGTGAATCTGGCCATTCTGAGCTGGGAGCAGAGTGGATAATAATGACAACACACACATACACACACACACACACTGTGAGAGAGCAAGCACTCAGCTGGAAACCAGGCTGACTTTCTATCCGACACACAACGCACCCGCACACAGTAAGAGCAGAGGGGGGTGATGTTGGCGAAATAAGCGCACAAAGGGAATATCAGACACTCTAGAGCGACACCCAGTGGTGATAATTAAGAACAACAACTCAGAATAAGTCTGGACAACAGCCTATTAAACACTTTTACCATTCTTTGTGGGTTCAGATGTACCTAAAACAACTCTTATATTTAAAATTATTTGATTCTAAAGTAATAAAATAATTTATGCATCGCATGCCTTATGACACAAGTTATATGATACTTAAGAGCACCATTTATACCTACAGATTTAACTGTTTAAATGTCTTCAGTTTTAAGGTTAATTACTTAAATTATATATCCTTATGAAGTAAATATCCTTCATCTAAAGATAAATGTAAAATTGTAAATGGATTGAAATGTACAACCTGAATCTCTGAGCTGCAAACATGAGGATAGAGACATTTCTGCAACTCCCTGACATTTTTCATGTACCTGTCTATGATGTCACTGAAATTTAGGTAATGTGCTAAAGAAATTCTACATTTGGATTACACCAGTTTTCTTCAACTGAATTAGAAATCTGATTTTAAATTTTGTGATTTTGTATCTGCATTCATTTATCCTATAGGTTCACTAATAAAAATGTCAAAGGCAACAGCAAGCTGCTTAGTATATTCATTAATTTGACACAGTTTGTGAGGAAACGTAGAAATAAGTAGCAAACTATTAAAATGTTGCTACTTGTTTGCTTCATTTTGTGTGTGTCCAGTTAATACTAATATTCATTCACCCTTCCATTTTCTTCTGCCCATCCAGGGTCGGGTGGTGGGGGATACAACCAAAACAGAGACACCCAGACTTTCCCTTTACCTGACCACTTCTTTCAGCTCCTCTTGACATTTCCACTTTCTCCAGGAGGATCCTTAGGCATTCCCACTCTGGCCAAGAAACATGGTCTTTCCAGTCTGCCCAGGGTCAGCCCAGAACTCCTCCCAGTGGGAATGCTTGCTTCATCAGGTAGGTGTGCAGAAGTCTTTTTAACCAGATGTCTCAACTCTCCTCCATAATAAAGTACATATTAGAAGCTTTACAGTCATAATCAGTGAGACCAATAATATGCCACAATGGGTTTTACATGTCAGGCTTGCTGCTGCTCCAGGCCCATAGGAGGTTTCTCTTCTTGTTGGCTGCTCGTGTGTCATTTGTAGACACCATGCCAAAGCTGTAATTTACAAAATGACTATTTTGAATAAGCCAACATATTTTTTCACCAGATATCATAGAGTCACAAAGTCAGCATAAGCTGTTCACATAATCTGCATAATATACTGTAAAACCAGAATAATCACCAGTCACGCCCACTTTATTTAACAACAGATTACTTATCTCTAATAAACCTTCATAGCCATTTTTTATGAACATATATCATGTAGTAACATAATGATGTTTTTGATACCTGATAAATGGTTTTGTTACATTGTTCAACAATAATCATTGCATTAATTTGTTTTCAGTTGCTTGGTAGAGCATTTTTGCATCCAATTTAAAGTTGCAAATATTGAATTAACAACATATCAGCGGTATGGGGGGGGTTAAAGGGCCAGAGAAAGCAACTGTGAATTCAGATATTGATAATCTAATTGTTAAACTACTGAAAGTGTCTTCTATTTATATATTTGTATTTGACAGCATCACGTGTTGGTGGACATAGCGTTATAACAGAACTAGAGTTAAAGCTATAACACTTGATCTCATGTCTTTATCCCCTTTTGATGTTAAATTATAAGTCTGCAAATATGCACTGATACATATATCAATAATACACTGGGTCAAAGGTTACTTTCATGGTAAATTAACTGTACTTATATACTGCCATAAAACACAAAAACATTTTCCAGAAGGTAATAGCATATAGGTTTTAAATTTGATATATAACATCAGTATTTTCAGTGTTTGCTTGTGCATGAGTAATTAAATGATGCACCACTGGGGTTTAAATGCAATGCGCTCATTTAAGATGGAACGCAGCCCACTGACGGCAGACAGCCCAAACTGGTATAAGAACGTGCCCTGAATATAGCAGCTTTCATAGCAAACACAGTAGCATTAAACTCATGAGACCATAGAAAAGCATTACAAGTGAAACAAAGACTGTTTAGAGTTTCTATTCTATAGTCTGATTTGTTTAAGGCCCACAGGGAAATAGAAACAGCCTTTTTATTGTTTTTTTCTGCTCTAAAAAAGATTTGCCAGTCATAAGACTGACAAAAAAAACACAAATATTCACCACAGTTAAGACACTTACTGTAAATATATCTCAAATACCACACTGGCCTAATCCCCCCCAAAAAACAGAGTTTATTTGCATTGTTTGCTTTCTTTTTATGGATATTGTCATTGCACTGACAATTAAATACCTCGTGAAACCATTGGAATAAGAGCAACTCCAGTACAGTTAATGTGCAACATAAGCAGGCTTCCATCTTACCGGAAAGCATCCTTTAAATAAAACACATCTGCTAGACAGATTTCTAATTAAAGCCTATTTAACAGTGGATTAAATGAAGTGATATACTGCCTGTGACAGCAGGCTCAAGGCTGCAAGGTGAATCAATACTGCAAGCTGCCACTTCTGCTTCTCTGACTGTGGAGGAACGGCACCACAGGGGTGTCCCCACACAACTTTGACTTCCCAATACTTTCATCACTTTTTGAGAGACTGCCTTCAGCTGCATTTGCTGCACTGAGCTTTAGCTGTACACCTAAAAGCAAGGAAAGCCTCACTTCGAATGACCTGGTAGAAACAAACTGGTGAACAAAGTTCAGGGTGGAGAAATTGTGAGAAAGGCAAGTGAATGGAGGAGGTGGCTCTTTGTGAGGGCAGCAAAGATTTTTTTGAAATCGTTGAATTCTGCTCATAATATTTATTTTTGCAAGTTCAATAAATGCAGTGTCGAGGAAAGGCAGGGGTACACATTGACAGTGAGAGTCAATAAAACAGCGGGTGGCAGCTAAACAGAAACGAGGCGTTTTTATTGTAAATGTGATCTTTGGAAATGTGAGTATAAGTCTTCAAAGCAGCACAGAGCACCACCTGAGAAGCAGTTGTTGAAAATGCTGTTTGTTTTTAGTCAAAGTATTATTTTATGCTCCACTCCATCAACCCATAAATGTATTGATTACAAGAGGCAAGGTTCTCGCTGAATGCGGCTGGCTATCTGAATGGGAACTGGCAGGAACAGGAGTCAAAGACGTCCGCGGATGGCTCAGCATGTTAGCCCACTTACATCTGTGGTGGGGAAACAAACAGGGGCACAGTGCAGCTCATATTGAGTAAGAGTGGTGAGCTGTCATAGCATTGGCTCAACGGCCTCTGAGGGAGGCCGAGTGGCTATTTTTAGGGACATGGTCATCGCAGGGGGAGGGGTATTGAGAACTTCCACTTCATGGATTTTTATTGACCAAAGCAATTAGTGTTTCACCATGCTGAAGGCAGAGGCAAGAAATCAATAAAGGTCACACTATTAGTGTGAACTAAAAAGTTACATACAATTTAACTTGCTGACGTTTATTCTGCTGCTTGTTAAGCAGTGTGGACACTGAGAGGAAGGCAGCCTGGCTTGATCTGTTCGCTTTGGGAAGTCTTTAAAGCCCTGAGGGAGAATCGAGCAGCTGAGGGAATCATTTTGCAGTCTGTGCTATCTACATATGGTTTATACAGACTTACGCTGTCCCACACACATCTGTTGTCTGAATGCAACATTGCTCTCCACACAAAATAGCAGACAAACAATGCAGTGTAAGCTTAGTGCAAATGGGTAGGAAGTTCAAAATGTCAAGAGCTATTTAGTTAGCTGGACATAGTGAGACTGGCTTGAAAAATGTGGAACATTTTGCAAGTGAGGGGAAAGCTTTTCTCTGTTCAGGCTGGCAAGAGGAAGTTTAGAGAGTCTAGTGGGTTAATAAGCAGTATGTGTTTGACATATCTCTTGGTGTGTAATTCACCATTGCACTCTGGTTGTGTGCTTCAAAGCATGCTTGTTCAACTGTAAGGTGTTGTTCAGGAAAATAAGGGTGTGACTTGATGATGGCATATTACATAGACTACAGGGACATTTTCATGGACCAGTGACTTAACAGACTGATGAGATGTGAAAAGACCAGGCTGAAAATGTAGAGATGGTTTGCTGCACCAGCCTTGTCCATTCTTTGGTCCCTGGACAAAAAGTGGTATGATTTTTTTATTTTTATATTGATCGGCATGTCTGCCCTGTTATTTTTGGTACAGGCAGAAATCCTTGTCACTTGACTTTCTATTAATCTGTTCGAATGAAATTTTATACTTTTTTAAGTAGAGGTGTATTATGACGAGAGCTGTACCCAACTAATATCAAACTGTAGTGTTGGTGAGAATGCATATTTTTTAATTGATACAAAGTGTTTTGTTATAAGTAATACATCAAGTTAAACCCAAACAGCATAGTGGTACTTTGTTAGATTTGAAAATCCAATGTTTTAAGGCAGGAGAACAGAAAAAGAGAATAAAAGAGCTGCATACTTCAAAGCTTTTCTGTGAAATTACACCATATCATCGTCCAATCTAAACATGTCATAAAAGTCCTTTGATACAAAAGGGTAGTTGATTTTCCCTCAGCAAAGGATGAATAGGGAAACAACAAAAAATAAAAAACTGCTAAGATCAAGGGAAGCTTCGTCAGCCGTTAAAAGCCTAAATAACTGTATAAAATCGCCTAGAAGACAATCTTACCTTTCTCCTGTGGACTGATGAAGTACACTTTGTTGCACTTAAATTAGAAAAATTATTCAAGAGGGACACAAGGGCGACATTTTCAGTTACCTGAATTACCTTTGGATTAACACAATAGTTTAGAATATAACAAACTGACAGCATAAGGGGAAGTGTGTATATATATATATACATATACCAGTGTGATCTCTATCTATGTACATGCAGTATATGAGTTGGGGTGGTCTTAATCTCTTAGTGAGAGTATAGACTTTGGGGTGGACTTTTTGTTCCAGTTCAACCCTGAGGTAATAATCACATGATTGGCTAAAAGAGTCTCCTAACGGTTATGTAAACATGGAAGAGACTGTTCCACTACATGAGTTCAACATAATTGGATGATTACTTATCCAGAGTAAATGGGAGGTAATGTAGTCAGAAAACTCTGTTTCAATTGCAGTGTTTAATCAGATTTAATGTTGTAAATATCAATTAAGGTGAAGAAGAACGCATTTTTAAACAAAAGGAGATAAAATGGAAGTACTGAACACCAACAGTGACAGAAATAAGTCGACATTCAATCACTGTCAGTTTCAGTTGTTTTGATCATCTATGCTTTCATCAAGCTGTTGAGCTTCATGCATCAAATAGTTAGAAAGTCTGAATCTCATAACTGAATTGCAGCATTTATTCACTACACTGTACAACCAAAACGAAGGATGTCCATGGAGGTAATTGCTCAGCAATGCTCCACAGCCTCCCAAGGGGTAATTGTCAGCTTGATGTCTAAGGCCTGTTAGTAGTTTCCATGTCATTGATCACAACTGACGGGTACATCTTTAAAATCCTGCTTAAAACTTACAGTACAAATGAAACTTAGTTGATCACATTAGCTCTAATGCTAAATTAAGGAAGTCCATCTGTTTCCTGCTTATTCCACATTTTTTGCTCTTCCTTTCTTCTGTTTAGCAGTGCAGTTGCATTTTGGAAGCATTCAGATCCTTCAGCAATTCCTATTTCAGAACTCCCTGGAGGCAGTTTTTGGTGACTTTTGAAACAGGCAAACACTGATGCTTCCTCTTGGGAATGCGCTTTTCTCCCCCTGAAACAGTGTTGTCTTTGTAGTTTTGGTAGCAGTGCACCATGACAGAGACATTGTTGCTTCTGGCTTTCTCTATGAGTAATTGCATTGCATGTGAACATTGCCAATTTCCACACAGGATAGAGATTTTGTCAGGCTACACTGCTGTTATAAATCCTAGTTTGGTCTGTAGCAAAGGCCAAATAAAATGCAATCTAGTCTGCTACCTGGTCACAGTTTAATATTCCATCCAGCATGAGATCATTTGGGCTGGGAGCAGTTCTAAGGAGCGGATTCAGCTGGGTTGAGGTACAGTGGCTTGAATGTGAGTATGGAGATTTAAACACAGATGTTTTATAGTTGTCCTCATGAATTGCTAATGCTATGTCTTTTAACATGAATAAATGTTAAAATAAACTGTTTTCTTCACTGAAGATTATTTTTGTTTGTTGTTTATTTTTCTATTTAAGCGCTCATATGATTTATTTTTCTTTTTTTCTGTTGGTGTCAAAATATATCAGTTGATATCAGTATCGGAAATTAAGATTTGGACAAAATTGGTATATCTGATATGGATTACAAATACTCATTTTAGACATTTCTAGTTTTTACTCAGATAGTGTTTATAGTTTATATTGCTGTTTATAGTTAAGGGGTGTCTATAATTACAACCACTGAACCCTGTACATCAGACACATGTGCTTTAAATATGGAGGGCCAGATATAGTAAAACTGGCAAATAAAAAATGGGTAGGTGCAAAGTGTTAAAAGTAAGAAGGTGTCAGTTTTCCCATATTGTTGTTTTTTATTGCTTTTTTTCCTCTGTAGCCATGACCTGTAACACATCAATTCTTGAAGTCAATTTAACATCTGTAAAATTTCAGGACTAGTTAAATGGATTTACACTCAGGTTATAATATTAACAACGACTTTATGCTCGCTCCCTTTTTGCCAGAATATTCTAACACAATCACTTATAACACTTAAAGATCATGACTGAAAACAAAAACTTTTTTTATCAAAACAAGCAGAAGAAATATGAGCATGAATACAAACAAAGATGGTTTTCTAGAGAATGTATTTACAGCATGAAAGAATATATGTAGATAGATGTAGAATATCAGTCATTTTACATGTATGCATCTGAACCACTAGATGACAGCAATGCACTGCTTTGATACCATACTATTTTAGTACATTTGAGTCTATAAACTGATTAGCCAGGGACAGATTTTTGCCAATAGCCAGTTAATCAATATCTAAAATGTTGCATCCTACCAGGGAGCACTGGCAGCACCATTTTATCTTTGGCCTCAATGTTTACTGGTTATGAGTGTTTGTTTTGGCAAACAGGTTGTTAAATACGATCAAACTTTGTGACTGCTTGGTTACAAAAGTGTTTCTTAAGCTTTATTAGTTATTTGAGTATTGTACATCACTTACATGATACTAATGTGGTGAATAAAATAGCTGAGGTTTGAAATATCAAAGATTTGTCATTTTTGCTTTAAGATGTTATTCTATGGGATGCTGAAAGTGCTGTGAAAATACTATTACGAGGAGCAGGAGGAATACATGAAATGATGAATAAAGAGAGGAAATTAATAAAAGAATTAATAAAGATGTAAAAACGTTAATGTTCTTTTCCTATCTACCCTACACATTGTTTTGTTGTTTTTATTGTTTATGTATCGACATAGAGATATGGGTTTATTATCATTTCTTTACTGTTCATTGTTGTGAGGGAATGGATTCTGTGCTGTGGTAAAGGGTCACTAATGGTACATTGTTAACGGTTTCTTTTCAATTGAAGTGTTTTGTTTAGATTTTTTTTATATATAGCAACTTGACTTAACACAGTTATTGTACCTTTTAAAAAATTGCATGCACTTTTTTTTTTGTCTTTGTCTTGAATAATTAAGCCTTAGGGCTGGATAATTACACATGCACATAACATGCATGTTTGAAAAAAGTCCTCAAATGCTCTGATATTACTGGGGTGGTGTGAATACAAATGACCGCAGCATTGTGTGCTAATTCCAGTTTTTCTGGTGATTCCCCACCCATGCCTTTAGCTAATTCCCCACATCCTCAACCAGTGGGAAAAAATGTGAAGGTGTCAGCAAATACTTTGGAGCAATTCAGCAAAGTTAATCACAATGATCAGGAAGTCATTGTTGCATAAAATGACACCTGTCAGAAATTTAAATTTAAAGGAAAATATAGGGTTTGAGCCCAATAAATGTGCACAGAATACAAAAACAAACCACATCCAATAAGAAAATACAAGCTATTGTTGGCACAGTGGAACAGATTGTGAAAAAAGAGCAGTTCTCTGCAATAAGTCTGTTTTTAGCCTTACAAAGGAAGTTCCTGCCTGTAGCAGATACCTGAAATGCTTGAAACAGTGCAAAATTTGCAAAATCTTGATGCTAAAAGCAGACGTTCCAACAATAAAATAAGAAATTACAATCTAAAACTATTATTTTCATTTTCTAAAACTATAGAAGCATTAAAAATGCTTTCCACATTAAAAAAGAAAGGACACAGTAACACAGGAGGTCTCCAGACATTTGAAAAAGTTGCCCTTGATTGTGACATTGCTTGGTTAACAACTGTGCAGAACATAACAAAGGCACAACACTTAACATTGTTTGCTTGTGGGAGTGGAAACCTAAGAGGAGCTTCTGACATGGTGAAATAGCATCACCCCATTAAACTACAGATAGGCACTTCATTTTCTATGCTGTCTGTCTGCCAACAGAGCATGAATGGATGTGAGGAGTGAGCCCAAATATTGATTCTGCAAAATAAGCCAGTAAACTGAATGGTCAAAATTACACAATAAACAAAGAGCATACCTCCAGAGCCAAAGACAAATACAAATAAATGAGACCCCCTGAATAATGAAATACCCTGAAAGCAAAATTATTCAAATTAGCCATGTTTAAATCTTTAAACACGAGATTCAAGAAGCTATCTTGGTGTTGTGGATTCTTGTTATAGTTCACAGCTGGTTTCTTGTACTCATATTTAGCAATCACTACTACATGTCTGCAAATGAAAAAAAATGTATCTCAACATATCCTCATTAATATCACAACACGCAAGAGCCCCTGGCAAGTTTTCATTGCAGTTTTCATTGGGGTACTCTATTTACGTCATTCTTTTTAAGCAGTGGAAATTGTGTCAGTAAGTGATCCAGTGTCCAGCCATCCATTTTTCTATAAGGCTTCGTCCAATGCAGGGTTGTGGGTGATGCAGCGCATGCTCAGATAACAAATTATGGTAAGGAAGTATGAAAAGCTGGCATATCAGACAGTATTATAAGATTCACTTTATGGAGCCCATCTGTCACTGTGCTTCTGTGAGTTTGACTGTTGAGAATTTAGAGTGAAATTGTTTCATCTGGCCTTCTATTTTCCACTGCTCAGAGCGGCAGTGGCTTTTCACAGCTCGCATTTGTCACATTAGGACACAGAGGCAACACAGAGCAATCCTGTTGGGAGCCATGGGTAATTTTGTATTTAAGAATCAGCTGACCTGCATCCTGCTGCTATTGGGGTGAATCTGGAGCACCATGAGGCAAAGCAACTAGAGGTAAAATACAGTCTGACAAACAGTTGGTTACTGTTATTGAGGTAAACGTTCAAGCATTGTATTTGTTCTTTAAATGTCAACAAAATGTTGAAGAATGGTAAATTTTAATAAATCTGTCTTAAAAGAGAACTAAGAGAAAAAGTATTTTATACTTTTGTTAAAAAAAGATATTTAAACTAATTTATTACACTTTTGTTGTATGAAAAATCACTTAAGTGAGACTAATAAAAACAACCCTATGGAGGGGAGGGGGATAAGCAACTCAAGCACACATAGATAAAAAAACAACTATTTAAACAAAACTGTTAAAATCAAGAATTTGTTCTTTGATGGGTAAAACAAATTAACTTCAGAAGGTGGCACATGCCTAATTTATTAATCAGTCATAGCTGTTCTAACAATAATAAGCTCTTAATATAAAACTGCTTCATTTAGCTAACATGATGATTATAGATAATTGAATCAAATGAGTGTCTGAGCTCAGAGATATTTTCTTTGTCAATGTTTTTAGTGGGTTTTTTTTTTCATTGCAGTTGGCAGAAAATTCTTGCTGTTTTTCAGTCAGACTTCAATAACATTTCTATTATTAACAGATTCATTCATCCTAATTTGTTAGAGCCATGAGCAAATTTTCCATTTCTGCAATGAAATATAAAAAAGTCACGTTACTGACTCCATGTCTGTCATAACTCCAGTATTAGAATCACCAAAGAAAATCTCAAATCTGAAGGATTTTAAGGAAAACAGAACTGTTATAATCCTGGGGATGAGCAAGCATGGAGGAGATGGTGGAGATGAGTGGACCCAAAGCAGGCAGAAGGCAGATGATGCAGATTGACAATATTTATTATAATTAACAGAAAACACAGACCAAAGAAACCAGAATAACTACAACTAAGGAACCGTAAGACTAAAACAGAAACCGGGAGAATAAATATACTGACAAACAATGGGACACAGGTGTACCGAATGAACTAACAAAGGGCAGGTGAAACTAATTAAACATAATGAGTGAAGCTAAAACACATACAGACAAAACAGGAATATATCAAAATAAAACAGGAAACAATCAAACACAAACCCTGACAATAACTTTATGAAAATCAAAAGTACAACACAAGCATTCTCATACCATTGTAATTAATACTTATACTGTTTTTATCTTTCTTTACTCTTTTAATCTCTCTCTTACACACAGACACACACAGAAACACACAAAGCATGTGATCCACACAAACATAAACTTACCCAAATTTAGTCAGAAATCCTAAACCAACTAATTTTATATGTTGTGAATTTTTGCACATCATATAAAATCTGCAGGTATTTATTTACAACCTTGTGGTCAAAAGGCAGCATCGCTGAATTATCTTAATTGTACTCACAGTGGGTTTTCTCCAGCTGCATCAAAAAATGGTTTCTGAAACATTATTGTTTAAGACATTGTGCAGAGCTTATTTAGCTCTTCATGCAACTGTCATGCCAACTTTAAGTCGCACCAGAGAGTAAATGCAAATTAGTTTATTGTCATGTTGCTGATTCTGATATGCTAATAGTCTCAGTCAGACCTTGAGGGGTATTTTGTGCTTGAAAGAATTAGCTGCCTTTGTAATTTCTTGTCTATTGTCTTTAACTACTTAACCTCAAAATAAGCCCTAACATCTCAAATTGTCCTAAACCAAATAAACCAATATATTTCTCCAAATTTCAAGTTAAAAACAGCCATATGGACGTGGTAAGAGATCATTTTCACTATTAAACCAGCAAAGCAATTAGAGTATACATGTATACACAAGATGTTTACATTAGCAGAAGCACCAAATGCCAAATCTGTCAGCCAAACTTTCTATCATATCGCCAGAAAATCCTTCTATTTTTATATGCATAATCTGTATTTTTAGAAATGTTTATTTCAAATAATGGATGTCACCTGGGAGGTCTTGCAGAGTGATAGTTCTCGTTCGCTTGGCATTTACTGTAATGATTGGCGTTTGGTCTTCAGCATCTAAATTCTCAGTATGATGTTGTTTTCAGAGGGTCATTATCATATTCTTCCACCAACTTTTAGTTAGGAATACATTGCCATCTGACCCTTATTTTGGATTTCCGGAATACTGTATCAAAGTAGGGCATTCAAATGGGGAATTAATGGTGCCTTCCCAAAATGTCAAATCAACTCATCAACAACAGGCACTAAACTGTTCATTCACTATGCTACTGTGCAGTACCAGTGACCATCTCTTACTTTAATAAAGAATATAAGAATTACATTTTAATTACCTTGCATGGAGTTAAATTATTAAAGGAAGTAGTTAATATAGTAAAGAGAGTGAAACACCTGCTGCGTGTCATCTTTAAATGTCAGTTTCTCAGGGTGGTTCCTGTACAGTAAACTGAGTTTTTTTTCTTATTTAGTTTATTTCTGTGATTTGGATTCCTGCAACTTAGGAAGACTGAAGTTAACACCCTCCTTGTTTCCTTTATTCTTTGTGGGTGGAGCTAATTGAACACTGCAGAGGTTTGTCAAAACAAGCAGCAAAAATTAATTTAGCTGAAACTTTTGATTTTTTAAAAATTTATTTATTGACTATCTCACTGGGTTCCTGTTGGGCATGGCCTTCCATAGGTATCATACGTATAAAAACTAAAAGCCATTGGTGAAGTGGAGGGTTGGTGCAATAAACCACAGGATTTTCAAACAGAAGACGGGCCTTTTAGACTCAAAGCTTTTGACTTTCTAAGCAAAGATATGTGATAACTCATTGTATCAGTAGTAATCACAAAATGGTCACATTTATGTTGCAAAATTGTAAGGCATTTTACTCTTTCAGTATCTTTGTATGATAACATTTTTAAAAAGGGTCAAGTAAAGTTTTCAGACTTTGAAAATGGGATGTTTCTGCTCAGCTCTTCCAAATTCCAGCGTTTCAGGGTTGCCATAATGATGACTAAATGGAACCATGTTAGATCATGTAGAGGCATGCACGGAGATTTATCTTTAACCTGGAAACCTAAACTTTAACGAAGCGTGGATACTGAAACCAGAAATTAGACACAAGTAGGTTTATATGTAGTTTTATGTGAAGTTAAATATTTTACAACAAAATCACATATCAATTTCCATGCACTTACTTTCCAGTATCATATAAAACACAATAGTTACACTTGTTTTACTGGCCACCAGACTCTCCAGTGTTTGGACAGCAGCACTTTGGTTTTGTCTCTCAACAGAGAAACTACCACTTGGAATAAAGAACAAATCCTGTACAAGTACAATCTACAGCTTATTTGTAGTTGTAAAGTTTAATACCTAACATAAAATGCTTCCTAATCAGACCTAAATCTGCTTAAATTATTATATTAAGTGGGTTTTGACATTTTTAACATGATACTTCATCTACTGGTCTATTTTTTTAATCCATCTCTTTATAAAGGCACCATCCTTTGCAGTTTCCTTCAGCTATTTTTTATGCTGATCTTGTCTTTTACAGAAAGGAATTGTAACCTATAAGTACCCAAAATGTATCCTACTTTCACATTATTCACTATCATAATTACTATCTAACTTAATGAGTAAAGCTATTTCAATCATCTGATAGGAAAAATTTACCACAATATTCTCATTGAAGCACATTTAATAACAAAACATATTCAAACTACTGATTTTAAATAAGTTAAGCTTCTGTAGGAGCCTCTGTGAAAGTGTCAAAAATTGCAGTTCTCTCCTCATCCACCAGTGGCTTCATAATAAAGCTAATCCCCATAGACAAAAAAAAATCTAATTTCACAGCAGATATACACTTTACCACATATTCTACATGGTACAAAAAGCCATTTTAAGTTAAATTTTTTTACTTTCATAATAACAGTGAGGAAGGTGATTTAAAAAAACTAATCTGTTTAGAAATAATTTAATCTTGAGATTTGGTATAATTGTGGATGCCCTTTTGATTAACAGGTATCCAGTATCCGTGGCAAGAAGGCAGAGAATATTCCAAATGTGGTTTTTAGCCTGAGTGTACCTTTGCTTTACCCTACCTACCTCTGTAAGCCGGTTAGCTCTGATTAGATCCAAGTTAGCTCAGTTAGCACTTAGCAACAGGCAGCTCAGTGTTTGATAGATGTCAATCATCCACCTCCACCCTCACAGTAACCTTCTCAGCTCCAGTTCTTTGCCCAGTTTTGTATTTTCAGGAGGCAACTTCAAGCATAATGCTGCCAAGATGGCAATGGAATAAACTGCCAAATGAGCTTCACTGCAGTTCTTCAGAAACCTACTGGAAGGCTTTTATTTACAGTCTATAGACCTGATAAAAACCAGACAAACTGTTTTATATTATTTAGACATTTAGAATGTCCATTCAAAAGCATGGCACTGGTCACCATTTGGTACTAATTATTTCCACCACATGAAATGTCTTGTGCTCTCTGTGAATAACACTAAGCCGCATAATGCAGATGTGATCTCCTGTTTATATCCAGACATGTTCTTGAAAAAGTATTATGGGTTCAAGTTTTGGTACCAATATGCAGTCTTTTGTGCCAAGGATAAGAAAGACTCCTTGTTATCAACGAAAGCTCCAATGTTGTTTAGTGAACGGTAAGCAGAAAAGTAACTACTCACATTAGAACAACAGAAGAAGAGAGTTGTGGAAAACACAGAATTTGAATCAGCAACTTCTTAATTGAGAGGCAGGGAACACGGCCCACCAATTCTACAGTGTGTTTTTGTGTTTCTATAAATCTTACTAAGTGTAAACATTTAAGTATAATGTCAGATAATTTAATTCCTTAATTTGTTTGGTTCTTTTTTATTTTATTTCTTATATTTATATTAATTTAGACTGTCTTAAAGCCAGCTCTATATAAATATGGCAGGATTGTAAAAACTGGGATTATACATTTAGCAGATTCTGTGAAAACACAAACAAAAAGGATAGGGAGAACGTAGCAGACACATGAAACACATCTTTCCATGCATTATGAGAAAGCTAAGCAAACCTCAAACAGAAGCCATAAAAATTGTTATTGTAGCAGCTATTTTTTTACCTTTTATTTTTTATTTATGCTGAACTTCTGACAGAACACTCTATAAAGCTGAAGTTTTCTAAATCTGGAGAGTGATTTAAAAGTTTTTGCCCTTTGGAGCTATCATCTGATAACAAGCAATAACTATTATGTAATGTTCCTTTTATGAAAACTGACTGCACCAGATGACAGCCTTCACTCTTATACGGTTATAGATGTGGTCCAGCTGCTTCTGCTGCTTCATAAATCCTCCTTAATGCAGCTTCCACCAACTCATCTTCATCAACATCAAAGTTAGGGATGAGAAGGTTATTTATCGTCTATTATTGTCTATTTTTCAGCAGAAAGTTTCAGCTTATAACAGCAGGTTTATGCCGCCAAGTCAAATAACTGTGGCCATCTTGAAGAGCAATATGACCTCAGTAACTGATAAGAATTATGTTTACAGATAGTGACTCATTGTACTTTTTCTACAGTATATGGAAGCACAGAAAAGAGATGAAGGTAGCATGTTGGTATAGTAGAAAACATTTCCTTCAGGAGCTCATATGTTATGTTATACAGATAGATACATCTTCACACTGATCAAAGCTTTTAAGTCTGGCAATCTTACAAATAACATTGGTGCCATTTTCAGGTATGGGTGTTAGGTAAGAGACTGTTCTTTGAACCCCAAGCCTATTTGCTGAAAATAGCTGTCTTTAAGGAAAATGACTATATCTCTGCAACTAACTTTTGATGTCATATCAAAGGGAACACTTTTGAGATTCAACAAAATGTGTAAAATACAGTAGCTACATATGTTACCAATGAAGAAAAAGCCCTGAATTTGTAGCTTTTGGGGCTTTAAGGGTAAAACACAGTAGAAAAGTTGTCCATAGCAGCCTCTTAGAAGCACATGTGGAATGCTGTTTATGAAATGCAAACTCTGAAATTGTTTTTCAATTAATCTTTTAATCCATATTTATATAATTGTTAATAGAAAACACAAAACTAACCAGTTATTACAAAATTACAAAGCTCAGGGTTGCTTAATTAACCTGCTGCTGTCATCCAATCACCGTTCCTGTTTTTATATATTGTCTGGTTCTATTTAAGGAGTTAATAGCAGTCTTCATCCACCTAAAACAATTTATCAGTCCAGCTATTAAGCTTTTTTTAGGTTTCTCTAAGTTGATTTATGGAGGAGTTTAGATCAGGGGTGTCAAAAGTAAGTCTTCGAAGGCCACTCTCCTGCAGGTTCTCAATATGTCCCTGCTCCAACACTCCTAACTCAAATTAATTGGATCCAAAAGCCTATAAAATTCTGCACATTGACGCATTCATTTGAGTCAGATGTGTTGAAGCAGGGGAATAATGAAAACCTGTTAGATTGTGGCTCTTGTGGTCTGGAGCTGGACACCCTTGCTTTGGATAAAATATTCACCCTTCAGCACAGAGTTTAAGTGTTAAAGAGGGTGTGCAAGTTTCTGAGTTATCTTTAGTTTTCCCTCCATTATTTTTCCGTGTCCATTATATTTTAAATCCTCCATAACAGCCTGTGGCAAAATAAATTTGTTTTATTGTTTCATATAAGTTCATACTGTCAAATATCACTTTTTAATTAAAAAAGAAAAAGAAAAGTAGTTCTAGCAAGAATGCAGGAAAGTGTGTGTGCATACTTTCATGGAATTTTGCAGGTATGACTATTTTTCTGTCTGGTTGACTGTCCGAAATATGTCCAGTTTATTATAAAGTTACAAAAATCAGTACCTGGGCAAGTACAGCAAACGTTCTAGAAGTCCAAACTGGGAAAGGAGGTAAACTCACAAGCTATAAAAAGACAAGTAACTAAAAACAAAACATGATGAGCAGCAGCAACAGGGACTGATTGATATGGAAACTACACTAACACAATTAATCAGCAATGAACAAAAAGTAAAGTGTACAGCATCTTTTAAAAGAAGTTGTAACAGTTATGCTTACTGGGGTTGTATCTCTTTTTTTAGTAACAACTCTTTGTAAAGATGTAAGAAACCAGGACACCTGCTGGAATTGTAAGAGAGGAATATTCCTCTATGTACTTTTCAGCACTGGAGCCAACATCACAAGCATTAATGCAGCCTAATACAATCAGATATGCAGGCTTTCAAACTGTTAGCTCTTAACAAGCTTGTCCCACTCCTCTTTAGTGTGCCTCCATGGTTTCTTAAAAGAATTTTAAAATTAGATGAAGCTGACTACAGAACAGTTTTCCACTTTCAAAGAACAGAGACGATGGTATTTTGGGGTTGTGTTCACATGTGGCTTCTTTTTTGCATGACAGCAACTTTAACCTGCAAGTTTTTTCTGATTGCATTGCATCATTAGTTGTTCAAATACAATCATATCTGGAAGTGGTCCTGAGTTTATAGTATGTCTTAATATCCACAAGATATCACAGCATTGTAACATCCCCTTCTCTTTTCCTCCAACGCTCCACCTCACCAGCCTACTAATCACCAGTCTGCAACATGATTCCAAACACCTGTGCATCGGCTCATCAGTCTCACCTGGTCACAGCCCTATATTACAGCCAAGCCATCTCTCAGTCAGTGTGGTTTTGCTGCTCTGACTGCAGTCCTCACTGCGTACCAGCCAGCATGCTCCTCGGATCCTCGTCTCCCTTCGGACCAGACGAGGAGGATTTCCTAAGTTTATTCTCGCTGTCTCAGCGACGCTTTCTTTTGTTAATAAACTGTCACTTTCGCAACTGCATCCTCCGCCTGCGTGTTCTCTGACGTGACAAGCATCATGTGTTTTTATTGTTGAGGGCCTGGATGTCACAATCATCTTTGAGGGATTTTACTGGGGGGAAATGGTGGGAAGTCTTTGCATTTTTACACTTAAGAACGTTTTTATGAAATTGTTGTACAAAAGTTAGATGTACCCATTTTTCATTTAAGGGACTCTGGAAACCAAGTTATCAAAGATAATATTTTTGATTACAAGATACTTTTCCAGCATTTTGTTGGCCCTGTTCTAAATACTTTAAATATTCTTATTTTTTCTGCCATCAAAATGAGTTCATATTTTCCATCCATCCATCTACCATACCGAATCCTTTAAAAAAGTGACATTAAAAAAGGACCCTGTATCATATTCAGGGTCGCAGGCAGCATTTATCGGGCAAGAGGCGGAGTACACCCTGAATAGGTCACCAGTCTATCACAGGGCCAACATGGAGAGACAAAAAAACAGTCACACACACAGACGCTCCTGAAGGCAAAATCAAATGACAAATCACATGCAAACTCAGCATAGAAAGGCCACTGCTCTAGCAACCTTCTCACTGTGAGGCCACGGTGCCCTCAAATGGTCAGTCAGTCATTTTTTTAACTCGCTTAATCCTGTTAAGGGTAGTGAGGAAACTGGAGCCTATCCCAGTTATAATTCAGGCAAGAGGCAGGTACATCCTGGACAAGTCGCCAGTCTATTGCATTGCTAGTTAGAATGACCAATTAACCTAACATACATGTCCTTGGACAGTAGGAGGAAGCCGGGGTACCCAGAGAGAACCAACAAACAGAGCTGCTGCCCCTGCTTACACACACACCCACACACACACACACAGACAGACAATACTCTTTTCAGCCGTATTCGTGAACTGCTCCAAATTTCTTTGCACTATAGATTTAGACCATTCTTTTATATCTAAGATTTTGAAATGCACTTGTGAAGCTTTTACTATTATTTATTTAATCATCTCTACCACCTTGACAGAGGTATTTTTTGTTTTTCTGTCAGCAACTTAATGCAAAACCTATTATTTGGTCAAGGTCTATTTGGTCTAACTTAGACTGTGAATGATCTGGATCACCATCTGGATCCAGGACCTTTTTTTAGGGATTCTTTATTTCTGAGATAAGGTGGTTTTCAGCATACAACTCCACAATAAATGGTCAAGTTGTTTGGCCAATGAAATACCAGAGAGGTTCCCAACAGGTTAAACAAGATATTACAGTTATATCTGGATTCTGGCAGATTGCTGCATACCACTGTCCAGAACAGGAAAAATGAAGCGATCTTTGTAATTTTCATCAATGCAGAAGAATAAATTACAATATAAGCATACAACAAACATCACAATATAGCCAAGACACTGTAAATTCATTAGCAATATATCTAGGAATTTAATAGTGTTTACATATTAAATAAAAATAGAACTTTAACATAAGGTGGAAATTATAATACATAGAAATATGTGCTGCTAAAGTGTTTTACTAGTTTTTAACATTGCAATGTGATATTGTAGCTATAGGAGATACTGTCAATCAGAATCATATTTTATTCTTACTAAATGGCAATAAAGCATCTTCCTTTAAGAAACTAAACTCACTAACTCACTTTAATACATTCGTAATGTAAGGTTATTGTGTTATAAATGTATACCAAAGGTCAGAGCTATCCCTATGTCAATACGCTAACAAAGAAGGGGGGGGAGAAGAAGCACCAGACTTTGCCCTTTTTGATGTCTCACATCTTACTACTGATTTCATGTCCACTGGCTCCAGAAAGACCAACTTCTGAGGTTAGCTAGTTAGTTGTGTACTCTCAGCTGCTCCTTAGATTACTGGTATCTGTACTCTTAGCCAATAACAACAAAGCTAGCTGGTCAGCTGGGCGTGTTGTGTTGGAGTTTAAACTTTGGACCTGAGAAGAGGAGCAGAGAGATACAGCAGAGACTTGTTAGAGACACATAGAACTATTCCACAACATAGAAGATCTGATATTTTGGATAGGACTCAGTTGCTGTGAGGACTTCAACGGAGCAGGAAAACTATGGAGCACTATCCAGATCAGGTAAAGGTGTTTGGATTTTTCATTTCAGCTTAGATGGAAGTCATTGTGGCAGAGGACACAGGCAAGTCCTTCAGAACAAAGTTCAAGCTTAGCAGTAAATCAAACGCTAACGAATTCCAAATCACAAATGCCTGATGTAAGAGAGAGAGAAGAATTACATGAGTTTGGGATTACAGTTCAGACAAATACATAACATAGGGTAAATAATGGGACACATATTGTAAAGTATGTCCGGTTAAATCATTGTGAAAAAAAATTATAAATAAGACAAGACAAAGTTAATACTGTCATTTATTCTGCAATGTTTCATTCTAGGGCTGCGAATGTGCTGAGTTGCTTGACTGGCTCTTTGATAAAAATGACGGGATTCTCCGTCATGAGGAAACAGGAAACCATGGCAACCATCACAGCTGGCCATTTCTGGAGGCTAATGTGTGTAATCCTGTTGGTTCTCTATTGTCACTCATAAATGCTCCAGTAAAGTCTGTATTCTTCCTTTCTGATGTGTTCCTGTGTCATAGCTTTTTACAAGTTGCTCATTTTGTCACTGAAATCCCACAATGACAGACTAATGATGGTACTTGTGGTTTTCACCCAGAAGATGCTGCAGACGGCTGAGCAGGCAGAGGATGACTTTCTCAATGCCCTTCTGAGTGGAAATAATTCTGTATCTGCCTCACCGCTGTGGTCCCCATCTCCCAGCGATAGTGGGATCAGTGAGGATCCTCCATCCGACCAGATGGACAGTCCTCAGCGCTCTGAAAGCCCCCCTGGGGACACTCAGTACTTTGGTACAAGACCTCAAACCAAGGCAGCCCTGGAAGCCAATGTTGAACTCAGTAAGTGGCAAATGTCCACAACATGACAAACTGAAATCAAAGATTACAACCAATTATGTATTTTGTTGGTTATAAGTAAATGAGAAACTGTAAGATATGTTTCTTTAATTATTTACCCAGCATAAAAACACAAATATTCCACTGGCTATAAAGGAAAGCAGAGAAGTTTGCTATTTCATGTTCTCTTTAATATCAATATCATGATGTTTCTTCTTGGGCTTAATACCTCATCTTAATTCCTCAGTTTAATGTTTTATTAGTGTGAGTCCTTCGATCCTTCCTAAATTCTTATTATTTTGAATAAATTTGGAATAAATTTGCTAATACAACTACGCCTTATGTCTTATTAAATGTTTTATCTGCATTCTCACTGTGTTTGTCATTGTGCCTGCATGGACGCAGATGGCTGGGAGCTCACCTTCCCAATGGGCAAGACAAAGATTGCACAGTATCCTTCAGACACACACAGACCACAGCTGTCCCCTGGCTTCCCGCTGACAGTCAAAGACCTGCTTCTTTCTGGTACACCGGAGCCAGTAAGTCTATGTGGGTTGTGTTTGGCGGAGTCAGTAGGGATTGCACAGGTGATAAGGGAGAATAACAGTCATGCCTTATGAGTGTTTGCTTACTTGATTTATATTCAGAACCTGTTTAGTTTAGATTTTGCATGATTGCGACAATGTGCTTTGGTAATAAGTGAATGACTGCATTCTGTGAAATCAGAAACGTACCCCATGGAAAGGTCTTTGGAATTGCAAATGTAAAATTCTTATTAATAAACTTTCTGTGTTACGATGTGATGAGCATGCAGCGACGCAAGTCTATTTTCCGAAAGGGAAACATGCACAAGATCTAAAGATCTAAATTAATATTCATGAACTTTATTGTTATTATTATGTGCAATTTTTTTAGATTTGACCTTGCAGTTATGTGGAATCACTGAATTAGGTTTTTTAAAGGGCGGGTTGGTTGTTCTAAAAAATTACTATAATCATTCAATTCACAAAAAAAGGGTTGCTGTAATCAGGTCAGAATGATACATCAGTGCTTGTAAAAGCAGAATCAGAGGGATTTCAGCTACCTATGAGTATTGATCCTATCTCTTATGTGTAGTTTAATCAAATGTAGGGGAGATGGGCAGAATGCAGCTAACGTTATCACACCATAATTGCTAATAAGTGGCCATGAAATGAAAGTGATGAATGTGGCTCAGTAGTCTACTCTTATTAAATCGCTGAGACAGAAGAAAAGGGATGGGGCGGGGATGTGTGTGTGTGGGGGGTGGTTAGACAATGGGAAGAGACCAAATGTAATCAAACTGAGATTGTGATGTTTTCAATATTAGTATTCATATCTCATCTGCAGCCCCCACAGCCATCACAAAAGTCAATTCAAGAATTGATTCTCAATGAGGATGAGAAGAAGCTTTTAGCAAAGGAGGGGGTCACGCTGCCCAGTCAGCTACCTCTCACAAAGGTAAATTGCTATCAACTTCTGAATACTGACAACAGCTGTGGACTCAAACACGGTTTTTTTCCCATAGATGCACAAAATGTAAACTTTTACTCTTTTGTCAATCAGTATGAAGAAAGGATCCTGAAGAAAATACGCAGAAAGATTCGCAATAAGCAGTCCGCCCAGGAGAGCAGGAAGAAGAAGAAAGAATACATTGATGGGCTGGAGACCAGGTAAGGTTTTTATTTTAATAATTGTTTATTTTAAAAAAAAACACTATCTAAATCATAAAGCATTTTCTAAATTGTATTCCCATTTTACCCAAAAGCACCCCACATTAGCTCATTTCAGCACATCATGAATGTTGCTTTGTTTGACACTGATTTTATGCTGACCTTTTTCATAATACATCCCTTCTTTTCTCATGTTAAGGCTTGGATATGCAGTAATTGCCAGGCAGCGCTGGGTAAAACATTCATAATAACCTTTTGGCTTATTGTAATTCCAGTGGTCTGACAGAGGAAAGTAGACCTCTTCATGTCCTGTAAGCTATGTTTTTAGGCATAGGACAGGTACAGGTTGCTGCTGATCAAATAAAATTAGCAACAAATGTCTGGCAAGTAGTAGGACACGAGATCTGAGTCTTGATGGGTTCTGGTTGCTTTTCATGTGTGAAAAGCTGATAACCAAACGCAATAATATCTCTGTATCTTATGTTGAATAGCTTTGGACTAGTCAGCGTGTGTATCCTCCATTATCTGCTAAATTGTGATTTACTTAGAGTATCATTGAATGACTAATTGTTAGCAATGTTAATTATTTTTTTCCCAGACTCAATATTCAGTCACACAAGTTATTATTGTACAGAACTTGTGTGGTGGAGTAGGATTTCTCCCTCCCACACTGCTTCCCAGGGTGTGGTGCATATGGCACTGATTGCTGGTCAAAGCAGAGGGCCTTTATATCTGGGCAGGTGTTCCTTCCTCAGCATGTGTTTGGCTGTTCTGCTACATTGGTATTCGGAATCAGGTTCTGTTCGCCAAGTATGTGCACATATATGAGGAATTTTACTTTGTTTCTTTCATATAAAATATACAGGACTGATCAAAAACACTATACATGTGATGCTTAAAATTACACATAAATAAATGCAAAGCACCTTGGAAAATACAGACTTCGGGACAAAAGAATCACAAATAAATCTGTCCACAGTACAAACATTTATATTATATATATATATATGTGTATGTGTGTGTGTGTGTAAAACTTTGTGTTCATTTCAATAACCTCAATAACGTTTGTACATATGAGGGTGGCTTTCTGACACTCTAACTAAACTTACTCATTATCCAAAGTGACATTTACAATGAAAGTGTTAAACTAGAGATAACTAATTAGACTGAGAGCATGCTTTTTAAAGCTGCCAATGTGCTCTGTATTGAATCCATTATTTATTCACCACACTGGTGGTAGTAGCAGCCCTGGGGAAGACAGAAACATAGTTACCATGTGACATATGCGACCACTTCAAAACAGCCACACATGCAACAATCTTAATTTTTTACACTTTCACCTGAATATTGGGTTAGAATACTTATAAGTGATGCTCTATGGTTAACCTGGGATATTACAGCACAAAGAGGGTTACACAAATACATACTTTACTATAGGATGCATTTCTTACCTTGTCACATGGACCCTCATTGACAGAAAAAAGCAACATATTGCCATTTTACTCATTTCCAAACATAACCTGTAGCATTCTGTGTTTGACTCATAGATAAAGTTTTTTACTGAACTGAACTCATCCTAATGATTGGGTTTTAATTAAATTTCTGTTCATGGTATTCATAAATCTCTGGAGGATTTCACTTTGTTCTGCTTCCACTGTGTATTATTCCTTCTAGGATGACTGCTTGCACTGCACACAATCAAGAGCTACAGAGAAAAGTGTCCCAGCTGGAGAAATGCAACATGTCAGTGGTTTAAAAATTTAATTTCTCTCATTTTTTTCATCCATCCTGTTTTGTAATCTTGTGGCAATTTGTTATGACATTTGTTCTGCTCGGAAACTGCAGATGGTATTTTGCCTTACCTTGCTCTTACTTCCCACCTTTTTAATCCAATTATGTCTGTTTCTCTGTTCCCTTTGGCTTCCTTTTTCCCTCCTTTCGTCCTTGTAGGTCACTAATGGAGCAGCTGCGCAGGCTGCAGGCTCTGGTCATGAATTCATCAAACAAGCCAGCACAGACTGGGACATGTGTACTGGTACGTGTGTTTGTAATGTGTGTGTGTCTGAACCAGATAAACTGTCAAGCCATCTTTTGGCTGACTTGAAAGACAAAAGATACAAGTTAAATTACCCATTAAAAGAGGGATCATTTATAAAGGTACAAAAAGGGCTTAACATCACACCGCACATGAAAATAAAATTCAACTTTTTGATTTGATCATTTTATTTGAGTGTGGAAACTGTGAGAAAATGCATGTCTTTAATCATTTATTTGGCTAAGCACAAAAAAAGTCCCTTTTCAAATTCTTTTCTCTGCATTTCATCTTTAGGTTCTCTTGCTGTCCTTCTCCCTAATCCTGTTCCCCAGTCTCAAGCCTTTTTCTGACAGTAAGGTCAGCCAAGAAGACTTCAGCCCAGTCAGAAGTGAGTAACCTTCAGCACCACAAAGCTTATTGCAACCACAAGCCAAATAATCCAGCTCCTCTGTGTTACAGCAGCGAAGAGCTGCAGGCACACCCACAGAGAGGATCAGCCACAGAGACCCACAGCCTGTTTTCCATGTCTGAAAGTTTGCTGTGAAACTAAATGAATTACTAAGAAAGTACTTTATCGGGAGCTATACTTAATAAGTTTGTAAAAATGTGTGTAAATGGTGGTTTTAGCTCAAGGGAAGGAGAAGTAAAAGTGATTAGTGTTATTCAGAGCTCTGAGTATCAAATGCCTCTGGGTGGAAAGACTGAGAGAGAGAAAAAAAAAGAGTAGCCCAGATTGAAAGGGTACACTATATTTTCTTGCTGGTTTCACCCCCTTGGAAGAAGGGGAGGCAACAATACAAGTTTTAAGAAGTTTTAAAGTCTTTAATATCTTCTGGTTCTAATGGTGTTTTCTTATATATGTATTCAAGAACACACATACACACACTTATAGACACACAGTGCCAGCTTACATGATAAAGTGAAATAATAAACAGAGCTTCATGCCCACAGAGGCTTGACCTTATTTATGTTTGCTCTGTGTCTTCTTTCCCTTCAGTCCAGTCACGGTCCTTGCAGAATCTTCAGGCTTCACGTGTGCTGCATGTCACTGACTCCCCATTTTCCACTGAGGATGAATCTGAGCCTCTGCAGCGGTCCTTCTCCAGGGACGAGGAATATGAAGATATTGCTATGCTGATGGAGAAGCTAGGAGTACAAGAGCAGTCCAGTGTGGAGTCCACATCTCTAAACACCAGTCAGGAAGACCGTATCAGTCATTTCCATGTAGACCCAATTACTGGTCACATATCTACTGTGACTTTAATTCCCCAACGCTCTGCCAGTCTGCGACCACATGCAGATGACATGTAAGTGATACAAAGATGTTCACCCCACATACAAATCAGTTCTGCTAATGGTAAAGTAGGGAATTAACAGGGAGTGTTGTTTACACAAACAGGGGGATTAACTTTTGATTATTCCTGTTTTATCTGCAATGCATAAGTAGCATTTTTCATGTTTGTCATACTTTTTCTGTTTTTTTATTATTATTATTAGAAAATGTTTTTTTCACTCTTAAATGGCTTGTTCACTAAGAATTGCACATAACACGAAACTTGAGGAAAAAGGTATGTGTTGGTTTGTAAAATTAGATTCAAATCATTTAGAAAAAGTAGAGTTAGATTGTTTGTTTAGCTTTTTTAAAGGCATGCCTTCTCTGTAAGACTTGATTGTAACTTTTTAGATGTTTGGGTTTATTCAGGGATAATAAAACATCAGATAAAAGGTGTCTCAAGATTATTTGTAACACTGTAGAGTTTTATGTTTCTTTTAATTGTATAAAACCTTCTCAAAACGCAATAACTCGTGACAGTTTTGTCAACCCTTAAAGTTCCACTAGCCAGCATCCCCAAGCCTTGTTACTTTTAATGTCAATGTAGTAGTATGTAACTCTAAATCCCATTTTCATAACCCATGTAATGTTTATTCAGTCTTTATGGTAAGTTTGATCCACAATAACATGATAATTTATCACATTTCATCATAAAAAAGATCACAATCACTGTTGCATTGATAAGACAAAGTAGAACAAGTCATGATGTTATTTTCTGTCAAACATTTGATCAACTAGATAGCTCAAACTGACGTGACAAGAAGGTTTTATCGCTGTACAATTATAACAGCAATCATTTGAGATCATTTTAGCTTCAGAATCTGACAACCCAGGGTGTCCTGAAATAAAAAAGAAATTCTATAGGTTGAATGTCTGCAAGGGTTGTATTTTTACATAAGAAAGCAGTCACACAACAATGCTATTAGATTTTTGTGTTAAAGATCCCGTTTCTAGAGAGGCAATTTTTTAAAAGGTAAGACGGTTTGATTTCAGTGCAAATGGGATTCACAAAGAGGAGGAAAGAAAACTGGGCCAAAGGTGGCTCAGATGACCTCTTATCTCATGAGTCAGACAACACTCAGTGGATGACATGTTGACATATGCACTTGTTGAAGGGAACCTGTTTCCAAGCCACTCACTCACATGTCTGGCTTGTCCTTGCTGACCACCCAGTGATGAGATGAAAGTGTTCTTAACCTTACGGCTCAGAAAGGCTGGAACTGCTCAGGTTGACATTTTCACTGTGTAGTTATGACTTCAAGGAAGGACTGGAAGTTCAGGTCTGGTATCAAAAGAAGCATTGTATGAACTCTCTGGCTCCCTGCATAGATCTTTTTTTATTTAAAAAAATCAATTTATTTAGAAATTTTTTTTTTAGGAAATAAAATTGTAACTTTCTGACAGTGAAAACGACCCAAACTAGATTCAGAGGAAGGAGAGCATTTGTGTCATTGCAGCAATAGAAAAAAGCCAGACAGCAGAGTGGTGTGGCACGGCGGTGTGAGAAACAGACCATGATATCAGAGAAATGTGTTGAATGATGATGCCTCCTTTAACATTTACTGCTACATACTGGGTTAAATTTGCAATATCAAAACAGAGTCAACAGAAAACTATTTCCTTTTTCAATTAAGCTACACAGAAATGTTTATAAAAGTCCATGTTTACAGGGAAGAGCAGATTGAAGTACCACGGAAGCACATTTCCCTGTGGTCACAAGTTGAAATTGTAATGTGAAATATTATGGACATTGTTGAGAGAAATGCAGAGTAATACCTAAATTTGTATTTTTTTTTTAGAAAACTATGGTTTGTCTAGCAATCTGAAATACCATTAAAATAAGCTGTTTGGTTTTTCCCAGACCCCGCCCCTCCCTTTTTTTTGTTTAACCTCAGTCATGTTACGTCGCCATTACTTTATTATTATTTATGTAATCATGAATGATTGTATAATTAAATAATTAAACATATTTTAGTAATCTCTAAGAAATTAATAAATTATACAATTTTCAATAAATATGTATTAAATTATACAATTCTCAAATAACAGAGTTCAGGTTTTGCAGAACCTTTGTTATATTTGAAAACTACGTTATTTGAGTATTCATATCAGCTAATTGATAACATTCCTATGCATATTTACCTGTCTGTCCTGGGAGAGGATCTTTCCTACAATGTGGGCTCCATGAGGTTTTTATAGGAGTTTTTCCTTACCGAGAAGGAGGGTCTAATGACAGGGATGTCCTGGGTCTGCTTAGTTTAGTGTAGTCATTACTTGTGTTTGATCCTGCGTTAAGTCTGCTGTTGTGTTATAAACTGTGTGTGAAGCCCTTTGAGACGACTTTGTTGTGATACTGAGCTATATAAATAAAGTTGAATTGAATTGAATTATACTGTATATGTTGATAAAATGCAAATATGATGTCTTATTTGAGATACATTAACAATAATAAATAAAGTGGGTGTAGCCTCTTAAGTGGAAACAGCTTTCTAAAAAGATATTCTTTCTTTATATTTAAACTAAATTGTGTAGCAAAGTAATATTTATTCAGGAACTAAATGATCAATGATGATGATCAATTTTCTGAGGAAAACTAAGTTACAATAACGTTTACACTTTTATATCTGTACAACTTTTTTAAAAAACACACAAAAAATATTTTTTTAAATAAATGTACATTCAAATTTAATGTAAAAAGATCAGCACCTCCAAAAGAGTTTAACAGTGTCAGTATAAGAAGCCTCCTACCTGTTTTTCAAGTTATTGTAAACAAAACACAGATAATTAAATCATTCATTCAATCACATGGAGGAGCCTATCCCAGCAATGAGCAGGTGAGAAGCAGGTACGCCCTGGGCAGGTTGCCAGTCCAGGGCGAACACACAGAGACAACACATGCTCACATTTACACCTAGGAAGATGAAAGTGATCCATTACCCTAACATGCATGTCTTTTAGATGCTGTGAGGAAACCAGAGTACACAGAGAGAACCAATGTTTAGAGAACATGCAAAAGTCTACACAGAAAAGCCACTGTTTGAACCTCCACCCACACAACCTTCTTCTGATGCTAGCCACCACACCACCATGCAACCAAATCATGATCTACCTATATGCCGTATGTACATGCTACTACTAAACATTTTCTATATGGTCAGAACACATCTCAAACAGAATCTCAGACAAAAATAAATCAATATATTATGCTTACGGACTGTTTCACAAACTTGACTTGAGTTGGAACAAGACAAGTGAGAACAAACCTGTTGCGTTCTGTCAATAGCCAATTTCACCACATTGTCCCCTCCACATGGAGAAATGCCGAGAGGCAGCGCTTATGTCTCATAATGTCAGGCGAAACTATTCAACCTTGATTGCATTCCATATGAGAATGTATAAGAAAGTGTTTTTTTCTTTCCTTAGTTGAATGATGATAGAGCTGTGCCTCAGACTTCTTTACTGGTCTTTTGTGTCGGACTTTGAATGGGTAATTTTGGCGCGGCCTGCAGATAGCTTGTTATGCAAGCTAGGTTTGTTCCAGTTTGTCCAGTCAATAACAAGGGCTGTTGTCCTTTTTGTTGTTAGGGTTATGGCTTTTCTTGTTTGGTCAAATCCCTCAAAAGAAATTTATAATAAGATCAATTCATTTTTCCAGACACAGACTCGTTTTTATGTTACTGATGATTGATCCATGTAACTTGGTTGTCATGTTTACTTTTATTTCGGTTTTCTGTTTATTTTTTTAATACCTGACTTATGGGCTTGTTTCCCTATTAATTCATTTCAGTTGCCTGTATTTAAACTAGTCTAATAAAGTAAATATGCTTCATTTTGAACTGCTGTTCTGATGAATTATAAACACTTTTTGCATACTTATAAAAAGAAGAATAGGTTTATGCCCACTGACTTAGCTGTCTCATCACCTTTTTATATCTGATCTCCCCCTCTCCCCTTCCCTCTGTTGTTTGACTCTGTTCTGCTTGGTCTTTAATCAGGGTAAAAGTCTCTCTACCACCAGCTTTTTTAATAAGAACCTTAACTCACCGCTTTGATTATCTCGGTCCCAATGGTGCAGAGGGAGATCTCAAATCTGCTCCCACTGAGTTTGGTAAGTGTCAATCAAAGTGACCCCTCACCTTCTTTTTTAATCTACAAATTGGCTTTTTTCTTTCAAGGTGTAACACTTAACGCTTGTGGCATCTTCCTTCATGCCGGTATAACGCTCAACTGAATTGGACTGTTTTTATTGTTTCATAGCTTAGATTTTACCTGTTCTTTCAGTCACCGTCTTTAAAACATTATTATTTCATGTGTGTTTTTAACACAGAGAGGCTTTTCTGTCCTGGTGCTGCTGGATCTCAGTGCTGTGTTTGACACAATAGATTTTATTAGACCTACTGAGAAGTCTGGTGGGCCTGTACTGTTTTAAAATGGTTTTACTCCTATCTCACGGACCAACAACTTTTTGGTAAGTATGGACAAATGCTCCTGGAGAAATATAAAATTCAGTGTAGGGTTCCCCAAGGATCAAATTCAGGCCCAATATATTTTAATTTGTACACGTTACCTCTTGGGGATGTCATCAGGAGACATTCCACAGCTATGCTGATGACACACAGCTTTACATTGCCATGTCTCCTGATGACTTAGAGCCAGTTAACATATTTTAAATTGTATATATTCACAGATCGCAGAGAATTTCTTGCAGCTCAGGATAAAACTGAAACTTTGATCAATCCTGAAGACAAGCAGGAGATCATTTTACCAAAACTACAGTTTGAGACCTGTTACAATGCATTCGCTGGTTTTCTGCTATGCAAAATGTGGTGAGGTCATTTAGGCCGTTTATTATCCTTCAGCAGGTAAACAGATTGAACAGAGTAAGACTGAGCAGAAACCTTTCCATTGTCCTTAAAAGTCTTGGCCCTCAATCCCTGTAGAGCAGATCATGAAGACAGTGCATGCATAAAACAGTAAAAAGTTGTTTTATCTAAATCTCAACTATTAAAAAAACAGCAGGTGGAATCGAAATGTACCAGGGCAACTCCATTTTACCAAATGAGGGCCACTGTTTTCTTAGAGTCCAAGCTCCAAAACACTTACCGTATTTTCGCGACCATAAGACGCATATTAAAGTCTTAGATTTTGTACAAAATGTGCGGCGCGTCCTATGGTGCAGTGCATCCTTTGTGCGTGTTGTAGCGCCACATACAGGCATTCTTATGTGAATAATAATAAGCAGGAGAGACGTACAAGCTGTCTACTTTTCTTCCGTGTTTTTTTTTCTCTGCCTTCCCGCGATTCGCCCTGCTCTCTACATGACCTCATCCCATGGCATGCTGGGTAATGTAGTTTCTCACTACCCACACGCTTATGAAGCCCAGTTTAAACTGAAGACCATCAGCTACGCGGAGGAACAAGGAAATCGAGCAGCCGCGAGAGAATTTAAGATCAATGA
>JBAMHV010000015.1:18257179-18270291 GCA_037177535.1 Pseudomugil gertrudae | reverse complement strand
CATATTCAAAAAGACAGTCCATCCGTCTGTCCATCCATCCATCCATCCATCCATCCATCCATCCATCCATCCATCCATCCATCTTTGCATTGTCTCATACAAAGAAATGCTTTGCAAAGTGCTTTACATTAAAGTACTAACCAAACATATCAAACCAGGGTCTCATCTACTCACTTTTTAATCACTAATACCTGTTTGATGAAGATTTGTACTCTCAGCATGTGTATCCTCTACAGCCTCCTGGGCAGGCAAACAGTTCAGGGTCAGTCTCATTTCCACAGCTTCCTGGCCAACAGCCAAATGACCCGTAATGAATCCTAAGCATGCAAAGCTCATGAAGTGAATTTGAACAAGTGCCACGTAGACAGAAGCTAATAAGCAATTTTTTTTAAAGCATGGATGGTTTTCTTATGGCACCTGACATGTCATATTTATCACATCATTTTTGTCTGGTAAAGGATTGCATATAGAAAAAATATTGTAATTTATATTGATTAGTCATTTTTGAGTAGATCCTTCTTTGTAAAACAACTGTAAAGGGAGATATAAGCACAATTAGTACAGATAAAGCAAGTAAGAAGAGGTTGTTTAGAAAGAAATGAGTCTTTAGGAGAGTTGTGTAGATAGAGAAAGATGTTCCTGGTCTGATAACTTGTTCTGCCATTGTGGATCAACGATTTCTACCTTTTTGGCTCCATAATAGATTCCTTCTATTCTATAATAAGCCTCGCAGCCTGTATTACATGTAAGACTGATCGAGATGATTAAATAAAAATCAATTGATGCATGCAACACCACGGAAAATGTTGAGGCAACCCTAAAAGGATATTCTGAGTCACTAGATGCCAACAACAAAAACAAGTTTACATTAGCGCCTATGGGGAAATGGAAGAACTTCTAAACTACAGTATAACAACAAAAGATCAACAAAAAAATGAAAGCTGACTGCAGGGTAGGACATGAAGGACTGTGGTGAACTCACAGGAGAGCCAGGGAAGCAGAGATGCCTTGAGCTTTTGTTTTTGATAACTGAAATGTTGTGATATTTTATGTTGGACTGCGCTTTCATTCCAAAAGAAATGCATGATTTTCTTGAACTTGCGAACGCAGTTACATCAGAGTTTGAAAACATCTGCTTTATTACAATTTTCAGGAGAAATGCAAGGACGAGAACTGCGACCACAGCAGTTAATTTTTTTAACCAAAAGCTAATGGACTTATTTGCATGCACTTACTGTAACTACCATTCATGTTAGGCTGTTTGATCAATGTTCATTTAAATTCACCCTGGGAAAAGAAGTACTAGTAGAAGGTTGCACGACACCCTTGGTGATGACCTTTCTCGTAGGACTAATGATAGCCTAACAACACTTGCATCTCTAGCATGTATAATTGACTCATTAGCACCCAAGCACAGTCTCAGACTGAGTTGACTTTCTCAACCGCAGATGAGATATTTTTTAAACATCTTTAGACAGAACATGCTGTCAAAAAGCTCTTAATGAATTTTGAAAACATACAACAAATGAGAAGTATCAAAGGTTTGCTACTAAACTTTGTCACAATATATTTAAATTTAACTATGAAAAGTAGAATTCAAAATTTATACTCAACAGCACTTTGATAGACACTTTTTGATTGCCTGTCATCTCAAATTGTTAGTCAGCCAATCACACAGCAGCAGCTGAATACATCTGGTCAAATAAACATGGTTAAGATGACTTGTCAAAGTTCAAACCAAGCATCAGAAAGGGGAAAGAAGGTTTAAGTGATTTTGAACATTGTAGGTTCGTGGCAGACAAGCTGGTCTGAGGATGTCAGAAACCACTGATCTACTGGGATTTTCACACACAAGGGTTTACAGAGAATGGTCTAAAAAATAGATCATGTCTAGTGAGTGTTAGAAAAAAGTGTGTTATCAGACATCAGAGAAAAATGGGCTGACTGGTTTGAAAAATTAGAAAGCCAACCATGACTCAAATAAGTCACTCAATACAACCAATATGCAGAATAATAAACACACAACATGTCAAACCTCAAAGTGAACCAGCTACAGCAGCAGAAAACCACACCAGGTGTCACTCCTGTCAGCAGGAAACTAAAAGACAAAATTGTAATGATTGGAAAAAGTTGCCTGGTTTCCTTTTTAGCTGTAAGATTCAGCATTTAGTCAACAACACAAAAGCAAGGCTCCATCCTGGTGGTGGTGACGTTATTGTGTGGAGGACATTTCTTTCATTTCAGTCTGAGCCTCTTCGCTGAGCATTGTTTAAATGCCACAGCCTTTTCATGCTGACCATCCTTTTGCAAAGCCATGTGAGAGATAGACTGTCAAAGTGAAAACTGAACTGGAATGAACTAACAGCTCATGAATTAGATGGCAGCAAGCTGTAACAGGTCTGGCCTTTTGTGATTCTTTATTTAAGATATTCACCCCAAAACATTTTTCACATGGAGGATGTTTGGATTTGTTTGGAGGCACTACTAAATTTTGGTCAACATTCTCTGATATAAATATTGTTGTATTACCAAATAACCAATAGTAATCTAAATAGATGGGGTTTTTTTTAAGTTTAACATGAATAAACTCTACGCAATAACAGTAAAGTTAGCAGCATTAGCTTCCCATCATTGTTTGTCAACCTGTGGACTTTCTGAACAACCCATTGCTTGTTGAATCTCACCTGGAAGGCACTTTGAGGATCATATTATTGTATTTCCCAAGTGCTTTTGATGCAATTCAGCTGCTTTGTTGTGTGAGAAGCTCTATGTGAATACTTCCACAACAACCTGGGATTTACGACTACTGAACAAACAGACCACTGTTGTGTGACTGAAATGGTGGTCAGCATAGGAGCACCACAAGGGACTGTAATCTCATCACGTCTCTTTACACTTCCAATACAGCTCTGGGTCCTGTCATTTACAGGAAAACTCTGATGATTCCACAGTGGTGGAGTGTATTAGTGAAGGACAAGAAGCTGAGTACAGAGAACTGGTCAGTCAGTTTGTAAAATTCGGCAGAAACAAATACCTCATCTTAAATACAAAGAAAAACAACACGGACATGTGCAGGAAAGAACAAGCAGATTCCACATCTTAAAGAAGCTACACTCATCCAGTGTCTGCACCAAAATGTTGCAGATTTTCAAAAAATCTGTTGTGGAAAGTGTTGTCAGCTTTGCGGTCACCTGCTGGGGCAGCAGCGTCGCAGCCAGAGACTACAAACAGATCAAAAAGCTGGCTCTGTGTTGGGAGAGCGCAGAATCTTTAGGAGTTGATAGTTCAGAAAAGAATGCAGCAAAAGTTTCTGAAAATAGTGGAAGATTTCATACATCCTCCACACAACACAGAGTGTGAGGCTTCCTCAAGTCCGATGTAAGACAGAGAGTTACTGGAAAGCTATTCCTGGCAGAACGACTGTCTCTCTTGAACAAAGCAATATATTTGCTTAATTATTAATCATTATTATTGATTTTCCTTATTTTAAAGAACAGTATTGTAATTTCCTTCTGGGAAATTCTTATTTTCCTTTAGTTAATTCTGGACATAAAATATTTTTGCACCTGACAGAAACAATTTGCATTCTGGGCACTCGCTCTGTTCACTGTAGGAAAGCAGGACATGAGGAAACTGTTAAAAATGCCTGCAAACAAATTGGATCACAGCCACATAGCTCTATAACTATAGTCAGATACAAGTTTGATGCATATGGGTTTGCTCATGTTGATTTTCATTGCTTGAGCCCTTTTCCTTATTTGCTACACAATATAAAATAATACTAGTATAATGAAGAATTATCATAGTAAAAAATGTATTCTTTAAAAGTAATTAATTGCCTTTTTGCATGTAAATTTCCTGCTCTCGGGTATTTGCAGCATTTATTTTTATGAAAGTGCATTCTTAGAAAAATAATCACTGTCATCCTCACCAGGCAAAATTTAGCGGGTTTTCTTAATTCCATTATATAAAAAAACTGACATTTACTTATCTTTGGAGCTGTTTTCAGTTCCCAGAACTACATTTTTCCCATTTGGGATTTCAACTTCATCTTTGTTCAGTTATCTTTGAGTGACACCTTTTATTCTGGCCAAACCACTCGCACATAATGCACATACAATCACAAGCCCATCGCTGAATTCAGTTTACTCTTCCAAAACAATGGGCTGCCCTCACCTGTCTGACTATTGAAGATCTCATCAGACTGAACCTTCTCCCACTTTCCTTTTTTATTATTATAGCCTCCCTTTCTTTTTGCTGTTCTCTTGTGCCCATATGTTTTGCTTTGGAGCTTCTGTGTCCACCATGTGTATTGCTTTAACTGTGATTTGAAAAAACAAAAAGAAATAGTCTTAAGACATTCTCATGAACCAAACTCATTTTCTTCCAGCCAACAGCAAGACGATGATAGTTTAAATGATCCAAACACTGCTGTGAGGCTCTTATCAGAGTGTTAACCCAGATTCTTAACAGATTTAAAGATATGTTATTTAATCTCATTGATATTTCACGGTGAATCTTCTCCTGTCTCTCGAGATGCATGTTCAAGTCATTGGAGGTGTTGTCAGCATTGCGCTCTGCATGATGCCCAAATGCAGAAACTATTCAGAGATAAAAACTGACGAATCCTGCTTGCTTTTATTGTCCCTGAGGGGAAAACAAGCCATTGTCAAGCGACTTCTCTTTGAACCTAAAATCCCTGCAGATTAACAAGGAAGGATGGGTTACGGTATTTTTCAGTGAACATCCTGAAAATAGATCAGAAAAATTTTCAAGTAAGCCGGCGGTAACATTCAACAGAAAGTCTCAGTTCAACATTAAAGTCAACATGTGAGACAAAGAGATGAAAATCCCACCTGTACTCAGGCACAAGGTTTTTCATGGCATTATGAGGATACGCACTCAAAATTGAAAAAGGGAAAGCTGTGACAGAATTGAATTGTTCATTTTTTTCCAATATGTTCAAGAAAAGGGAAAAAAAAGGGTGAAGCGAAGAACTGAAACATACCCGGAAAACAAGGGCTAATTGCATAAAGCAGGATTTGTTTTAAAATGGTTAGCTATTCCTAAGTCTGTGCTTATTTATGCTTTTAATACCCACTAAAACAGAAATTATTAAAAACAAATCCTTACAGTTTCCTCCTAATTGGGTATCTATCATTAATATTTCACCTTATTTCTATTTTAACTAATCTAAATCATTGCTTTCTTTTATAAAAAGGCATCATATTCAGGTTTCAGGAACTGTTTCACCTCTGTATCCATCTATGCACAGATATTACCTAATGTTTGTTTCCTGTAGTGTTTTCTCTGTGGATAAAGTGCAAGCATGCCTTCTTCATCAAATATGAGCTTTTATATCACAGATATTTCTGACTCTGTGCCAAGCACTGGTTTTAAAAGAGATATTTTTCATGTAACGATCTTTCCCACAGTCATCGGTGCAGTCTATAAAGTCTGCTATAAGTTCACTATATCTCAGATGTTGACATCTGCTTTGTGTGCAACAAAACTGGTTGATATTTCACATTTACAATCTTTACCACATTCATCTTCATTTATTGGGATTGCCATAAGCATTATTGGGGTTATGCTCTCTAACAATTCTCTTTAAAAATGGCTTAAAAGCTATTTTAGATTCTGTATTAGGGTCACATACAGATCACATTTTGCCACATGGTTTAGAGTCTGGAACAAGAGAGGAGAATATAGGAGTGAGATTCAAATTGTTGTTTATAGACAACTGAAATGAAGGTGGTGCAAGCAGACAGAAAGGAAAGTTGTGGGCTTCGGACAGAAATGCTTCCAAAGAAAAAGAAGTGGAGCTTAAACAAGCTGATTGGTGCAGATATGGCTGTTTGGGTTCAGAGGTAAGAGGTAACCAGAACAATAAAGGATCAGTAAGAGCAGGCAACAGGGGGGAAATATGAACTTCTTTAAGTTGCCCCTCTTAAGGTAGACCACAATCTGGCTCTGAACAGTAATGAGAACAAGGTTATATCTAAAAACAGATGAGCATCAGTAAGAGCAGCTATGATCGTAAAACCTGCCGGAGTAGAAAGGCAACCTTGCCCACATCCAAAACAAACACAGCATGAGTGCACTTTAGGCAGGGGTGTCCCAAGTTGACCCACAAAAGCCAATGTCCTTCAGATTTTTAATGTATAAATGTTTCAACACATGTGGCTTACAATTTATGGCTCCAACAGCCTATGAAGTTCTGTATAATGACTGATTCGTATGAGTCAGGTGTGTTGGAGCAGGGATACAACCTGGAGGATAGTGGCTCTCGTGCAACAGTGTGAAAACCACTGCACAAGGCAAGGCAAGACAAGTTTATTTATATAGCACCTACAGGACAGCTCAAAATGCACAAGGGATACGGCCACTAGAAGATAAACAAACTATGGATGCATGACATATATTCTCATCAACAGCAAACTCCAGGATAATTTTGGTGCTTAGTAAAATATCACGGAATGAGAAGAAAACAGTTGTTGTGTAGAAACAGTCAATCACAGAACCAAATGTGATCATACATCTTTTAGCTGTCAAAATGTATAGCAAAAACCTAAAAATATTAATGTGTTGCTGGTAAAAGAGCAAAGTCTTTGTTCTGTTAGGATGTAATGACGTTTTCTTTACATCGATCAGATTAGTTTAAATGCTAAAAACCAATGACTGGCTGTCATTTCACAGTCTTGAGTCACCTGCAACAGGAGCCACACTGGCTGATGCTGTTTCTCTGACCTTTCCATGCTAATGATGATCTCGCCAAGCCTTGAGAAACAATAGATTAACTAAAATACCAGCCAGTGAACTGAGCTTTATCTATTCTCCTTTGCCATGTAATGAAGCCCAGGTCAATCTGCACAAAGCTGTAGATACATCAAGCCAAAATGGGACACGTATCCAGTCCCCCATGTCTGGGGCCATGGTTATCTCACTTTCCAGGCTAGGATGAGAAAGGCAGGGGAGTTAGTGCAGCTCCATCACATATGCCTGAAGGTATGACTGTCAGCCATTAAACACAAATCCCTGACATCTTGTCATCTTTTTCGACATTTTATAGATAATTTAAGGGTGTGACTATGTGGAGACACACAATTATTTATAAAGGTTATTTTTAGTGATGCCAACAACAAAGCTTTACTTCAAATAATAAATAATATAACTTTGATGGAATTTCATGCAGTTTATTCAAGCTCAGCAGAAGATTAAGGTCAATGTTTTTTGTGGTTTTTATGTGATGCAATGATAGAAGTTTACATAATTACCCTGAGCAAAACTCTTTGTTGAGCTCTAGCTAGCTTAACCCAATTATACATAGTATATGAATTATTAACCATTTAATGCTTTAAGTATTTTCTTTAAATAGTTTGTTAAACTTATTGCATCACATTGTGGTAAAAACTTTTTTCAGAACCTAATGTATAGACATGTTTATGTTGCATTTTACACTCTAAAGATGAAGGCATTGTAACAAACCATCCAAAGATTGTTTTATTTGTTTTTTTTACTTGCTTTTCTTTACTTTTGTTAATGGATCAAAAGAAAACGTCACATTATCTATTTGGTAAGGCTTGATAAAATAACGTTTGTCTTTTTCAAATAGGATCTAAGCTACAATACACTAATGCACTATTAACGTTATTATAAACTGATCAGTGGCTGGAAATCAATTTATAAGTGCAGCCGTGATGTTACTGATATCACTAAATGTAGTGTTTTGTGATTCCTCCATGTGTTGGTAATGTAATTATGTTTATGTGGTGTGCGCCTGAGCAACAGGGTGACTGAGAAATAAGAATAATCACATTAGGGACAGGCTGATGTTGTCTTAGCAAAGGGTCAAACATAAAACATGTACAACATCACATATGCATCAGTTATTTAATCCAGTAAACAACAAGCTAAAAACACTTTATATTGTTTCTTGTCTTCTTTATATATCTGTCTAATTTAGTGTGAGGTTTGTTTTTACAGCTTTTATTAGTTTATTCTTTTATTAACCTATTTTTAACAGCTTTTTTTATTCTCATGTTTTATTTATTTAAATAATAATTTATTATTTTTACACTTGTTTCTTTTATTTTCAATTTTTTTTATTTACACATTTATTTATTTATGTTTTTATTTTTACCTTCATACATTTCTCATTGTCCTAATACCTGCATATGTTTTTCTCACTCCTTCCTATTTTTACTTTTCCTCACATATCATTCCCTTAATTGTATGCAAAGTGTAACCGTATAATTGGTCAGCTATAAGAAGGTAAGCCATTCAGCTCTCAGACTGCTCGTGTCTCTGAGTAAACTTGCCAGTAAACTGAATCAAGCTAACTTTGCTACACTAGCTTGGAGTGATCTCGAAATCTTTTGGTGGCTGTGGTTATAACTGTGACACTCTTGTAGTGATGGTGTCTAATGTCAGAACAGTTGCACACAGTCTGCTGTCACTTTTTAATTGTTTACACATCACACTGCCATTGTCATAAAGAACTTTGTAGTGGGAGGATTCAGCTCGCAACTGTTCTGTCAGTGACTGTGTTTCCACTGCAGGTTTTTGCTAAATAAAAATAATTCTTATAAAGTTTTTTTTTTTAAACTACCATTTGATTAGCAGTTGTATCCATTGAACGGTGTTCTACTCATAAGCCGCAGATAAAGTTCTTCTCAAATTTATTTATACCCTTCTTTTATTGAAAAGACCAAATTCACAGCAGTCACTTAAAATAGCTGGAGACCAAAAAAAAATATTGATTATTAAAAATTTGGTAAACTCTAATGTAGTGAAAATATGGAGGACCAGGAGGGTCTTTGGAAACACTATAGCATATTCATAAAATATAATAAATTCTTATATATAATTATAGATGGCTAAGTATAACTTCAAATTCAACAATTAATTCATACAATGAAAATATCAATTTGCTAAGTGTTTTGTAGTTACACATTATAAACCATCATCCATGCATTTTCCATACCACTTCATCCCGTTCAAGGGCTCGGGAAGCTAGAGTGTATCCTAGCAATGAACAGGCAAGATACAAACTGGACAGTTCACCAGTCCATCACAGGAAAATTAAACAAACATATCATTTTTTAATTGAAATGGTAATTTATTATTAAATACTGTGATTTGAAAATGCATTTTAAATGCTGCTGTATTTAAAACATAACTGACTTTGCCATTTCCATTTTCTTTTACCCTCTGCATTTTCAGATCCTTTTTAAAATCTAATAAATGAAAAGGTATTTAAAACATAATCATGTTTTAATCATGTTATTAATTGTTAATTCAGAATATGTTTTTATTAATATGAATTATACATTTTGAAACAACATTTGAAAATACATTTACAAACCACAGTATTTAATAATGAATTTGACATAAATTAAACAAAATTAATTTCTTTTTAAGGTGTAATTACAAAACACCTAGTAAAGGTATCTTATAATTTAATTAGAAATTTTATTTAGCAAATTACATTTTTATTTCACAATTAATTACTTCCTATGAAAATACTGCATTGCTTTTCCAAAGACCTTCCCAGTTCTTCATATACAACAAGCTAATGGTGTCAATAGTGTATGTGGAATAAGAAAAAAATATCTTGAAAGATATGTAGTCTTTGAAAAAGCTCATAGGCCCACATGCTTTCAGAAAGCTCATAAAACTGTTTGATCTAATAGAACATATTGCCTTCACATGGGACATCAGCCAGCCCTTCTGCAACAGAGTCCAAAGTCCAGGAGCCGGATTCATAATACCGGCTTTTATGTTAGGGTGACCAGATTTGTGTCGGAGAAAAAGAGGACACTTCAAAAAAGATGAAAAGATGTTTTTTTGTGCATTTGTTAGGGGCACAAACATGTCCACATTCAAGGCGGATATATTGCATGATAATGAGCTCGCTTCAAAGATTAGAAAAAGTAAAAATGAAGTGTAGGTCTAAATTCATGAAATAAAAAAATACTGCGAAAGCTCAATGTTATTATTTCTTTCTGACTTGTGATTTCTTGCTTAATAAAGCAATGACATAACAAAAAGCACACTCATGGGAAACATGGCTTAAGCGGCCGTTACCCTCTGTCACCCTGCTTTGTATGCAATGAGTTTGTGATGAAGATGGGCCTTTTTTTCTGCAGTTTGCCTGTGAATTTACATTTCAGGTTGTTTTTTTTTTTTTTGCTCATTTTATAGCTGTACTGGATCCGGGCAAAACTCCTGAACAGCCCCTTCCCTACAGCAACCAATTAGATGCAACTTTTATGTGATCTTCTGTATGAAGCTTATGTGCATCAAAAGTGTCCTGCATGTGTAGCACAAAACAACATCTTTCTCTTTGTGGAAATAAACATAGACGGTACAGCGTAGCGTATCTTGCACTTTTAAAGGCTAAGGTCGCATGCTAAAAGATCTGATACGTACTGAATTTATGACCACATATCCAAATGACTTGGGTCACATTTGAAAAAAGTCAGATCTGTGTCATTCAGACTGTCATGAAAAGATCAGATACAGGTTGCACAGGGGCAAAAATATTAGATTTGGGTCACTTCAGCCTGCCGTCTGAACATAGCCCAAGTTAGTTCAGCTTCTCCTTGCTGCATGCACAGCCTCCTCTTCCCCTCCCTGTCTTGTTCCTCGGTATTTGAGAGAGCTGATAACAATAATAAGTAAGTCTGGAGAATGAAACGCACCACAAATCTGGTGTAAACATATCTGAGACTGAGATAGCGCAACATTCCAGTGCATCTTTTAGCTCACTGAAAGAGGGTTTATCTGGGTAAAAGAGGATATTTGGTCAACCTATTTTTTGTAGTTCCTTTAAATAAACTGTTTGCATGCAGATAATTGCATATGCATTCCTTTAATAGTTCTATAACTATCAATAACCATAGTTTTGCATGGACATGATCTGGAGGAGGACAAAGACCTACAAATGGATCTTGGTATTTTGGGTATTTTCTTTCTAAATAATAGATGAGCCACTTTTAGGAAAAACAATTCAGACGATTATCTAAAAGATTTTTCTCCTTCTGAGGTCACATATAGAAAACCCAGTAGTGAGCTACTGCTCTTTAGGCCATTTATAAAAGCATAAGAACATTACTGGGGAGAAAAATCTCTGTCATAATGTTCTGGTGAAATTGTTTAACGTTAAAATACAAAAGTACTCTGAGTGCCGACCTCCGCTATGCAGTTCATTTCCAACCGTACTGTGATGGTATGGTTTTGCATTTATTCTATATGTTTACAAAATTTGATTCCTAGATACATTGATAATGAATCCACACCATCTTGGCTTTTTTGTGTTCTTTGTTGAATGTTAATAGTTTAATATTTATCTTTTGCAGTGATGAAAACTCCAAAGATCCATTAGATTTTTCTGTTCTAAATTGTAGTATTTTGCTGGGATCCAAATCTATCTTCAGTATTTTGTAAAACCTGATGAGAACTTCTCCTGTATTTTTTGGCTGAACACCCTGATCATTTACTGTGGAGTTGTATACATATATACTGTGAATGGCCCTATCTTGCAATGATAAAGGATCCTAAAAAAATATTCCAGGGATCACATCACTCACAAAATTGAGGTAAATCTTGGTTATACTCAAAAATCTGGAAAATGCATCCGGTAGCTTTTCTATGAGGTTGCTAATAGAAAGACAGACAGACAGACAGACAGACAAATTAACACAGGCAAAACAAAAACATAACCTCAAACATAACCTGGCTTTCTTGTGCATGCAGTGCCTGTGCTTCTGGCCCAAGGTTTTTTAAACTGGAAGTGTTTCTTTTCATCAATTTTTCCTGCAATTTCCTTTCAGAGTCTTACTGTGGCTCAAGTGTGTTTACTGGCTGAGCTCCTCTAAAATAATATTATTCATAAAAATTATTTTTGAGCACTTTGGCCATGTGGACATTATCCTATTGGAAAGTCCAGCTATGCCCAAGGCCAAGTCCTTCAGCAGGATTTGGCAAAAACAAACAACTAGAATGATGGCAAGAAAGCATTTTGGCCTGTAAAGGTTTATGAGATTGTTGCAGAAGAATGTTGGTCCAAATATGTACTGGATACATGCAAAAAGCTTATTGGCAAAAAAGAAAAAATATCTGATATTGATTGCTGAAAAAGCGTATGAGTGATTCTGCACACAGCAGTGTTCGGAGAATGGAGTTTTTCCAGATATTCCAATTCAGCCAATATATCACTGAAGCATCTAAGATATACAAAAAGCAATTTAAAAACCTATACTATCGCTGAAATGGTGCTTTATCTATTCGGCAGAGCCCTCCAAAATCATCTTTGCCACCCAATGTGCTGTGGAAGTATCAATCTGAGCTGTTAGCACCGTTTAGCTGGTCTCTGGCAACAGCCCTGGCAGGCTCGAGCAAGCTGTCAGAAATGCTGCGTAGTTTTGCTGCTACCAGGTTTTAAGCTTGCTGTCTGTCATTCCATGAGGATCAAAGAATAAAGTTCAATGTTACTTTTAATCCCTTCAAAAACACAGATCCATCGTGTTGCAGTAGTATTTTCTCAGAAGCTCTTTAAAAAGTCTGAAACAGTCTGGAAACATGTTCAAACATGCATATATGTGATGGTGGATGCAGTTCCTATGACTGCAAGGCAAGAGGATGCATTTGTTGTGTCTGGAGGGAGGGCCTGTGAGTTTTCTAAAGGCTTTCTCATGATTTAAAGGACCAGAGCTGGCTCTACATTTTTTTTTATTACAATTAATACTGTTGTCTACAGCTAAAAACTGTTTTATTCACCACCTTTTATCAGTATCAGTTTTAATTCTTAATATTCTAACTTTTATGACATGAATTGTACTTTTATTTCTTAAATTTCTTCCTAAAGTTTTTTTTACATGTCCTGCTACTAGCTATAATGCTTTTAATGTCTTTATGTATAGCATTTTAAATGGTCCTGTATGTGAAATGCGCCATACAAATAAACCTGCATAAAACAGCAGCAGCCTCAGACCAAAGTGCTGAGCATGGAAATTGTTACGGATGGATATTGTGGAGGAAGATGCTGGACCCAAGCAGGATGAAGGCAGATGAGGTGAAGAGATGAGGTTTATTATTCCAACGTGAAT
>JBAMHV010000015.1:18231738-18247176 GCA_037177535.1 Pseudomugil gertrudae | reverse complement strand
TGGACGCGCATTTTTGCACCTTTGAAAGACGCAAACCCTTTTGCTCACTGTTAGTAGATCAGTTTGTACTTTTTTTTGCGTGAGCAACGAGTTTGCACGCATTTTAGTACACGCAAACCTTTAGTAGATTTGGCCCTTAGTGAAGGGATTTTAAGTTGTCAATCAAAAAAATCACATGTTGGATGAGAATAAAACCTTCAAAAAACCCTCTCACCTACTGACAAGTTGTGCTAGAACTTCAAACAAAAAGTCATGCAGCAAAAGGCAGAGTTGTCAGTTTAAATCTGATGATGATATTCACAGCAAAGGTCTGATTAATGACAAGGAAGCGAAGGGCACTGATAACAAAAGAACATATTGTTAAATAAATTAGATTTACTGAAGCATTTTACTTGCAAAGCATAATTTTTGTTTCATCTTTATCTTATCAAAATTTTTGTTTGACGTTTAAATAAAGATGTTATTGCATATGACAATGAAAGCCAGATAAGTGATGAGCAAGAGCAGCAGCTTTCTTCAGTAGATTTCCTGTAAAAATCATAAAGTACAAAGTACACATTGCAAACAATGCTACAATATTAATCAACTTGGAAATTAAAACCCTCTAGGGCTTTCAGAAATAGATGAAATGTATGAAATGAGATGCACCAGCAGCACTGGCAGACTGAATACAGGGATGAATACCATTCAGAAATCAGGTCAGTGAAACGTGATGGTTATGTCACGTTTGATGCCAAATGGCACAGTAGCACATCAAAGACCCTTTTATTGTCAACAAAAGCTTGCTTAAAGTCAGCGTATCAGCAGCTTTCAGTTCACTATTAATCACTCACCCAGACGCTAAGTCTTTCCACAAGACCCAATCCAAAAGACCTTTAAAGTTTTGATGTGTTTCTTTATGTTATGTACACTGGTCCCAACATATGTGGATTTGTACGGATGTTTTCATACATGCATCCCAGATGATGTACATCTCCACGAAAGCAATATTCTGCGTATTGAAATTAATGTAATATTAATTTGAATGGCAGCACGGTGGCGCAGTTGGTTAGCACTGTGGTCTCACAGCAAGAAGGTTGCCGGTTCGATCCTTGGTTGGGGCGGGGATCAAACCGTGAATCTTTCTGTGAGGAGTTTGCATGTTCTCTCCGTGTTAGCGTGGGTTCTCTCCGGGTACTCCGGCTTCCTGTAGGCTTTGGACTGTAGGCTGATTAGTGACTCTAAATTGCCCATAGGAGTGAGTGTGTGTGTGTTTGTCTATATGTGTTGGCCTTGTGATGGACTGGCAACCTGTTGCCCAAACTGGGATTGGTTCCAGCCCTCCTGTGACCCCGTTCAGGGAAAAGTGGTAAAAAATGGATGGATGGATGATGCTGCAAAATAGATGGGAGTATACATGTAAACATGTATTCTTATTATCCTGTTTAGCTCGTTTTTTGCTTACTATATACATATTTTTAGTCATTTGTAGTCTAGCCCAACCTCAGTGGCTGTTTCAAGTATTACCTGGCGGGAAAGTATAAATGGCCTTAGTTACTTTCAGGATTGTAATGGTGGTGCATGTGTATAGTTCATAAATTCTGGCAATTACACTCAAGTCTCACTCCTCTTCATGATAAGGTTGTGTAACTGACAGCCAAATGGATACCCTGACTGTAGTAATGGCCAAAGAAAGTTCCCTGAAGCAGCGAGGCTTTACAGCCCATTAATTCATCTAAAGGTTCATTTAAAGAGTCCTGTTAGCTTTTAATTACCATTGCACTTGAGCAATGTCACTGACTCAATATGGCAGTTTTTCATAAAGATAAACATTTGTCCTTGTTATCTGATAGTAAAACGATACATATAAATGAATAGATGATGTGTGAGTTTGTGAGGTGATACACTGCTTGCGATGTATAACATTTTACATATTATATTAACGTAACAAGCAAAAAAAATATTTTTTGTTTAGAGCTGTCTTTCTGTCTGAAAGAGATTTTCTGTTGCTTTCTGTTGGAGCTGGCTTATTTGAAACTTTTTTCTAAAGTCATGGCCACTTTTATGTTGTTTGAGCGCACTCACCTCATAACCACAGCCCAAACAAATGAGACGAGCAACCTAAATGCTGTTAGCCATAACTATCTGATCAGTATAATCATTTACAGTACAGTACATTTCCTTACAGAAAATGTGAAAATCTCCCAGATTTTCTTAAAGTTTTTTTTCTTTCTGGAATAATATTAACAATAGAATTATTTTAAATGAGATAAACAAATGTCCCATGCAACTTAAGTGTAATATTAGCTTTAAATAAATTATTTTATTTCCTGCAGTTTTTTAAGGTAATTCATTTTAAAGATGCCCTCATGATGTCTATTCATGGAAAATCTAAAAAGACCAAACAACTGAAAATGCCGTACAGTAACGATTATGGTTGAACACTTATTTGTGAACTGTAGAGACAATTGTTGCACCTCATTAAAAGAAGTCAATTGAATGTGATATGAAAATTCAATCTGTTCCAGTAAAGCAAGTTTATTGGACCTGGGTGACTATTAATGTAATGTGTATATGTCAAATTTTTCTTTTTCCTTTTTTATTTTGTCCTCAAGGGAAAGTTAACTATGAACTTAAACTTTTCCTTTAAAGTTTGATCATAACCAAACACACCCCGGGGTGTCTTTAATGAAAATTCTGGGCTTTCTTCATCGAGTGTTCAGGTCATCAGCCACAAAGAGAGAGCACCTTTTCTTTTTGACGTTGGAAAACAACAATAAAGTCAGTTTAAAATCAACATCTACAAGCTGACACATTTCTCCTGTTGAACAAAAGCAGCCTGTTTTGTGTGGCTTCATACTGTGACATTGACAGTGGAACAAGTCACCCACAGGAGATGTAACAGTTGTTGACAAATCTATGAACAAACGCATCGGCTTGAAACCAAACTGTGATGTGTAACACTTGTGAAATATTTCTATGCATAGAAAAATGATCAGACTGCACCCCTGCTGGTTATCACTTTGGTATGATAAGATCTGGGAAAAACCCTGCTGGCTGCTGCAAAGACTGCTTTGATCAGTTTAACTCATTTGAAAGAGCCCATAATCCAAAATCCATAAATGGATTACATTTCATTAACCCGTCTACAGGCTTACTGGAACAAAGAACTACTAATTGTTTACTTGAAAATGTTTGTAGCTGCTTTAAAGTGCGCTAAAGACAACTTATTACATTGATTTATTTCCATTTCAAAAAGCCTGTTTCCCCTTCTTTTCTTTGTATAACAGTCAAACCACAAAAGCCTCCTGATTGAAATCAAAGCAACAATAAGCTCAGCACTCATGATGAGGATCACCATGAGGATCTACTGGCGGCTGGAGTGGAACCAATTGTAGTATTTTATATGTAGGACCAGCTAACCTCTTTTTGATGTGGAATAAACTTGCTAAATAAAACATATGTTTACTACCGGTACTTACAATTCTGCAGATTTATTGTCAAAGTAAAGACATTAGAAAGCCTAATTTCCTTAATGCTCCAGATTAGACCAACCAGGAAAGATTTTTCATGAAACAGGAGACAAACACCGAGGCCAGATGGTGGTAGCAGTGCAGGGTGGCAAGTTAACAGGCTAGCAACTCAGGACTGATTGATAACTGATAATGAATTCATCCCATAACTGAAGAAGTGCTGGACTGCTTTAATCGAGGCAAGGAGCTTCGGTCATCTCATGCAGGAAAACCAAACACAGAATCACCAAAACAAGCAGAGAAAGATTTTAAAAAATGATTTCACAAATAATTCTTATTTAAGATGAGAGTCAGAACTGATTCCACAGATAGTATTTAGTTAGAAAAGCCTTCAACCAGCACATTAAATTTGCTTTCCTGATCTTTAGTCAAGGTTGTTTTAGTTCATTTGATGCAATTCTGGGTTAAACCTGTTGATGATACAAAAATCCCCAATAAAACAAAACAAATAGAATTATAAACACCATGAATTTATACAGTGGTTCTCTAAGTGGCATGTTGTTTTTATACCTTGGACTCTTGGAATCAGTAATCAACAAAGTAGTTTTTGGCAAATACCAAAAAACATGAAGAAGAAACAAATGTGAACTAGCAACAGAGATCAGGGTTTACCAAACCACAACTAACCATCCTGTACTGACCCAGATCACTGGTGGAAATGTTACTTACACTATTGGACTCATGTCAGGCGAGAAACAACAAATCATCCTTCTATGGTGGGACAGAAATAGAGAAGAGAGAGAGAGAAACCGGTAACTTGGATGAATAAAAGGGGGATATCTTGATGTTGGTTTTACATAAAATCAATTATTAGACTGCATCTCTTCAAGCATCAGTGAATAGTAACTAGACTTGTGCTCATTTAGGGCTTTTCCAGTCATGCCGACCACTCAAAGCTCTTTACACTACATGTCACAGTCACCCACTCACACACACATCCTAACCCAATAGGCACATCACACAGGGGCAATGCAAGTTTCACTGTCTTGCTCAAGGACACTTAGGTATGTTGTTAAAGCAGATTAGAATTGATTCCCCCACCTCCTGGTTGGAGAACCAATGTTTTTCCACCTGGACCACAGCCACCTAGTTAGCCACTTTTTTTAGATGACACTTTTAAGATCAAAGGATGAAACATGCTTTTTACCATGGACAGGAACTACAGCTCTGTAAAAAAGACCATTAGCCTTTAAAAAAAAACATAAATGACTTTAATCTGGCCCATCACAGCCATGTGGATGGAAAGCTAAATTAAAATAAACCTCCTGCTTTGAGCCTTTGTATCTTATACATATATACATACATACATACATACATACATACATACATACATACTGTACATACATACATACATACATACATACATACATAAATACATAAATAAATATATATATATACTGTATATATATATAAACATTACATCATATCATCATGGTCTAAATAATTTAATAAAATCCATCATCAGGTAATGTAAAAAAAAAGGGTTCAGCAAATCATTAGTGTTGCAACCTCAGAAGTTCAAAGATGATGGACCTTCTCTCATCAGAGAAACTAACATATTTTATAAAAAGTGGCAAATGAGCTTAGCGTCACGTATACTCTAGCCACAGTGTTGGGTCAGGAAGGTGGACAAGGACGAGGTCAGCGCCTCTGCTGCTTCCACATGACGGGAGGAACATGAATCTGAGACATGTTGGACTTCAGCTGCTGAGGGACACCAGTATGACCACGTGCTGACCGGTGCTGAGCTAGAATCCCACACAGACATTAGGAATGTCTGAGGGAGTTAGGATGAAACGATGACTGGCTCAGAAGAATCATACATTTAGGAACATACTGTATATCAGGGAACTGTTTTTAATTGTCTTCCTGGTTTTTCAATGAGAATAAGAGCATTTAATTTCATGTGTGTAAATGTGTGTGTTAACCATTTAATAAACGGGTTGAGAGATTGTGTTTAGGCATGATATATATGGGAGGAAAATGTGGTTTCATTTTGGTGATCAGGTGTAAATCTAATGCATACATTTTTTTCCCCGGTCCCTTGTGACTTCAGAGAGTTTACAGTAACAGGGAGCACATCACACCAGTTTTACATTCGCCGCATTGGCTTTCTGTGATCTTCAGGATTTATTATAAGGTTCTTTCATTAGTTTTTAATGTCTTAACTTTTGCCCGCATTATCCAACCTGCTTTTATCTTATAGTTCTTTGCAGACACTAGGGTAATGTGGTAGCCACCTTCTATTCATCCCAAAGGTTAGAACTGAAACCACAAGGAGGCTGCATTATGGGGAATATTATCGTCCCCTTCTATGTAACAGCCTGTCAGAGACCATCAGGACTGCAGAGACTTTGATTGATACTATTAAAGGAGACACAAGACCCACCATTTTATCTGGTTTTTAACTGATTATAATGTATACTCCTTTATTTATGTTATTCTTCTACTCTTAACCTAAAACCTAGAATATTTTATTTAGAACAAAATCACCCTTGTACATTCTTTAATCATTTAATCCTTCATTTTGACTGTTAAGTTATACATTTTTATCTTATTAATACTCTGGCTCTGCTGTCTTTATAGCTTTTAATTTTTTGTTCATGGCTCCAGTGCTTCCTCATGGGGGCCTTCCATGCTGGGAGATTCATCTGGTTCTTGTAGGGACACAGTCCTGGGGACCATTTGTTCAGTCTTTCCTGGTCTGTATAGGTCAGGGTGGTCTTTGTGGTGCCTCAGTATGGATGGCCTCCCATAGGTGGATCTTCCTCCCTGAATTCCCAGTGTCCTGTCATGTGAAGCACTTTGTGTTGCATTGATTGTATGTCATCTAAATAAATCAGATTTGATATTTCGTGTATAAAAAGAGCATCTCAATCATTTGGAAGCTGTCACCTTCAAATGACAAGAGTTCACAAAGTTGTGTTTTGTAAGTATGTGACAGCGATGAACTGGTGACCTGTCCAAAGCTGGGATAAGCTTCAGCCCCATGTGGCCCTTAATTGGACTAAGCGGTATGGAAAACAATGTACATTCAAGAGGCCCGTGAATGCTGCTTATCAAACTGAAGAGCTGCATGTAAATGTTTACTTGGTCACTGCTGAAGCAGAGATCTAGCTTTAAAGCATTCCCTGTGCGTATACAGAAGTGCTCTTGAAAATGTCTTTAATCAAAATAAATCAAAAGATTACTTTTATCCACAAGCAGTCTAGTGGTGCATATTGGTCGTCGTGGAAACAATTCAAATAGTTCATACTCCCAGTAAATATTTAGAAGCAGAAGTCAAACATTTTCCTTTAAATGATTAGTTTAAGAATCAATTTAGTCATAGAAATATTCTAATCATCACTCTTGCAACTTGTTTAGTTTTATTCAGACTAAGCAAAAACTACTAACTCTGAGAGGGCAAAAACAGACAAGCTTTATTAACATGTTTGCCAACTCTCACTCCAAAATCTCCCAGCCAGTTTTACAAGACTCTACAAAACATGTCTTTTAGATAATATTAAGGGGAAATGTAAAGAAGAACTTTGCTCCTAATACCCCTGAAGGTGCGGGAGGAATGTTTGGAGCATATCCCAAAATCCTCCATTAATGCTCGACACTGCCTAATCCAATTTAAAATCCAACACAGATTGCTCCAAGACTAAGTTGTATAGAATATTCCCTGAGGTGTCCCCTCTGTGTGACAAGTGTGGGTTTATGGAGGCTAAATTTATACCCTTTGAGAATATTTTATGAGTTTGTAAAACGGAATGCACAGCAGCAATCCCTTCTGGCATATGGTTTCATAATGCTAAAAGAAATATTGCTTAAGCGTATGGAAAAAGAAGAGGACTCCAGACCAGAGTGATGGGGATGTGAAGGGACGAGTTATGGTGGGATCGCACTCAACACCAATGTTTATTGTTAACATGGTGTTAAAGCTCTTTGTTACAGACTTGTTGCACATTTTGCACAAACATAGCAGCACAAACTCTTCACATCAAGCAGATTTGGAATGAAACACATGAAAAGTATCAGTCGGCTGTTTGTAGTACTAAAACTAAGAAGGAATAACATCTCATACCTTACATATATGTGTTTTTGTTGGATGTTGTTCACCATTGTGAATCAGCTTCTCTCAGTTGGATAGAGCCAAATTTTGATTCCTGTGCCATCAATAACTTTGCTTTTTTCCACCTAGTGATGCATTCCTAAATGTACATCTTGAAATGGTTAAAAACTTCATATATAAGGAAGATGAAGTGGTTTTGTGTATTTTTGAGCCCCAACATGTTAATAAGGTGAGTTGAAACACAAACAAGCAAGAATACTTTTGTTTATTGTTGCTAATTTCCACTTTCATTTTGTAGCTAGACACATTGTTTATGCAAAACACAATCAGCCTTCACGTGCATTTTCAGAGTGTAGTTATTTGATATCCAGGAGTCAGGGTGGGAAAGATTATTACACAAAATCAGGACCCACAGGTCGGAAGGAGGATTTTAAGCCAGAAAGCTTTGAAGTCCAGAATGATGTCAAAGTCACAGTGAATGTGACCTGCCTGTTCAGACTGCAGTCACATTAAAAGAAATCTGATATTTATCTGACTCAGTATCACATTTGAAAGTGGCCTAAATCTATTTTGAAAATGTCAGATTCAGTGTGACTTGTGCTTTTGACGCTGTCAGAAACTAATCAGATGTGGACTACTTTTGAGAAAAATAAAAACGGATTCAGGTGACATTTAACTACAATGTTAACATAGCCTAAGACTCGTAGATATCAGTCGTGTTAGTTACATCGATTCCACATTCCTACACAATGAACAGCACATCCCTATCCATCACATGAGCAGCAGGTGGCCTGCTCACATCAGTGATAACTGGACAATTATAATTGGTTGCATGCCAAGCCAGCCCATTACACGAGGCAGTCTCCTGGTCTAAGAAGATAAAATTATCCAGATCCAGTGCTCAGTGTTCAGGCTGACAGAGCTGATCTGTCCCCTTGAGCCCAGCACAGTATTGCTTTACCTGTGATCTTAACTGAGAATAAATTCCTGCTATATTTGTTTATACATATTGTTATTATCCATTTTTATACAGTGTAGCAAACTCAACCTCAAAGATCCCACATTTAAAGAAGCCATTCACTTGTGGAATTCATGACTCCTAGATAACAGCTCATGTGCAGAGGAGCCCTTCACCTTGGAATTTATTTGACCAGGTCACAGGTAGTCCTAGCCTGCCTCTGACCTTTGGGTAGAGGGGGTCGCCTTAGCATGATCACTTTTCTGTGAGCACTTTTCACCCCGTACGTTCTGCATGATGACACAGTCACTGAGCTGTTCGTTGGGTTTTTTCATGAAGAGCCAGTTTTCCTTATGCGAGAGTACTTCAGATATGACTTAGTTTTCTCCTTTGGTATGTTTTTTGTGTCTGCCAGCATGTGTGTTTTTGCTTTTTGTACTTTTGTTTATTTAGATTGTATGCTTGTTTTCTTCTGGCGCTCTTGGCAGTTGCTGATTTGTGACTCTCTGCAGGGTCACATGAGATATGCTTTGTTTTATATACAGGTGTAGCAGATGGAATAGTATCTGGTAGGATTGCTGTGTTTCCTTTTGTGGGGTCTTATCTTTCTTCTATTTGGGTTGTGTTTACTTTCCCTTTTCCTTTCTCTGCCTTTTCCAGTTGGGTCCAGCAACAAGTATTCCATCCATCCATCCATTTTCTACCGCTTTTCCCTGAACTGGGTCGCGGGGGGGCTGGAGCCAATCCCAGTTCATAACAGGCGAGAGGCGGCTGGACAGGTCGCCAGTCCATCGCAGGGCCGACACACAGAGACAAACAACCATGCACACACTCACTGCAACAAGTATTCATTTAAAATAAATAATAAAAAAAGAATTCTGATAGAAGATCTCTGTATATACATAAATCCATGAAGATCTTCTTGACAAAGCAAATTTGCTCAGCACAATACAGCAGCTAGACCATCATTCTACCTGCTTTAATGCTGGATAAGACATGTTTAAAAAAAAGGAATTTATCTGACCAGAACTCTCACTCTAATCCCAAAACTACTCATTGTTACAAGTGATGACTTGTGAATTAAAGGGACAAACCAGACCCCACCTTGCAGCAGGAGGAGAACAAAGACCTCATGAGGAAATTCTCGTTCTCTTATTAATGTGAGCAAATATTATAACGACACCAACATTTTATTTTATAGTCTCACATTTGTCTTATAGCTATTGATCAAATTGCAGGACTTTACATCTGATGACCAAACCACATGGTTATGTTCTTAAGAGTAATTTGTTTTAACCCTTTCATACACGTTTTATAATAATATGCAGGATGATTCTTGCTTTATTTTTGAATGACTTAATTTTACTTTTGTTTGGGGGTTTCTACTCCTTTCTGGTAACTTTATTTGAATGATTTGATGCATGCTTCATGTTTGTATGTTTTACTTTTAAGGTTTCATTCAAGAAGTTAAGTCTGTCTTAAGCAAATGAGAACTTGTGATGCAGGCCATCCCATGGATGTCTATTGGTTGCCATTAGACAACCCAACCTTCTTGGGAGCACCCGCACATCTTCTGAACATGGAAAATACCTCCTCAGTTGAGAAGTTTCTTAGAGGTTTCTTGGAGTTACAGTTTGAAGGACAGTTAAAGATGGAAGAAGGACAAAAGAGCAGATGAGATGCTGCAGATGAGACTCTGAACTAAGAGATAAGAACACAGGCCTGGTCATGCTTGAAGCTTGGGAGAGAACATGTTCAGACAGCAACTATCGTCTGAAACTATGAAAATGTCTTTATTCTTTTCTTTGCAACTAAGCTTTGAGCCTCCAAAGTAAGTTACTCAGTAAGCAAACTCAGACAAATCTTCTTTGCTAGTTTTTATCTCAAACATGATCATCAGTTCAGAAAGAATCCCTCCTGACATATCCTTCTTCCTCTCATTGATGATGGTTTGGCAAGTCATAACCTTGTTTCCTTAACAGGCCATAGCCTTTCAGATCCAGAGATCTGATTCTTCATTTTTCTTAGAAATAAATTAATAAATGTCACAGTTTAGTTAACTTATGTTTAACTTTTCACACAGTTGATTTTCTTTATGAGAAAAATTCCAGCTGATCAGCATATCATCACATTATTCCCATATTTTGTGTAATATGTATATATATGTTAACCTTTAGATCAGTTAAATAAATATTTCATTTATTTACCTGGTCCTTGTCTTTCCTTGATTTCCTTTTTGTCATTATCTTGGTTTATTTAAACAGAACTCATAAAATAGTGTCTGAGACTAATTAATTAAACTGATTAATTTAATTGATCAATTGTTCAATCATTCATTGAGTAAACTATTGTATTGATGACATCAAAAGCTTCCTTTTAGGCCTTAGCTTAACACAGTATGCTAGAAATTAAAAGGTGGTGCTCTCAAAGTAAACATTATTAATCTTAATATTCCATATTAATATTATGACTCTAAACGGTACAACAATGTCTGGCTGAAGACTTGCTGTCTGAGTGACTTGTATATTTAGAGCCAGACAGGCAACATAACTGAGCAAAAGACATAAACCTGAGCAGAGTGCTGTATCAGTTAGTCATACATTTAACAAAAGAAAACCTGAGCTATTCTTTGTGTTGCAAACTATTCACTGAAGCAGCATTCAAACAGAATTGAAAATGCAGCAGTCAAAACACTCATGGTTTATACATCCATGCATTGTGCTGCATAACCAGATCTGTTTTACATCAATTTTGCATGAAAAGCTGGTTCATTCACAGACTGTCTTTGCTACATTAGTGCTACACATACAACTTGATGAGCAACATCGGTGACCCCTGATCAATGAGATTTAAAGAAAACCACTTGACTGAAATCCCATGTCTTCATAAATGACATCGGGTGATTGAATGTCTGACGCACTCTCTTAAGCACCACCAACAACCTTTGCTAAAAATGGTTTTAACAAATGCAACAGTTTTTATTCAAACTCAGAAAGCCCAGGGTTTACTTCTGCTTTTCCAGTATCCTCCTGCGACTGAAGGCGATTGAATGACTGTCCTCTCCAGAAAGGAAGGACAGTGCTTTTTTTTTTGTTCAAAGACCATAAGTGTGGTTGCGATGCAGTGCGGTGGGTGGAATCATATCCAGAGACTGACTTTGACATCAAAGCCAGAATTTGTGCCCTACTTAATCTGTTTTGTGTCCTCATGCCACAGATGATTGTTCACCTTGACTACAAAAAAAACTGTCTGTCTATCACTGAAGTCCTTCATTAAAGTGCTTTCTGTTTAAATGATAAGCCATCTTCTGTTTTATTGTTTTACTTGAAGATTTGTGAAAACGCAGTCAAATTATTGTATTTAATTGTATAAAATAACTGATGCTAACACTGCTCTCTAAGCTTTTATAATGAATGTTAACACTGGCCAGGCCTGTCTTAACAAGTAAATGTTAAAAAAAATAACTTAGATTGTAAATATAGAAGATAAACAACAGTTTGTTAGCTTGTGAGCAGATAATGCAGTAGTGTCTGTTTCCCCACCTTGTTTTCCACAATACCTGTATTCACCTGGCAACCTATTCCACTTCTGTGTTCAGTTTTTCTGCACTCTCCCCGTATTAATCCTGCATTTAATGCCACATGCATCCCAGAAGGTGGAATTGTGACATATGAAATAAAAAAGAAGAAACCATGGCTGGCCTGCCACCAGGTTTGTGTTATTGTTTTGTCCTTCACATAAAATGAATTCTAACAGTTACAGCACAGCGCCACAGTCTTAAACTGCACTTAGTCATTTATAATGTCAGTAGTTTCCAAGGTTCCAGGCTTCCGTGCTTGTAATCTTTTAAAGTAATCCAGGCTTTCTGAGAATCTGAGGAAGATTTTTGTGTGATTTTTTTCTTAGTCTATTATGGTTAAATGTGTGTTCTTGAACGACTGTTTTTGCTCTTTTTCTTATACTTGCCAGTTTCTGTTTCCTACTCTCTCTCCCTCAATATGCACCTTATATATGTTATATATATTAAACTTTTACATTTTACACTTTCGACTGTTATAGTGTATTTTGCTGTTTGTTACATTGAATTCATTGTGTCAATAATGCCATTACTGTTTCACACAAACCAAAAATTTAAGAATTATAAAAGGATTAAAGGGGGAAAATTACATTAAATAAGTGCTGTCAGTTGTCAGATAAAACCCTGTGTTTTAACTCACTGTTGGAAGCGCTTGTCCCTGTGACAGCAGAGCAGTATATTGATTATTGATTTATAACCCACACTCTTGCAAACTCCTTTACCAACAGATGAAAATTTGAAGTGTAATTCACTAAACACTGCAGAACTGTATTTGATTGATGGGCCAACAAATTATTTAATCCTCAAAAAGCTAAATCTACTCACAAATTCCATCAATAGAAATTGAATCATCTATTTTCTAGACCCACTTATCCCTTGCATCATCTGTGGGAGCCACATCCCATCCTATCTGACATTGGATGCTTGGCAGTTTAAACTGAGTTCACTTGAATGGTGTTGAATGACCGGTGCAATAATGTTGATTACATGCTCAAAAGAGCAGCACCTGAAGGACAAAGGGATTATCAAAGTTGTCCTTTAGCTCGCTAAAAGCATTCTTGAAAAGTGTTGCATGCAGTTTTGTTGATCATAAATCCAAATCCTCTACAACCCTGCACATTCCTGCCCTTCCCTTTGGTTCCAGGTCAAATAAAGTTCTCTATCTCCTGCCTGTACTAAATAAGTCTTCATCTGTTTATGGAGTCCACAGAGAAGTCATCCACAAGCTGAAGATTCATTGCTAAAACTCTGGCTTCTTCAGGCCTGCCGAAGCTTTCTAAGGAAAGATACATAACCCGACCACCCCCCTTAAATCCTCATTGGTATGAGAGTCAATATTCAGTCGCTTTGGATTTTTTAAAAAATACATAACTTTGTATAACTTTGAAATCGTATAAACAAATCTTCTCAAATCAAATCTTATAAGATCATTTAAGTGTGTTTATCTCAACACTTTAGCTCAACATTACAGCTCAAATTCAGTTTCAAAAGCCAATGTCTTTTATAAGGGGAGTAAAAATCCATTCAGGGTTGTGGGTAGCTGGAGCCTCAACAATCATCAGGCAAGAGGCGTGATACACCCTGAACAGGTCGCCAGTCCATCACAGAGAGACAACAACTAGACAAACAACCAGTTCCACACACACACATGCAAGTATGATTCATATATAGTAGTAAATTCTTAAAGTTTCTGATATTCATAACTCACCACTGCCTTTTTTATAAGAAAATCTCTTTTTTTAGAGTTGAAAGTCATATGATGAGGAAGATGTGCACTTTGACTTGGTTTAAGCTGGCGTGTCTTTCTTGCTCATTTATTATTGATGCTTTCTACATGTTGTTTGCCGTAATAACGAAACCTCGGAGGCTCCTGGGGCCCCAGTGCATGTAGTCTTGGTATGAGCGATGTATCAAATGCGTTTTGAATGTTTTATTGGGTAGCTACAAAGACGTGTTCTTGTTCTGTATTTGTATTCGATTAGAAAATATATGCTACAGTGCACATATCAAATAATGCTTACTGAAAATACATTTGTGGATCTATTCACGAGTTGATCATATTGATTCAGTTGCTGTCTTGTAAGATGTAAAGGGAATCAAGGCTAGAAAGCAGGGGGCCAGCAGATATGGATAAATAACAGATGTTGAAGAGTTTTGAAGCTCCCTGCATTTAAGAGATAAGTCTCAAGTAAATATGTCAGATGTAGTATATGACAGAAAGATTCCTGCCTCTTTCCATCACATCCTCATTATTGTAAAATCTAACAATGTAGTTTCAACCATACATGCTCAGGCTTTGTTAAAAATTTGCTGTCATTTTGATCCATAGTCAATTAATCAGGGTGAGCTTCCTGCCATTTTCCCTGTCACTCATTTTGCGTGAGTGCTTCAGAGAATGAGAGCGGCAGCACAGGGCTAGACAAGCAGATCAGGTGTTAAATGAGAAACATTTTACACACATTACTTCCTGTCCACAATGCTAATTAACACTGTCAAATGTGTTTCTTTTATTATGTGTTTGTGAGCATCGTGCCTGCATATGTGTAAAAACATATATGCATGTGTAGGTGTACATACTATGTCTGTGTGTATATGTATTTCTTAATGTATTAGTTTGAATGCTGTTTTCTGTTGATGTTGTGTGGCACCCCTTTAGTGGGCACTGAGTCCAAGACAAAATTCCCCCAGGGGACAATAAAGTTTAATTCAATTATTCAATGCCTGCTTTCATGTTAGATCCAATTGTTTTCTAATTCTGTTTTAATCTTTTGAGTAGATTTAAACAGCATTTAAATTAACAGTGCTACACATCTGGTTAGTCATTTATTATTATGTACCTCATGTAATCACTGGACGGTGTAAAACTTTTTTAAAAGACCGATTCCTCTCTGCAAGCTTTCTGACATGTTTGTTCACTATTTTCCTTTTATTTCACCTTCTTTCTCTGCAGGTCGTTCTGGAGAGCTAGCACCATCTACTGTTCATGGCAGAGAACCAACACTTAATAACAATATGGTGCATGGAAATGCAACAATAAAAAAAACCTGTATTGTGTTGTTTTTGGAATAAAAAAACAGCATTATTAGAAAACATAATACATAAACAATTGTAAAATAAAATATATAAAAGAAATTTTAAAAAAGAAAAAAGGGAAAAGACCCTTTAAATAAGGTCAAATGTAAATTAGATGAACTAAATATACAAAAAAGAATCATATATATATATGCACATTTAGGATGAAAGCGTCTGTCAACACAACTTCCTTCACACACACACACACACACATATATATATATATATATATATATATATATATATATATATACACGCCCCC
>JBAMHV010000015.1:18205898-18226398 GCA_037177535.1 Pseudomugil gertrudae | reverse complement strand
AGTGTGGCGTGAGAGCGTGTGAGGCAACTCAATTGCGTGAGTCTCACGCCCAATGCGTGAGAGTTGGCAGCCCTGGATACCATTACCAGTCTCTTCAAACGGATCCGAAAGAAAGATTTTTTTTAAATCGTACATAGGTGGATTGATTACTTTTGTAATAATTAAAAGATGTATAACTATTAATTGCTCACTTTGAGTACATTTTTCAATCACCACCCTGTAAAACGTTATGCTTTGTGCAATGCAGCTGCAACGTAACTTTAGGTAACATCAGTACGTGAAGACGTAGCAAGCTTACGCACGGCAAATAAAACCCGGCTTTCTGACGTCAGCGCCCTCTTCCCTGCCTATGCCCTCGTGAGGTGGGCAGTGTAAAATACCTTGTCTCTTCTCCATCAAGAGAATCCAAAACCATCCGTCAAAATGGTAAGTTTTCAACGTTTTTCGAAAAAGTGATTGAAACGCTGAATACATTAGCTCTGCCCAAGGTTCATATTAACGCGGTGTTACATGTGTTAGGACTATACGTTGCTGTTATGTCGTATGATGTATTCAGACCAAAATGGCAACCATTTTGTTATCTACCCCGCTAGCCGGAAAGGGCCCTCAAGTATTACATAAAACGACCCTGCCCTTTGGTTGATTTGTGTTTTTACAGTTATACATACTTTGACAAAAGTTTCACACAGCCAAATGTTAATATCTTAAGCAAATCTGACTAAATTTGTTCTCGCTACCGTTTAGTGCCATTGGAGTGTTATACTTTGACAGTGTCGGCTTCTGGTGCTAATGTTAGCTGCTATCTAAAAGATTGCCTTGTCTGTTATTAATGATGCATCAGTCAGTCGAGTTGAGTTACTTACATGAGCTATTCGTCGGAGACGAGATGATCTGGTCAAGTAAAATAATCATTAAAAGTTGCGTCTTCGTGGAGGATAAACTTGCCGGTATTATGAATTTACTGATGTTAGCATTAGCTTAGTTTCAAAGTCTGTACACGTGGCCTATTCATGCCGACATTATGCTGCTTGTCAATGACCGGTATTAGTGTTTTTGTTTGTTTAGTATTTCACATTGAATGCTGCATTCCTAAGTCATAAAATGTAGCTGCTCAATACGAATATATGAAACCTTAAATGGAAGTTTTTTTCGTCCATCTAGTCACAATGTAGACGGCAATGGCGTTATCTCTTTGGTTATGGGTACACCCAACTGCAGAACATTTCAGTTTACCTTACGTCAGCAACAATTACAGAGGGCTTTGGAGACTTATGTAACAGAGTTGGTTCTCTTAGTCACTCCTAACAAAAAAATTCTGATATCAATTCAATTAAACTTATATAGCGCCACTGCATGACAGTGTCATCTCAGGGCACTTCACATCATATTTGAGCCAATTCATAAAATAGCCTAGATATGGGAAATTAGAAGATTGTATCATATCTTGACAAATTTTACAGCAATAGTTTGAACTATAACTATCTGTGGTTGTCAAATTATTATTTTAAATGTAGTCTAGATTTACAGTTCACTGTGTTTGACCCTTTTTTAAAACTTTTACCATTTTATTTTCTCTTGGTATGTTTAATGACGTCGCACTCATTGTATTTCTAATTGTTTTAACGAGACATTTTAAAGCTATGTCATGTCAGTGGCTATATCGATGTATGTAATGGTCACATAGAAAAGAACATGGGGTCCTTTTTTTATGTTTAATCAAACTTTCTTTTCTCAGGTGAATTTTACAGTAGACCAGATCCGTGTCATCATGGACAAGAAAGCCAATATTCGTAACATGTCCGTGATTGCTCACGTGGACCATGGAAAGTCAACTTTGACGGATTCATTGGTCTCTAAAGCTGGTATCATTGCCTCAGCCCGTGCTGGTGAGACGCGTTTCACAGACACGCGTAAAGATGAACAGGAGCGCTGCATTACCATCAAGTCTACGTGAGTATACATTGTAGTTAAACAGAAAACAAAAAAAACGCTACAACTTGGTGCTACAGGTAAACTCATGTTGGTAGGTGGAGTAGGAATTTTTATTTTTCCTCAGAGGTGTTTCTATCCTACAACCCTATGCATCAAGTTAACATTTATGCTTGCATCCTGCATGTGGGGTTTTAATTGGGGGGGGCTACATGAGAATGTGTCTTTAGTATTGTATTGTAGCATCATTCTTGCATTGTAAAGGTACATTTGTACTTTCATTTGTGGGGGAATGATTTTGTCACATTTCTATGTAGTTTATTTTTGTTTTGTTTAATGGATAATGTCAAATTATGAATTACAACTCATTAATGTGTGAAAACTGAACAACTTTGTCAGAATGTTGCTGTTCCACATGGACATCAGCAATTTAGACAAATCTTTTCTTTATTTCCAGAGCTATCTCCATGTACTATGAGTTGAGTGAAAATGACATGGCCTTCATCAAGCAGAGCAAAGATGGCTCTGGTTTCTTGATCAACCTGATTGACTCTCCAGGGCACGTTGACTTCTCCTCTGAAGTTACTGCTGCTCTCCGTGTCACTGATGGAGCCCTGGTTGTGGTCGACTGTGTCTCTGGTAAAAACACATCAGAACTTTAATATTCAGGGAAGGCATTAAATTAACAATTGTATACTATAAAAGTAGTTGTATTCGCATTATAAAAAGTCTTGGTAAATGGTTTTACAACTTGTTCTACTTGACAGCTGGAAAGGTTATTGTAATAATACAAAACTGAAACAATTAGATGTCGGTGGATTACATTATTGTGCATCTTTTACCAGGTGTGTGTGTGCAGACTGAGACTGTGCTTCGTCAGGCCATCTGTGAGCGCATTAAGCCAGTCCTGATGATGAACAAGATGGACCGTGCCTTGTTGGAGTTGCAGCTTGAACCTGAGGACCTGTACCAAACTTTCCAGCGTATTGTTGAGTCAGTAAATGTCATCATCTCCACTTATGGAGAGGATGAAAATGGACCAATGGGGAACATCATGGTGAGTGGGTAAACATTTTAAATGCAACACACTTACCTCCTTTGTATTTCAAGCCAAATTGCCAGGACATGAAGACAAATGTATTAAGTTCAGTCTTGTGATTAATAAAAGAAAAAAAAGACTTTTTTGTTTGATTAACAGCAAAATTTAAACAAAGTTTCTAATTGTAACATTGCGAGGGTAATTCCAGCTGTTTGATACGTGGTTCTGTCAGTTTATTTTGTTTACAATGCATTGTAAAAGGGTATTTCCTTATTACTCATAATTGGCTATTAATGTATGCTTGAGTCTACTATGAAAGCACCAGATACTTTGGAACAATTAACTTCTTATCTAAAGGCAGACGTCAGTGTTTTGGACTTATATGCTGATATCTCACTATCTTTGTTCCAGGTTGATCCAGTCATTGGAACTGTTGGCTTTGGATCTGGACTCCATGGCTGGGCCTTCACCCTGAAGCAGTTTGCTGAGATGTATGCAGCCAAGTTTGCTGCCAAAGGCAACACCCAGATGACACCAGTTGAGCGCTGCAAAAAGGTGGAAGACATGATGAAGAAGCTGTGGGGTGATAGGTGTGTCTTTAGTTGTAGTGCTCTTACAAAATTCAGTTGCAATTAAAGATGGTGGAAGGAAAGCGCATGCGTGTTATGCCGTGCATTTCCGATGATGGCATAACTTATTCATATGTCTGTTCCAGGTACTATGACACTGAAAATGGAAAGTTTGTCAAGAGTGCAGTGAGTGCTGATGGCAAGAAATTCGCACGCACCTTCTGTGCCCTTGTTCTGGACCCCATCTTCAAGGTAAAAATATTAGTTTTGCTTAATGAACTATGTGTTTTGACTATATATTTTGGGTATCAATTTTATTTTAAACAAAAATTACTATTGCTTTGTTTGCCTGCAAGTGATGATTTCATTATTCTTCACTTTGACCTGACTAACCAGTGATGACTAATTTAAGCCTGAGCAGGTGCAGCATGTATTTCATTTGGGTATAGTTTGTGTTTAAGTTTATATTAATTATTCCATTTTTCTTGAAGGTGTTTGATGCCATCATGAACTTCAAAAAGGATGAAGCTGCCAAGCTGATCCAGAAGATGGACATCAAGTTGGATAACGAGGACAAGGACAAAGAGGGTAAACCTCTTCTGAAGGCTGTGATGCGCCGCTGGCTGCCTGCTGGAGAAGCCCTTCTGCAAATGATCACCATTCATCTGCCTTCTCCCGTCACTGCTCAGAAATATCGCTGTGAGCTCTTGTACGAAGGACCTGGAGATGATGAAGCTGCCATGGGTATGACAATTAACATCTTTTTGCTCACGTTTCTGGTAGGATAGATGTTTGTGTGTGTATGGATTAAAGAGATGATTATCATTAGATCTGCAAACAAGGTTTCAATTGAATTTAGATTTGGGTCTGTTTATAAGATGATTTGTATATCTTTGACACCCAGGTATCAAGAACTGTGATTCCAAAGCTCCACTCATGATGTACATCTCAAAGATGGTACCCACCAGTGACAAGGGTCGTTTCTATGCTTTTGGGCGTGTGTTTTCTGGAATGGTGTCCACTGGCCTGAAGGTGCGCATCATGGGACCAAACTTTGTCCCTGGAAAAAAGGACGATCTTTACTTGAAGCCTATTCAGAGGTTAGTTTACACACCTTTCCTGTTGAGCTTTAACAGGTTTAAGGGTAGAGGTGTAATCTGAATATACTGGTTCTTACCATCTTGTTCCCTGATAGGACCATTTTGATGATGGGCCGCTACGTTGAACCCATTGAAGATGTGCCTTGTGGTAACATTGTGGGTCTCGTTGGAGTGGACCAGTACCTTGTCAAGACTGGAACAATCACCACCTTTGAGCAAGCACACAATATGAAAGTGATGAAATTCAGTGTCAGCCCTGTGGTGAGAGTTGCTGTGGAGGCAAAGAACCCTGCAGATCTGCCCAAGCTTGTGGAGGGTCTGAAGCGTCTGTCAAAGTCCGATCCTATGGTGCAGTGCATCATTGAAGAGTCTGGAGAGCATATCGTTGCTGGAGCTGGAGAGCTGCATCTGGAGATCTGTCTGAAGGATTTGGAGGAGGATCATGCTTGCATTCCAATCAAGGTGATACATTGGAAATTCTGTGATTCTTTCACACTGTAGTGCTGTAACCTTTTTTATGGAAATCAAAATTTAACTCATTTTAAATGTCATTCTAGTATTCTTGTGAACATTGCTGACTAAATACAAACTCTCTTTCAGAAATCTGATCCAGTGGTGTCCTACAGAGAGACCGTTAGCGCAGAATCAAATGTCATGTGCCTGTCAAAGTCACCCAACAAGCACAACCGTCTGTTCATGAAGGCCCGTCCCTGTGAAGAGGGTTTGGCAGAAGACATCGACAAGGGTGAAGTTACTGCTCGACAGGAGCTCAAGGCCCGTGCCCGCTACCTCGCTGACAAGTATGAGTGGGACGTTGGTGAGGCCAGAAAGATCTGGTGCTTTGGGCCTGATGGAAACGGCCCCAACATGTTGGTGGATGTTACCAAGGGAGTACAGTACCTTAATGAGATCAAGGACAGCGTTGTTGCTGGATTCCAGTGGGCAGCAAAGGAGGTAAGGATTTAAATATGCAAGAAAATGTCATTATTTTTCTAGTAGGGGATGAGAACGTACACCTTATATTTACAGGTTTTAATTGTTTTCGGGGTTTTTTTTGTAGGGAGTCCTGTGTGAGGAAAACATGCGTGGCGTTCGCTTCGACATCCATGATGTAACCTTGCATACAGATGCTATCCACCGTGGTGGTGGTCAAATCATCCCAACAGCCCGAAGAGTTCTGTATGCTTGTGAGCTTACAGCAGACCCAAGAATGATGGAGCCAGTTTACCTGGTCGAGATTCAGGTGAGTACTTGCATTTCATACAAGGATTCAATTTAGGTAAAATGAAGGATTATTGGGGCACATTTCAGTTGACTTTTTTTCACATTTGCAAGAAATACCTAAATCTGGAATTGACTTGCTATTCATAAAGAAAAGAAAGACACCTAACTTGTTTAAATTTTACAGTGCCCTGAGACTGCAATGGGTGGAATCTATGGTGTGTTGACCAGAAGGCGTGGACATGTATTTGAGGAGTCCAGGGTATTGGGAACACCTATGTATGTCATCAAGGCTTATCTGCCTGTCATGGAGTCTTTTGGTGAGTTCACCTTGCAACCCCAAACCTGAATATTTTCACATATTCATACTGATATCTTTGAACTCTGACCATCAGGCAAACACATCTGTTTATATTTTCTACTTTCATTTGATGACAATGTTGCAAGAAGAATCTTGAGGAGCAGGTTTGACAAAATATTCATTTGTTTACAGGGTTCACTGCTGATCTTCGTTCCAACACTGGTGGCCAGGCCTTCCCACAATGTGTGTTCGATCATTGGCAGATCCTTCCTGGAAACCCACTGGAGCCCACGAGCAAGCCTGGTGTAGTTGTCCTTGAGACACGCAAACGCAAGGGTCTCAAAGAGGGTGTCCCTGCTTTGGACAACTACCTGGACAAATTGTAAAAGCCTGGGCCCCACCTAGCCCTTCTCTCATTCCTCCCTGCCCAGCAATTTTAAGTTTATCTTGTGGAACCGGACTGTACAGAACAGTGAGCACATGTTTGCCAAAAGGATTGACAATAATTAAGAAATGACCACAAAAATTGTAAACGATGAATAAAACTAAATAAAAAATAAAAATTTTGGCCTTTTTTATTTCTTTTGAGTTGACTGTGGTGTTTACCTGATGTCAGGTTAAATTTACCTGTACCAGCATTAAATAATTATTTGGTCCAATCATTTTTCAGTCTTTGCTGAGAAATGCATCAAGATTTAAATTTGCAGTCTGAAAATAAATTAGGATGACCATGTCATTCTCTACAATTTCTGGGTGCCCAGTTTCTCCTGAACCTAAAATATTAAGTTTTGTGTGAATGTTGCCTTGGTGTGTCAGGCAGTGTACGGTGGTTCTCTGGGACCCTGCCAAATCTAATCAGCAATGACCTGTTTAGCCAAATGTCATCCATCAACCGCTGGGTGTCCAGGTGGTGTCCAGAACACAATGTGGGCTTTTAAAGATGCACTTTGTGGTGGAAGCCTGGTCTTAAATGGTGTTCATCCCACCCTATATAGAGTAGCTCTCATTTCTAGAAATATGAATGAATTTATTGATTTAGACCCAGGACTATTCAGGGTTGAAGTCTGCATGTATGGAACCCAACCAGGTCTCCCACCCCTCCCATAATGAATAAAACTAAAAGCATGTGTAGTAAGTTATTAACCTTCCTAAATACTTAAAATTATTTAACAAAAGTAAAACTTAAATGTGGATTGCCAAATATCCAATCTCTTGTAAGTCTGTTAATAAACCAATTAGTAATCATATTAATCCGTTTTGTCTTACAAAAACCTGCTGCAGGCAGAGCATGTTGGCATTAAATGACTAAAATATCAGTTTACTTTTAAATCAATATTGTATTCAATTGGCTTTTCACAAAATGTCCACAGACCTACTTATTCTAATCATTGATGGAGAAGAACAGATTTTGAGGACAAAGACCTGGATGACTGAATTCTCAGCTTTCAAACACTGACGAGACTGAGAGACTTAGACTTTCCTTTGGGAGGATTCCCTCAGGGAAATTGGATAAGTTTGAAATTAAGATGAGGTTGTTGTATTTGGACCCGGAAAACTTAAAATTGTCTCTGTGTGTAATTAATCTGGATGGCATTCATTTGGCTTCCAGTACTACAGCGAGGAACCTTAGAGTTCTTGACCAGGATATGTCCTTTGGCTCACATTTGTTTCTAGAACTGCTTTCTTCTACCTAGGAAATATTGTAAAAATTAGAGTTATGCCTTTGTTATTTCAAGACTAGATTATTGCAACTCCTTATTTGTGGGCTGTCCCAAATATACCCTGAAATGCTTCAGCTGCAGCAAGGGTTCTGATGAGAACTAGTAGGGTTCCACACAGAGCACTTTGCTCTTAGACTGCAGGGTTTCTTAGAGAATCCCAGAGTTTATAAGAAAACAATGAGAGGGAACCAGCTCCTAATGCAGGTACAAGAGGCAGACTCCCTCTCTACATTTAAAATCAACCTTACCCTTCCTTTTTAAAAAACCTTGTAGTTTGGCATAGTCTAGCCACACAATAGTTATGGGGATATCACAAAGTGCGCTGACCACTTCCCTTTACTTTCTCTGCTTCTTGTTTGTGTATATATAAACACACACACTTATTTACAAAATGTGAAAGTACACATGTACAATTTACATTTTGTAATGGTAAATCATAACCAGATTGTAAGAGATTTATAATACAAAAAGAAACAGGAGCTAGTCTCAAAGAGGTGTGACTAGGTAATTATTGAAAACTGCATTTAAACTCAGAGGCTGGATCCACGGGGCAACTACAATCATCATAGTACCATATGCACTGTACGTAGGGTTAATGGAGTAATGTTAAATCTCTATTACAAAAGCATAATAGCACACAAGATGTGTCAACACAAAAGTCTTGTAATAAAATATTAAAAAGCAAAATGCCAAACAAGTTTATTTCCAATTCAGTGAACGAGAGGGGAGGGAGGGGGGATATGACGACTTTTATAGTCAACCAATCACAAGTCTTCTAATCCACCAATCACACAACTGGAAAACGTCGCTTCCTGTTTAGCCGAACGACACATAGGGTAAGAAATAAACCTTTATACAAAAATGATCTTTTAAAAAACTAAACCATTACTATTATTTGTGAATAAATACTATACCACTTATGAGTAACTTTTTCATATATTGAGTGAGCAGTTTAAGTCAACTTTTAGTTTCTGTTTGTCCGTTATATGCGTGTATGTGTGCGTTTGTATCGGTGACACAGATCAGTTAAACATTAGCCACAAAAAGTGTTAGCAATTAGGTTAGCTTATAAACCAGCGTCCCTAAAAATAAATTGTCGCTGAATTTTACGTTTTCTGAAGTCTTTTTCTACAACTATGCCCACAGACTTCCCGTGGAACACCCGTTACGGATAAAGACTAGATTTTACGGACAAATAGTCAGTTGACCTAAAAAGATCATGGGAGGAATCAAACAAGAGCAGAGTGATGCATCACATCAGCCCAAAGCTTCTCATTCAGTTGACCAACCACAAGATGAGGTGGGTAATAATGCATCGGGTCGAGATAAACTAAGTTTGTGAAGTGCTTCCATTCTTGAGACACGCATTTGTAAGATTTAACATTTGATGGAGTATTTTGCTCAGGCACTTACAGTGTTACTATACATTTATTACACATTTGATATAGCATAATAATAGTGACCTTAATCAAAAAGAAATTACTTAAATACAATATTCCTGCTATAATAAAGCTTTTATAATGGTTATAATGTTGCATAATATTTCTAATTAAACAGGCTTATTTGATTGAACATGCATATCTGCAAAGGTAATATACAGTGTAAATGTTTGTATGTCCGTGAAGCATTGTAAGGTGTAAAATAATGCAGTTCAGCAGTTGATACATTGTAGATATGTAAAAGCACTGTAAAAAAGTAAGCCTGCTGATCATATTTGATTGTTGTAGTAATAATAATAATAAAATAATATAAACTCCTTGTGACCCTTATTTGTTGTAAGCTGTCTAGAAGACTGAAGAGGCAGAGAAGACTGTGCAGCTGCTGCTGTTTCTCACAATGTTGTTTCTTATCTGTGCAGCCAAAGAAGAGAGGCTGGCCTAAGGGAAAGAAAAGAAAAAAGGTTCTACCAAATGGTCCTAAGGCACCAGTTACGGGATACGTCCGCTTCCTCAATGAACGACGAGAACTTATGAGGGCCCGATATCCAGATTTACCTTTCCCAGAAATCACCAAGAGACTTGGAGCGGAGTGGACACGATTAGCCCCAAATGACAAACAGGTAAGCGGTTTTTGTACCGAGAACTAAGTTTAAAGACACATGCTAAAATTGCGAGCCATTTACTGTATCATCAGTACATATGAGATTAAATAAATATATACCCAAAGGGTTTTTAAAAATCTGTTGCATGTCTACTTCACTCGAGCACCACAGCATTGTTTTTATTTTGACAGCGCTATCTTGATGAAGCTGAGCGAGAGAAGATGCAGTATGCCCAAGAACTGAAGGAATATCAGCAGACTGAGGCCTATCAAATCAGCAGTGCCAAAATACATGACAAAAGGATCAAAAAAGGTGACAACTGCCCTCGGCCTTCTTGTTGTTTATTATGCAGCTCTGTTGTTTAATTGTATGCATTTTTCTTGGTAATTGCAATTAAATATAATTAGATTAATCACTTTAAAGCTTTGCTGCTTTCAGTATTACTCAGTGTCACAAGTTTTTTTTTTTAATCTATTTCAGAAGATTCTCCATCAGTCATCGTCAGCTCTAGCTCAGGATCATCTTTCACAAAGGTTTGTGACATGCTAATATGTTTTCTTAGTTGTATTTTGTAAACTCTGGTTGTAAATTTGGTTGTTCTGTCTGTTGTAGGCTGCTGACCTCCCAAATAGATTTGACATCCCTATTTTCACCGAGGAATTTCTCGATCAGAACAAAGGTAGCAGAAACCAAGACAAAGGAAGAGATTATGCATAAAGCAAAAACTTGTTTACGTCATAGTATTTCACATTTATACATATTAAATCTTTTTCTTTTTTTTATTGTGTAAAATATTAGACCTGTGCCTAACCTTTTTTTATGTCACCGTTTGCACTTCAAGCTCGGGAGGCTGAGCTACGACGGCTTCGGAAAGCCAACATAGAGTTTGAAGAACAAAATGCAGTGCTGCAGCGGCACATTAAAGACATGAACAACGCTAAAGAGCGCCTGGAGGCCGAACTGGGGCAGGACGAGAAGCGCACCCAGGCTCTTCATCAGCACTTGCTGGCAATAAAACACACACTGGTCAACAGTCTGTCATCAGTCCCACTCCCAGGTCTGAATTCATTTGTCAGCCTTCATAAGTGACATTGTTACTTTTAAATATTAGACCAAAATCACAGTGGATATTTATTAATGCATACTGAATTCAAGAACTGCCATGCATATAAAATTAGTAATACATTTCTATGAGAAAATCAAATATATTTTAAACACTATGTGGATTTGATTGTTCTTATTCTTAACAGGTACAGGTGAGACTGCATCTCTGGGCAACCTTGACTCGTACCTTAGTCGTCTCAATGGAGTGCTCGAGGGAAACCCCCATAAACACCGTGCCCTACTCAACCAGCTTTGTGAGGTCCTTTCTCATGTTGACAGGTAACTTTACCTTCAGTGGCATTATTCACACAAGTAGAAACATTCAATTAAAATTAATAGCTTTAATAATAGAAGGATATTTGTATCACCTTTTATGTCAGATTATGTCAGATAGTTTTTAAGTTGTAACATTTAGGTGTTTTACTTATATTTAAAGTTATTACTATACACCTTAAACTGATCAGTATTTTTGCATAGTTCTGTAATTAGTTTGCCTACAAAGGCTTTTCTTGCTATATTCAGGTGTGAACAACCCAAAAGTGCATCTGAAAGAGTTAAACCTTTTCCCTGAATTAAGACTTAATAGTATTTTAAAAAACCTGATGTTGTAATTCTTATGAGATGGTAAAATGTTCTTCAATAACTGATCCCGTCTGTGTTCTGCTGGCAGTAAACTAATGGTTTTATAAGATTTGGAAATCATCACAATGTATTTTTTTTTAACATTTGGAGCTTTTTATTCACATGTTTAAACTGTTTAAATATATAAATCTGTCCTTTGTATCAAGGGTTCGTAGCATGTGCATGCAGAGTATAATGTGTTGCATTGTGTGGATGATGGATTTTCTGATGACGTCTGCACAGCTGTGCACAATGAGGCAAAACTGACTGTGTGGACTCTTTACTGCTCTGATCTGTGCAAACCTGTTCTATGATCTGTCAGAATCAGTGTGTTTCCAAATGTCACTTTTCTCTAATTATTTGCTTTTATTCATTGTCAGCGAGAAGTTATGAGGAGACTGCAGTCAGACTTGCCAACACGTAGAAGTGGTTCCATCAAGATCAACAAAGAGAAGCGTGCAAACACTTCACAGCTACATACAGTGCACACATTTGTTTTGTTTAGATTATTTTGTTTTTTATGTGTTATCTATAGAATATGTCTACTCCCTTTTTAGATGTTTTACTTTGAATTGCATTTATTTTAAATGTGATTCTCTTTGTTAGCTTGCATTGTTTCTACAATTCAGAAATTGCATAAAATATCATTTAGTCTTTTCTTCTGAACTGTCCAAATTAAGTAAATTCAGATTGATCCCAGCCATATTGTGCACCTTTTTTTGCCAGAAATTGTCCACAGGTCCAATACCACCAGCCCAAGTATCAGTTGTACAGTGAAGTGGACTAAAGTAAATCTGGACTGTGATGCAAATCATCAAGTTTAAGAGGAAAAAAACTGTAAAGGGGTTCAAACAAAATGTTGTCAGGTTAAAATGCTTGAAATGTGTAATGTTGCCAGACTGAGGAATAGCAAGCTGTTTGACATGTTTTAAGAACATTTGGCTTGTGCAGTATGTTTTGTATTTTTACAAATGTTCATTAAACCAAGTTGAACAAACTGTTTCCAACCAAAGCATTTAGTGTACTATTTTATGCTTCTTTATTCACCATCAAATACATATTTAGATTCACCCATATCAGCTTTATTTTTAAATCAAGGTGCTAAACAATCTCAAGCCTCAGCTTTATATGACAAATGTAGACTTTGTCGGATTAAGGTGAATATATGAAAGTTGTTCTTGTCTTAAAGACACTGAGTAACAACAGAGGGAGCTGTTGGCCTACACATGTAATAAGAATAACATTTCATATCTAAGACTAGCTTGTATGTTATCTGTCACAGTTTGCTTCATTTTGGGTTGCCACTAAATTTAGCGACTAAGCCTTGTTGATTTGTCAGAGGAATGTATTATTTAGAACAAATAACTTCTTTCCACCCACTTTTCTGCAAACCTATAAATGATCTTTCCCCACATCTAAAAAAAATGTAATGTTTTGAGCGTGCAGCCTTTAAAGGGATCACACTTGCTGATGATACCCTGTGTAATCTTTAACTTAAGTGACATATTTGAAGGACGTTTTTAGCTTAAATGAAACATTTTCCTGTTCCTGTTGACTAATATCTATACTTCAGATATGTTAGCTGTGTTTTTCCCTGGAAAATATGAGGAGAGACGCTAATAATGTGGCGCGTGAACCTCCCACACCATCACACGCGCTCTGACGTCACTGCCAGGAGCTAGCCGCGCAGCTGGTGGTGCTGAAGCTGAACAAGATGGCTGTGTGTTGGGGACCGGAGAGCTGAGAGGAAAGGGAGGGAAAACGTCTCAAAATCCAGTCTGGCACGCCACGACAAAAGACGGGACGACAGCGACAGTGGCGTTTACCCTCCGAGTGTAAGGACAGTGTTTTTGTCGCGTGTCACGAATCGTCTCCGGTCCTGCAAACCAGTGACGGCAGGCTTCTCTTATCTCCTGCCCAGCAATCCATCCCTGGGCTGCATACTGCACAAATTAGCTTAACCGGTAAAGAAACTGGTGAAGAAGCTGGACACTGTACTAAAGACGCACGAAAGAAATGTCATTGCTGTGTGTTGGAGGTAAGAAAAACTAGCTCGTGCTCGTTGACACGACTTATTGTTAATTTCTTCGACCTGCTGAGGTTAGCTCCACAAACGTCTCTGAATATCTTTTCAGTCTTAAGATTTGTGGAATATTCCTAAAACCCACATATTAATGCTCGTCCTGGGAGAGGATCTCTCCTTCAATGTGGGCTCCATGAGGTTTCTTCATTTTTTTTATCCCCACAACTGGGTTTTTAGGAGTTTTTCCTTACAGAGAAGGAGGGTCTAAGGACAGGGATGTCCTGGATCTGCTTAGTTTAGTGTAGTCATTACTGTGTTTATTGTGTGTTATGTCTGTTGTGTGATGAAGCCCTTTGAGACGACTTTGTTGTGATACTGGGCTATATAAATAAAATTGAATTGAAATTAAATCCACCTTGCATCAGGATCGTTATAGAAACATTGCTTAATTCATGCTATTACCTTGACATACCTTTTCTAACTGGCTTTCCTGTTTCACGACCATTCACTCAGAAATATTGCAGCACTACTGTGTTTGATGACAGCTCAGACTCACGTATAGAAAATCCTGGCACTGCTACAACCAGATCGATTTAAGGAGTAGGTGTATGCTGGCAGACTCAGTTAAAGCAAACATAGTAAAGACTATGGTAAATCACTCTCTGTTTATTATACATGGTTTATTATTAGTTATTCTTATGTTTATGAAAGCAAAATATTATTTTTATTCATAATCATATCCAGTCGGTTGGTGTGTTGCATCTCAGTGTAACTCGTGTATAGGGGTGAAAATAAGGGCGTGTGAATCACAGTGAGGATATACAGACCACGTGACTAACTGCAATTTACTTACATCTTTCCTACTGAGTGAGAAATGTCAACCATGCTGTAGATTTTCCTATTGCAGTGTCTTTTAACCATTTATGTTCCTAGAATCTTTTATTTTCACGTTTTCAACATTGTGTGTGTCTTGAGACACAAGTAAAAGTAGACGCAAAATAACCCTTGAAGTTGAGGGTTTATAGAGGATTTAATGATAAGCCAGATAATGTCACTGTATTCCCTCACAATGTGAGGCTTTACAGGGAGATTGGACATATTCAGTTTTATTCTAACTGATGAAATATTGGTACGTTACTGTTAGGTATCACTTAAACTGATTAACCACGTGTACAAAAAAAACAACAGTGTTCTCAATATTAGTCTGAAAGTCATTGTAAGTACAAGTCATTTAACCCTTTAAAGCCTAAAACAACTGGGCAAAAAAGTTAGATTTTTTGGTGGTATTTTTACCATTTATCAGCATGTGGTAGATTAAAATTATTGTAGTGTTATCTTCTGCTTTCTGGGAATTCACCAGGGAGCAGGAGACCAGTATCATATGGTGAACAACAGTGTTTTTAAAAAAACGTTTCAACAATAAAGTGATGCAAAATGTCTCAACATGGAATACTGGATCATTTTATATAAACAGATTAATACCTACAAACACATCTGTTGCCATAATAGTTTTATTGGGTTCTCATTTTCTTTTAGGACTCTGAAAATGTGAAAATGATCTTTTATTTGTTTGAATTTCTGCTTAATGTGTGTCTTTGTTTAATCTATCATTTTCTGCTTTTACATTTTAAGAGGTCAGCAGCTTTGTTTAATCTTTATTAAACTGGTGAGCTCTATCACAAATAACAGGTGACCACCATGAACATGTAAGCTTTGAACAATGACTTATTGAATATGTGTTTTCCTGAGAAAAGCAAGACAAACCCTTCAATGTCAGTGAGAAATTCTAAGTGCTTGTAAAGTTTTTTTGTACCCGGTGCTGGTGCTGATTGCTCAAATGTCAAAATGAACATTCGGGTTTGTTTACAGGTCTTCAGTGTCCTGTAGCTTTGTTGGCACAGCAACCCCAATGGTATTTTAAGTCTCTGCTGGCATTTTCTTATTAGTTTCCACACACTACTCTTGTGTCAGTGCCATATTTTTTCCAAATTGGAGAAGTGTAGAAATAAAAGGGCTAAAGAGTATGGCTGGTCGTGCTTTGCAGTAGCAGTCATGTATTTTTACCTGCTCAGAGTTGCTTATACTCTGATGCCATGTTCAATGCTGCTAGATGTAATCTGTGAAATAATACTGTGCCTATGAAGCTGAGTAAGCATACTCTAATTTAGTAATCCTACCTTTAGATTAGGAGTGCCCAAGTTTGGTCCTCGAGATTTACTATCCCGCACCTTTGAGATGCAAACTGTATTAAATGAATGGCTCATTACCAGGTCTCTGCAGAGCTGGATGGCATGCAGGGAATTCAGACATTTCATTCAGGTGTGTTGGAGAAAAGATGAATCTAAAGATTGCAGAATGGTAGATCTTGAGTACGGGTCCCCTGCTTTGGCTGGTCTCCACACAGGCACGAGTGTTTGTACTTGTTCAATTTCCCTCAGTGAAGAAACTGAAAATGAGATTCTGTAATTGCTGTGGCAGCGGCTCAACATTTTCTGATTAGTAGTGCAGAAAATATGCAATGCTCTTGGTTTTTCAGCTACTACCCTTCACACTTTCCTCTATGCTGTAGTTGCTTCAGTGTTGATTTAAGTCTTTTGCCTGTAAGCATGAACACCACCACCTCCCACCACTACCACACACACATACACCCCATTTACCTTCTTTCCAGCACCCCCTCCCCCTCCCCACTGTCACACTGAAGTGGTTATTTTTAGTGTTGGGGATGCAGCTCGCTCTGCCTGCATCCGGCTCCACAGAGAGATTAATGGAGCACAAGCGAGATAGAAAGAGAGCACACGTGCATACTCGCCACATGGCAGGAGAAGCATGTAGGAGTGAGGGATTGAGTGAAAGGGAAAGGGAGGACCGATAGCTGGGTGAAGAAAGGAAGCTCTATAACTCTAAATTGCTGCCTTGAACGTGGGATTGTCCAATGTATGCTCAGTGCTTCCATGGAAATGAACCCTTCTAACCCCGCTGGCATGCCTGCTTTATCAGCAGCTAAAATATCAGAAAGGAGATTTCACTATGAATTTTGCAGAGCATATGCTTCCTCCATCCTACCTTAGCACCTGCCTGATGATTTAGAGTGATATTTAAGAGATGGCCATCTTCCCAGGGGTTTGTGGGGGTAATGCTATTTTCGGAAGCCAATTTGTCCACAATGATTATCGTCCCAGCCCTGCTGTCACTGACAAAGAAAATGACTCAGAATGTGTTGCTTTGCCATCATAATTTTCCCATCTCTAATTTAAAAGCAAATTTTCACTGAATTAAGCATAATTTATTTATCTTTTTTCATTTTAAACAGACAGGCCACGGGTCACATATTTAGTTTCCCTACAGTGATTTACACTCACTAAAATATTTCTTCAAGTGCATGTTATTAATGTCCTTTCAGATATATTTTTTGTTCTCTCCTTGTACTTTTTCCTTAAATTAAACATCAATGACAAGAGGCAATCACCAGGAATTAAATACCAGCACTCTGAATATTAATACTCCACTCTTGAACATAGAAATGGTAGTCACCAGGGTGCAAGATTGAATGAATAATGAATAGGGTTTTGTCGTCATGTGGTTTTAAAAGTCAGCCTGGTACCTCCAGAGGACTCTGTTTTGAGGGAATGACAGTGACACTTCGCTGCTTCGTCCATTGTGTTAGATAAATGACAGCACTGCTTCATCTTTTAGTTTTCAGCTGCTGTTGACAATTTGGAAGTGATGTGCACACATGCATCATTTAGAGATGACAGGAGAAATGACCAGTCTCCTCCCTGATGTCACCTTTCAGTCCCTCAGGCTTCCCGAAAGTCACTCAGAAACTTCAACTTCTCTATCTGAAGAGATGAGTATTGAGATCTTGACATTCTGTCCAGAGAATATGAAGACCTTAGGCTGGAAATTGCAGACCACCCACCCTCTCTCTAAACAATACCAAGTCCATGAGCTACAATTAAAGATTTGACTGGATTGTATTTGTGTAGTCAGAGGGTTTTTTACGGCACATGCCCAATATATATATATATATATATATATATATATATATATATATACTCTTTGAAACCTGCCAGACTAAGTTGATAATATTTGTTTTTTTCAATTTTTTTGCAGTGAAGAAAGCTAAGCTTGACGGACCCCAAGGTGAGCCGTAACAAAACAAGAACATGAATGCATGAACCAAGCTGTTAAATATGACGTGTCACAATCTGATAATGTTTGTAATTCTACTTTTTGCAGAGAAGTTTAACACATACGTGACCCTGAAGGTGCAGAATGTTAAGAGCACAACCATTGCTGTGCGTGGTAGTCAACCATGCTGGGAGCAGGACTTCATGTTGTGAGTCCTTCATTTTTTAAAACTCTTTGCCCCCTTTTTCAGCCTCTGTTTCCATATTTGACCCCCCACATCATTCTGAAATCCACCAAAAAAGGCATCTTATTCCACTTCTCTAGTGCTTTCAATTACTTCACTTTTAAATGGACTTCAGTGCGAGACATTTTACTGTATTACTGTACTGTTCTATAAAAAGAGGTCTTGCCCCATCTAAATAAAAATAAAAGTAAATTCAGGCTATTGACATAAGGTATGGAGAAATGCTGTTATTTCACATGAAGAGAGACATCCCCTCAGGGGTCCAGTTTTCCACTACACAGATGTTGTGCAGCTCAGGGCAGCAGGGTCAGCTGTGACATTTACATTTCCTAAAAGGAGTTATTTTTGGCCCTTTGCTTCCATTCAGTCTCTCTCTTTCTGAGTTGTGAAGAGATGACATAACTTCTCTGCTGAACTTTGCACTGCTTCACATCCAGTTAAGGACATTTTTTCTTTCTATTATTATTTTGTTCCAGACATTTGATACAGCTAAAAAGCTCTAAAAACCAATCCATTTTACAGCCCTGTTACTCTAATACAGCTATATGTATATTGCTTTTTCCCTGTTGCTCTTTTATATCTCACAATGAACTTTAACATTAAAGTATAAATTTGTTTAAAACTGTAGATATAGAAAGAATGATCTGTTTAATGGTAAAGCATTTAAATCTGCAGTTACAGTACAGGTCTTAGTACCAGACACGAGGATGTCATGTGATGCACGTGAGCAGTCCTTGATGGAAGATTGAGGCTTTGAGCTGTTTCTCATGCAGCAACACTGTCTCTGCTGTTGTCCTGTCTGTGCTGCCTTTTATATCTTGCCAGCATCCATGTTGACAATCACCTACTCTTCATGGTGAATGACTCATTTCCCACAGCAGATTGAATCATGGTGCATATCCATCCTCGGATTTAAATGCGGCTCCTGATGCCAGAGACTCTATTCCTACTGTAAATTCCCTGTATTCAGCAAGGTCTCGTCTGTGACCATTTTTCCAGATTTATTTACTGTTTTCTTATCCTGCCATTTCCTCTTTCTGCCATGCAGTGAAATAAACCGCCTGGATCTGGGCCTCACAGTAGAGGTATGGAACAAAGGGCTGATCTGGGACACCATGGTGGGCACCTTATGGATACCCCTGAGCAACATACGCCAGTCCAATGAGGTATGTTGGACTACTTTCATTGGTTGTGATTACCGTACTGTGCAAGTACAGCAAAATTTCTGCACCAGTGATGGATGCATGCATTTTCTCAAGCAACAACATGAGGTGTGTGACGGTCAGACTTGTATTGGCTCACTGCTGAAATGAAGGCCATTATGTGTTAATTCTGTGCACTATGCTTTGGTTTTTAAAGGAAATTCTTACATATTGTTGAAAGCAAACAAATCTGTCAAATATAGCGTTTGGTTGTTTTTTTTTATCTTATTCAATATTGGACTCTCACCATATGCCTGACTCATTAATATGAGCATTTCCCTAGTGAGACCTTCACTTGTTATTCAGCCGGCTAGCTCTTTTTCCAAGCTACTCATCAGCCTTACTTAGATTGGGTGACTTGCGTTGACTATTTAACATTTTTATGAGGTTGTTTTATGTATATATTATATATGTATAGATCATGTATTTGGACTCGTAACTGCATTTACTGTATTATAACTTGTCAAACAATATTTTGATCTATTTGGAATCTGCAAAAAATCTGCTGATAGTCTGCAGTGCAACTGAGATATATATATATTTGCCAACTATTTGGAATGTGCAGTGTGTCACACTGTGTGGCATGATGGGATAGAAGTGCATGTAAACCTCTGCCTACCACCTTTGTAACCTGGGAATTTTTTGTTTTAGTGTGGCTTACAACAGCCTAATCTAGAGGAGAAGGAAAGATTTAGGAAAGGCAGAAGGAGGATATAGATCCTAACAGAGGAAATTATATCATGAGCAAAATCTGCTAAATAAATATCCGTACCTGAGAGAGTATTGAATAGAATGTGATAAATTGTAAACCGTTTTACAAAGTAATCCAGTTGAAATACATCCAAATACAGTTAGTAGTGTCCTTATTTGGTTGAGTCCTTGTTGCTTCCTTAGAGCATTGTTGAGTCAAATGCTCAAAGGAAGATCAAACTTCAGTGTTTGAGTCTTCCTCATGTTCTAGATGTTTGCTGCTTAATCTGTCATTAATGGGCAGAACTTTACAACAAATGAAGCAAGTGTGTTATTTTGACACAACAAAAGAAATTTTCATCATTTTGGCCTCTGAGATAAAACAGCAACATTTGTTGTGTTCTGGGTCAAATTTGACCCGGCAGAGAACCTATGCATCATTAGGAAGCTATGGGTTGCCCTTTGGATCAAATATGTGTCACACCGCGGTGAGGTTTTGTCTCAATTTCCTGTTTTTATTTTGAAGGTTAACTCTCCTCTGGTTTCAGGTCACTTGCCCTTCCT
>JBAMHV010000015.1:18163188-18202969 GCA_037177535.1 Pseudomugil gertrudae | reverse complement strand
CCTACATTTTGTGTACCATAAATGTACCAGTTTATTGTTTTGTTGAAAAATACAATAAAAAGAAAATTAAAAAAAAAAAATAAAAAAAAAAAATAAAAATGTCCATCAAAGACCTGACATGGGGTCGTAGAGATGTATCTGGCCCTTAAGTTGATCCATTTGCTTTGATAGAAGCAGTGTACAGGAAACCCTGGCTTTGTAGTCAAAAGTGAGAAAAGAGAAGAGCGGGCAAACAGGTCTTATGAAGTCACGAATCCTCCCCAGACTTCAACATTATTGAAGCAGTGCAGGATAATCTTGTTGAAGAATGGCACAAAAGGCAGAAACCGTCTGAAGGATGACTTTTGAATATCATTTAGAGGAGAACTATTCTTGAAGACTATTAAAGAAAGTGAAACATTGTTTTTAGTTGTGTTCAAGCTGTGTTTCAATAACTAGTTGTAGAAATATACAATTTTTCTGGCAAAGCTGTTGAAAAATTATGAATATTTTGTATGAATCCTTTTCTAATTCTGCCAGATAAAAAGCTGGATTTAATTCTTCTTATGTGCCTGTTGTTGCTGTTTTTCTACCTCAGTATGGCTATCAAGAAGAACAGGAGCAACCACTTCATGCACCATCCACACAGTGCTGTGAGTGTCACCAACCTTTTCTGCATCCATGTCTTCCAGTCCCATAACCTGCTGTGTTCTTCTTGTTCCTGTTGCTTTTCCTCTCCACAGCCTCTCTTCTGTTTTGTCTTGACTCATCGAGAACAGAACTAGACAGGAGGTGGAAGCTAAGCTAATAAAAGAAGCAGAGAATGGACATGGGCTCGAGGGAAGCTGATGTGATTAATCATTGAATGCATACCTGCCTGAATGCTAAAATGGCTTACAGGCTATAAATGTGTGATGAATGTGAGTTGACTTATGCTGGATGCCAGACAGACACTCCCCTGTCTGTCCCTCTGTTTGGTGATGGTAACACAAGTACAGGGTATTAGCCTGCTTCGGGCTTTGGTTTGTGCTCTGATGCTCATGTTTGTACAAGGATAAAACAGCATGAATGCATTTTCTGCTTTAAGTTACTCAGCAACTTCAAGGCCAACTTGTCTTTTAAAAAAAAAGATTTTCATCTAAACCTCAAATGGCCATGTATTTTACTTTCCTAATGCACTCAACTAATTCTTTCATGAGCTGTGCTCACATATTTACGCATGCAGATCATTATTTTTCAAGGATACAACTCTTTCTACATTTGTTTAGCTGACTTTGTGTGCATTTGTTGATAATGTCTTTCAGTTGAAGCCTAACCCTTTTCCCCAACTCTTTATTTATTTTTAGGCAATTGGAGTCTGTGGGGAGATCAACAGAGTGAGTTCCTTTCATGCACTTTAGTTAATGGCTTGAGTAACTCTGTTTTTATTGTCTGTCTCAAAGTAATGATCTCCCTGTGCAGTTTTCCTCAGAGACCAGTAGCTGTTTTGAAATTGTATTATCTTTATATAATATTTGTACTTCCTTTCAGCTCCTTTCTTTTTGCTAATGAATTGTAAAGTTATATTGTTAGGCTCTGTTTGGATAGAGGTGGAAACATATGAGGTATTTACATTTTTCTGGCCGTAAGGAGGACTTTGGTTGTTGCAAGATAGCAATTAAAGAGATGTCTTTCCAAATTTTAGTCTTTGTTCTTATTGCTACTTAGAGCACACAGTGTTCTACAGTTGTGCAGCAGATATACATTAGGATGACAAATACCCAGTGATCCACATTTTAACATTCCCCTTGCGTAAGTTTTTCTTTAACTTTCCAGCCTGTTCTATCTTGCAAAGTAGCCAATTAACACATCGAGAACGACATCTTGGCTCTTATTGTAAATTCCTAGCAACAAGCTTAATGAGCAGGTAGAATTATTCTGTATGAACTTTTCTATTTGTCCCTTCTCATCACTCTGTTTCATTTCCCACTGTGTTTGTGAGAACAGACGAGGACCCAGACAGTGCCGTCGATGACAGGGACAGCGACTACCGCAGTGAGACCAGTAACAGCATCCCACCTCCCTACTACACCACCTCCCAGCCCAACGCTTCCATGCACCAGTATCCCATGAGGCACCAACACTACAGGCACTCTTATAATGATGACATCCATGAGCTGGACTACGATCACAGAACCATGAGGTAACACGTCAACTGCCAACAAGTGTTTGTTCTTAGTGTATTTGATGCTAAGTTCATGGTGGGGTTGTTAACACAGATATGCAACAGTAATAAAGTCTGAGACAAACGCCATTAAAACTTTAAAGTTAAAAAGATCACATTCCCACCTTCAATAAATATTCCTTAATGAATCCCATTGGCATTCTGACACAACTGAGCCCTTGCGGCCTTGTTTTGTTTTATTGTGTTGTACATGGTAACATATCCCCCTGTCCTCTCCTGCTCTAGAGAATAACCCTGGCCTCAGTGTATACAAGCATGCTGGGGCGCAAAAGTTCTTGTATACAGGTCGTCTATGGAGTAGGCCTTTGTGGTTATCTTTGTGTGAATGTGGGTACGTGTGCGTTTGCATCTTTGTGTGCATGTGTGAGCATCAGAAACCCCATGTGATTCCTTCTTCACAACCAGGAAACAAATGCATTTTTGGACAGAGGATCAAAACTCAAGCATTTTTCCGAGAAGCTGACCTTTTCTTTCTGTAAGAGTTGGATGGAGAAATTACCCTTTAAGTGCTCAGTCTCAGTAAGAGGCCTTTGTCAGAAGCTGAAAGGATAGGTTCACAATTTAAACAGGCTTTGCTTGCTGCTACCACACATGCTGCCAAGTATAAGTGATGGAAAACAAAATTACCGTCCTCTTTCAGCTCAGACATGCTCTACAGATCACTTAAGAGCTTAACTTCTCAGTGTCATGAAAACCACGGCCAGCAGGTGTTTTAACAGGAAGCACAATCTGTATTTATGGACACCTAATTATTATTATAAAACAGAATTGTGAATCAATCCTTTACCAGGCAGGTCAGAGACTCAGTTTGGTTAGAGTTTTCTTTGAAAGATTTGCACTGAGCTCTACTGATGCTCCTCTCCTACCTCTCCCCTCCTCCCTACCTCCCTCCCTGCTCCTTTTACCAGACGCTATGATAGTTTAGACTCCGCCACCAACGGGCGCAGCGATATCGACTCAGGCTCAGGGTCAAGCCAGCGCACCAGTCGTCAGTATTCTCTAGACAGTAGGCACTCACTGTCCGATAGGTGGGTCTCTGTGCCTCCTCTGCAAGTTCTCCTCCTCCTCCTCCTCCTGCTCAGGCCTGTGACTCCGTCTCGCTGTGACGTCAGTGGTGGACTTGTCCCGTCCTCCTCGCTCACTGTGCTTGCATGCATGCGCTCTAACCCTATCTCTGTACATGTCAATTCTATATATTTTCAATAGAAAACTAATGGTCCTCCACCTATCCCAACTGTGTAACTGGTGAAGATTCACAGAAATAATAACTTCCACAAATAATACATCATACTCCTCTCCACCATCATTACGAGTTCTGTGCAGTGGTCTGTTTGTGTGTGTGGGTGATCAATGGACGGTATGCGTGTGGTTTTGTAATAGCTATAGACTGTGAGGTTAATTGTTAGTTAGCGATAGTGAAATCGCCTCTGTGTGTCTCTGTGCATTTGTTGTCAAGACAACTAGTTATTACAGCTTCACCCTGTATGAGAGACTTTAAGAAGGGCCCTGTCTGTTTTTGGGTGTTCCACACTCAGTAATTATTCACATTTATTTCCCACTAGAGAGACAGCAGCAGGCTGTCAGCTCAATAATTTTCATCCTCATTTTATCAAGTATTTCCCTTTAATTGTTAGATTAAAAAATGTAGGCTCTAGCATTATGCAAGCATTTGTTACTGTCGGATGAGAGCTTAATTGTGTGACAGGTGGGGAATAGAAAAGGATGGGGTGTTGTGATTGACTGTATCCGTGTCCATTCACACTGTGTTTATTTCCTCTGGCTTAAAGCCTAAAGCCATAATACAGTTCTCTCCTTTACTGCTACTTCACTCTGCGTTATTGAACCATCATGACTGTAATCAATAGAAAGGAAACAATGAAGTGTGAGTGCTGATGTGTTTAGGAGGTTGTCTTACAGTGTGTTTGAAATATATTCCTGACTCATGGTCTGTCCTAGTGTCTAAAAGCCTCATTCATTACGGCGAGTACACATCATTCACATCTATGTTTACAAAACAAGACTGTTATTGTCATGCTAGGCTAGTTAATTAAACTCAGCTTCTCCTGGTTTATTCCTTTTTGTCCTAAAAGTCCAGTTATATCTTCAGTTTTGGAGAAATGTGTTATGGTTTTACAGTCGAGTATTTTTGGATGCTGCATCCTCCTGTATAAATTTGTGTGTGAGCTAATACTGTATCCATAGAAAAACTCTCCTATTACTAAACAAAGATTTCCCTTCCTGCTACATGGATGCATATCTAACCTAATGTGCATCTTCTTATTTACCGTAGTATTTGGGTTCACGTTTTCCCTGTTTATTAGCTGTATTCCTCCCCAACCCCAGCACAAGTTCCCTAATAGTGACACTCAAACTCCCAATTATGCAAGTGTGGGGATCTGCTGCCACTTTCTTTTTAAACCTGTGTGGGTATGTTTATCTAATATGCCTGTTTTTCCCCTTCCTTTTAGTCCCACAGACAGTCGTTATGCCTCATCAGGCGAGTTGAGTCGAGGCAGCTCTCAGCTTAGTGAAGGGTTTGTTCCTGAAGACGGGGAAAGCTTGCGAGGTTCAGAGTTCTATGATGAAAACGACTCGTACCACTCCTGCCACTCCTCTGTCAGCTACGGTAAAGAAGACTCTCCAGTCTGGGATGGTGAAGACAACCAAGGAATCTACAGTGACGAGGGAGGCTATGTCAAGGATGGAGGGGAAGAGGGTGCACTGTATGATGAAGTGGAGGGAGACGTATATCCAGAAGAAGGCGAGTACAACTATGAAGATGAGGAAGAGATGCACTATGAGGAAGATGAAGATATGTATCACTTGGATAGAATGCAAAGTGAAGATCAGGAGCCTCCTTTTACTCCAGCACCTTCAAGCACTGCACCTACCCTGATGCCCCCCTCTGATGGCCTGTCTTCCACCAGACCACCACTGGAGAAGCAGACATCATTACATCAGCAGCACCTTGCACACGATCAGTCCCAGTTTCCCAGCACAGTTCCAGATCTACCTCCTGTCTCACAGGGCACCACATTGCCCACGGTCGCTGCAGATTCCACCATGTCACCCTTTGCACCATCACGAAAAGATCTCTCTGTCACAACAGCATCCATGCCCACAGCTACATCGCAGGTTCCAGCTCAGGACACTAAGCCCCTGGAACCCGAGCTCAATTCTGAAGCACCTTTGGAGGAACCTAAACCTCTTGAACTGCCTCTGGCAGTTGAGACTGCACTGCCAGCTCCTGAGGAGAAGACAGAGGAGCCTCCTATTCCAAGGTAAATTATGTTTACACAGCTGCAGACATAGCAGGTGGAAAGTAAATTTAAAAGTAGACACACTGAAACACTACTTTGAATGCCATCTTACATATGTTTTACCTGCTAACCAATGGAATCCGAATAAGAAGCACTGAAAATAAAAATAAAATAGAAATCTTACAAGACAAGCAGAGTGAGCCACAAGTGTTAATGTCAGTATACTTCTTATAATTGCAGTGTTTACATGCTAATAATGAGCAGTAAAAGAATACTCACATATTGATTTCCTATCAGGGTGCAATATTTGGAACTTAGCTACAAACGCACATACATGTATTTGCCAAAGGATTCTCAAAAAAAAATAGATATATATACATATATATGCATACATATATGTATATGCATATATGCATGCATATATATATACAGTATGTGTGTATATAAATATACATATGTATGTATGTGTATCTGTGTGTGTCCCGAAGACAAAGAGATACTTAAAAAAATGTGTTTCTCTCCCTCAAACTTTCTTCTAGCTTCCCAAAAAGGGAAATGATGGAGCCAGGTCCTGCTAGAGCGAAGGCTAACTGGCTTCGACTTTTTAGCAGAGTACGACTACAACTACAAGAGGTAGAGGATAGGCTTGAATGTTTCAGCTTCGTTGTGTTGCATTTGCCTGCACACTGTATCTGACCAATGAATCCTTAGATGGTTGATACAGAATATTTTACTTGTTTCTCCTCCGCTTCACTCCGTTTTTACATTATCTCTATGACCTGCATCAATCCCGCATGGTCTAGTGTTGCTGTGTTTTATTTTTATTTGATTTTTTTACCTTTCTATCACTTTCCCCAGTTTTTAGTTGCTGCTGTAGTAATTACACTGTCTTGTGTTTATTATAGTTTACCCCATGCTTTGTTTTTTGCCATTTCATTAATTTCTTTTCAGTTGTTTGCCATCCTCGTAGCGATTTGCATGTAGTCCATTCTGATTACCCGTGTGGCTGGAGCAGACTCTCAGGTGGGTGCGGCCATTAGTATGTTGATATTTTTTATTGTATGCATCCTGTACAGCTCATACATTATTATAAAAAGCCAAGACGCTGTACTCCTATTAGGAGTTCCTTTTAAATTCTGTGCATCATTGTGACGTCAGTCAGGGACTATTTGTCAATCTTTGAAGAAGCAAATATCTTTGGGTAATAGAGGAGATAGAATTAGAGGAGTGATTACATGGATAGCTATCTGGCTCCCATCTTTTTTGGCACTCTATGAGAACTCTGAAAGTTCACTGCTAAAGTCAAGAATGACCTTATACTCACTGCAAAATACAACCAGACAAACCAGTTTTTCACTTTAAAGCTATTTTAATTTAATATTTATTCTGCTGTGTTTATTTGTACATTCAGTATTTCAGGAAATAGTTTAGACTGAGTCAAGCTTTCCATGAAACACATTGTCAATAATGCACGTGCAGTGTTGATTTTCCAGTTAGTAAAACGTCCAGTCTCTTCTTGTTTTGTTCACTTCATCCCTCTGTTTCCCCACAGGCCCGAGGAGAAAGTGTCGGCATAGCCTCTCTGCTTTTATCTGCAGGGTGAATAACCACGCTGACACATTTAAAGTTTAATTGACAACTTTGCTAGAAATAAAACTGGTGTAACATTTTTTCTGTTTTTTTTTTATTATATTTATTTTGTCTAGCATGGGAGGTGCTCTGTACAGCATCGACAGCATGCCAGACCTCAGGAAGAGGAAAGCTATGCCTCTGGTCAGAGATCTGGTGAGTTTCTGCACTAATCTATTTATATTCCCCTGACTAAGTGTCTCACATCTCTTTAGTCCATTTCTTACTCAGCCCAGCAGCCAATACTCTCATATACAAAGCTACTCATGTTTTCCTTCTTATTCTTAGCTTCCTTTTTCAAGAAGGATATTTCTACCTCTTTTTTAGGCATCCTTTTTGCTTGAGATTTATTGACATCTGTCATGCTGACACACAGTAGACCTTTTATTACTCCACTATGCAACCATCTCCATGTGTTTTTAACACTATCGCTTAAGCAGCGTGACTGAGAATAACATGTGTTTTTTGTAGCCCATTTTAAGCTGTTATTCAAAGTGGAACAAGGTCACTTTTCTACCTTAGAGAAATTAGAAAAAGAAAGTAAGAAAAGGAAACATTTTATACAATAAAGTTATATATATATATATATACATATATATATATATATATATATATTTCAGACAAAATTCAGTGTGCTTTTTTACTGAACACATCCAATTCAGCCAGTTTCACAACCAAATAATTGGTTTGAAAGACGATTTCCATTACTTATTAAACATCTACTGACATGCAGACTTAGACGAGCCTCCTGCTGTGTTTTCCCCACAATTTTGGTCTTTTACAACAGCACACACACTCAGGATTTGTCAAAAACGGTGTCAATATTGCTTCAATTTCTAGTCAGTTGATTGTCATTGTCTTACCTTTTTTTAATATAAAATCTGTCTCGACTCCCCCCCCACCCCCCCCACTTTACTGCTACAGGCAATGGTGAGTACTATTGAAATGATCTTTTACCAGAGTAACCAGTTTTAATTCTGCTACTGTCACATATCGTTTGTTTGTAAGTGGTTAGGAAATTATTTTCCAGTCAGATGGTAATAAAACATATCCCCCTGGCTGCACTGAGATAGATGCATATACAGCATTTGATATCTAATATCCAGTATGTGCACAATGATCAGACAAGTGTCCTGCAGTTATAATATCTGTGTAGGGGATGTAAGAAGCTAAAATCACTTAAGTCTTAAAAGACCAGAAACCTAAAACTCATCCTGTTCAAAATGTCTTTTAGTCAATATGTTGTAGCCTTGATGAGCTAAACCTTTTAAACATGAGAAAAAAACTCCTTTGCATGGTAAATGTTTATGCAGTGTTTAAATATATTAAATGTGTAGTCACTAAAAGGCCCTTTAATGTATTATGCATTAAATGCATAATACATAATAAATTGATATTTTCTCGCATTATTCATTGTGTTGTTTTTTTTTATTTTGTTCTTGTGTGTGGAAATGGAGACCTGTATTTAAATTTAGGTTTTTTTGTTTATTAAATAAGTTATTTAAAACATTAATGAATTTATTCATATTGGAGCCTAGAGGACCCAATTTCTTCTTTACTGTCACTCAGTCATTGGTCCAGAACTCCAGGAAGGCAGGCATCACCTCGGCTCTAACATCTAGCACCCTGCATAATGAAGAACTGGTCAGTCCATACATGATTATTTAAACTAAGTATATAAAAAGTCATTTATTTTTAAGGTACATAACCAAAATGCTGCACTTTAACTATTTTTTTCTGTACCCTTGCAGAAGAGTCACGTCTATAAGAAGACTCTGCAGGCCCTCATATATCCTATCTCCTGCACCACCCCACACAATTTTGAGGTGTGGACAGCCACCACACCCACTTACTGCTATGAGTGTGAAGGATTGCTGTGGGGTATTGCTCGCCAAGGCATGCGCTGTACTGAATGTGGAGTCAAATGCCACGAAAAGTGCCAAGACCTGCTCAATGCGGATTGTTTGCAAAGTAAGACGAGTTTTTGGCTAATCGTTTCCTTTCTGAACCCTGCTTAATGTGTTTAAAATGTCATAATGCAGTCAAGTTCACATTGGATGTATCTATGAGTTTCTGCACTCTGGGTTGTGATATTGAGTCAAACATACAGACATAGCCATGAAAACCTTATTCCACTTAAAAAGAGTTTCTATAACTCTTATTCCCTATTTTTTATCTATTTAAAGTTATTGTTAACTGGATATTATGGGACAGGTACATATTGAGATGAAACTTTATTTGTTTTTAATAAAGTCCAATCTTATCCCCCCTAATATACACCACCAGTCAAAAGTTTAGACACACATTCCCATTACATCCAAAGGTAAAAACGTTAAAGTGGTACTGTTTAGAAGCAAATGGTAGATAATTATGATTTTTTTTTTTTGGTTTGTATTTCTGTATCGTGATTAAAAGCACTTACAGCATCTTTGTACTAACTAAATATGAATACTTTAGACTTTTTGTGCAAGTTTTCTTTTTCTCCTCACAAGAGAGAACAATCTAGTAAATTTATTTCTACTAAGCTTTTTATCAGCACAAAGTGGTCTTCCTCCACCTCCCTCTGCATTCATTCTTGTTTTATTATGTTCCCTGCATTTCGGTAGGATATTACAAGTCATTTATCTTTTGTTGTCATCTTGTTTTTCTTCTGGAATTTATTGTCTTAGAGTTCTGTTCTCTAATTCGTGAAATAAAGTATTTCATGATCTACAAAATATTCCTCTTTTACCCTCAGCTGGATTTAATTCAAATACTCACATTGACATTTATGATAATAATATAAATGTCAGACTACTTCTGTCAAACACGTCTCACATGATACCATTAAATTAGATTTTTATTGACTAATCCTTTTGTTTATTGTCTTGCTTTCCTGCTAACCAGGAGCAGCAGAGAAGAGCTCCAAACATGGTGCAGAGGACCGGACCCAGAACATCATTATGGTTCTGAAGGACCGCATGAAGATCCGCGAGAGAAACAAACCCGAGATTTTTGAGCTCATTCAGGAGGTGTTCACTGTTGTTAAGGCCACTCATGTCACCCATATGAAGCAGATCAAACAGAGTGTGCTTGATGGGACCTCGAAATGGTCAGCTAAGATTAGCATTACAGGTGAGTGGGGGTGTCACTTTTAGCTTAGAAAAGTAGCTTTGCAGGGAGCTGACCTACATGGTCAGATCATCTGGTGTCTGGATCTACTTAAAGAAAGGGACAAAACATCTGTATGCAAATAACAAAGGTTGTGCTTACTGAGTTGCAGAGCAGAAAAAGTGAGATAAAGGGAATCTGGTTGCATCCAAACACACACAACCACAATGCATTAGTAGCTTTTGTTCATTTATTTTTCCCCTCCTCTCCAGTGTTGTGTGCTCAGGGTCTACAAGCCAAGGATAAAACTGGTTCCAGTGATCCTTATGTAACTGTCCAGGTAGGAAAGACAAAAAAGAGGACCAAGACCATTTACGGCAACCTCAACCCTGTCTGGGAGGAAACGTTTAATTTGTAAGTCATCCCCATTTTTTAAAAATGTTTGTTTTTGTTTGTTTTTTTTCATTGGACATTAAATTAATAAAGCACAAATCTTTCAGCAAAAACTGATTTGTGCTATTAAATAGTATAATATAGACAATGCAATACAGTTATGATCATGACTCACTTTCTGGTTCTGTAGCGAATGCCACAACTCGTCAGACCGTATTAAGGTGCGAGTTTGGGATGAAGACGATGACATTAAATCTCGTGTAAAGCAGAAATTCAAACGAGAGTCAGATGATTTCCTTGGTCAAACTATCATTGAGGTGCGCACTCTGAGCGGAGAGATGGACGTCTGGTACAATCTGGGTAAGTTGGCATCATGATTGACTGAACAATAATGATCCCAGCGGTTCTTGTTGCCTGTGATTCTTTGGGCTGAACATACAGTTGTGTAGACCTCATTGTTATATGGTTTGTGCTCTTCACAGACAAACGTACGGACAAGTCAGCCGTTTCTGGAGCTATCCGCATGCACATTAGTGTGGAGATCAAAGGAGAGGAGACTGTTGCCCCATATCATGTTCAGTACACCTGTCTGCATGAGGTACTTTCTCTTTTCTGTTTAATTGAAAATATTCATTATTTCACTAAAATATACTTGAGAACAGCTTTTAGAAGTTTACTGAGATGATGCTTTTACTTCACACGGTCTCGTTTTTCCTGAACAAAATAATATAAATCCTGGCAGGTCATGCATTATTATAAATATGATGATTACTTTAAATCTTAGCAACATTTCAAAGTGTTTTTTAATGCTGAAGCTTCTGCCTGGGCTCTAACTACTCTGTCAGTAGTCTTGTTGTACAGCAGTTACTTTCTTCTCAGTGTATACCAATATGCACTGCAATAAGTCTTGTTGGTTTATGAATAAACTGTATAAACTGCTTCTCTTTTAAAGTACAAGCTAAAAGTGTGTGTGTTCTTCAGACTCTTGAGCAATACACTGAACACCACATGTAACTCCCAATAGTGTCCAACTAAGATCTGTTGTTTGAGAAGAAATAGTATTTTATATTCCAACCAAATCTTTTTATGTCAGTATGCATAGAACTGTGCTTTTTCCTTTTTTTGTGTAAGTCCCTACTAAACTCCATCTCCTATCTTTTCTTTTCATATGTATGCATTTCTTTGCTGACCTAATGAGCTGCAGTAAACAGGTTCATTTACTGCACTTGTGGTTATTTCCTCAATTGATTATTTCTAAGTTAATAGTATGCTTCAATCTACAAAGATAAGTACCACTTCCAACAACAATGACATCAGAGAGATCCCTGCTCTGGCTTTGTGCAAAAAAACTCTCCTGATTGATTGTAGACCAATCCAGATTTGTATGAACTCATTACTTGGTTCATTACTCAACAGAGCATATTAGGTGAACCCTAACTGAAAAATGATCACTCTTCCAGTAACCATAAACCCACTGAGTGTTTTATGGTGGTGTAAGGTTTAATGGCTGAGGCAATGCCTCACGTTGGCCTTTTAATATAGTTTTGTAGCACTCCCTGCAGCATGTCCAACACACACAACGGACAGCGTGCTTCTGATGTGCCATTTGTGCAATTAAATGATTTAAAATTAGGTTACAACTCAGTGAGAGGTTAAACAAAATCTAGTTTCAAAACTCGATCCTGGATTTTGTTTTTATTTTCATTTTCAATTTGTAATTAAATATGAATGATTTATTAGGAGGAGGTGGGGGTAATAAAAGTCAGTACCTCCCCCCTCTCCTGTCTGGATATGTAACAAGAATATGAAGTTATCAGTTTGTTTTATTTATTTATTTCTATTTATTTATGTCTGCCAATTCATATCTGGTTATTGTTTGCTTATTGCATGTTCAAAATAAATGATTAAATGATATGATCATTTCTCTGGTTATGTTGTCCTTCTTGGGCCTTCCCGCTGTTTCATTCTTGTCTTATTTTCACTGCTGCAGAATCTTTTCCATTATGTGACCGATATCCAGAATAACGGTGTGGTCAAGATCCCTGATGCCAAAGGAGACGATGCATGGAAGGTCTACTTTGAGGAGACACCACAAGAAATAGTGGATGAGTTTGCCATGCGCTATGGAGTGGAGTCCATCTACCAGGCTATGACGTATGCTACATTCTCATCTAAACAACATCCAACTTGTTTTTGCTCATTGTTGGACAGCTGTTTTCATGTATTTAGCTCTCTCAGATGTTAACCTCCAGTGTTTGTTCATCCCTCATTTGCAGCCACTTTGCCTGCTTGTCCTCTAAATACATGTGCCCTGGTGTGCCTGCAGTGATGAGTACCCTGCTGGCTAACATCAATGCCTACTATGCTCACACCACCCAGGCAACCAACAATGTGTCAGCATCTGACCGCTTTGCTGCTTCGAATTTTGGGGTTAGTCACATCCTAAAAATATTTAGCACAATCTATAGATAACATGAAGTTGATGTTACTATCGGTTTGTTTAAATGGCTTATAATCTTCCTAATGTTTGTTTTTTGCATGAAAAGCATCTGATTTCAGATTTCTAAAGTCATCATAGTACGTCTCATGACAAAATACTGAAAACAAACATCTACCAAAAGCTTAAAAAAAAGTATTTTAAAGACTGAAACACATCTTTGTTGTCAATAAACCAACTAATTAAAACCACTGTATATGACTACTAAATAAAAGGCATCACAGAAAGTACAAAAGGGACGGTTGCATGTGGATTACTTTAATCAGAGGCAGTGATTTTGCAACAGGGTCAGATTTTGACAAGTTACCAGTTCGTTTAACCAGATCTCACGCCCACCATTGCTATTCAGTCTTCTCTGTTTTTTATCTGTCTTCATCTCCACCAGATTTGATCATTTTTAGACTAACAAAAGAAAAACTAAAGCATCAGGCTGCAGTAACAGGTGATATTAGAAATGATAGGTTTTTACTTAATGACAACTTTTACACAACATGTACATATTATTCATCAAACTCTTCAGCAAAGTCTACTCTAACTCACAATAATACAATAGTAGAGATTTCATGTATAGTTTTCCAGATATATTTATCTGTGTGGCACATTTGCAATAAACTCTGTTTGTGTCACATGATCACTTGCAGCATACGAAGCTTGGAAATGAAGACGTCCACGTATTTGGAAAAAATCAAACATCTCTAATGTTTTTAAAATTTTAACAGAACCTACAGTACTGTTAATTAATTATTATATAAACGTACCACTGTACATTAAGCCACAAAGTTTCTGCTTTATTTTTAACAATATGAACATTTGTCATGTTTTCATTCCCACAGAAAGAGCGATTCGTTAAACTCCTCGATCAGTTGCACAACTCTCTGAGGATCGACCTGTCCATGTACCGAGTAAGACTGCTCTTCATCTCCCAGTGCACACTCAAATTATATTATTATATCCTCTGTAATATCTGGCATTTTCCTTTGTTCCTGTACATATCCTTTTATGAGAAGTACTCAATACCCATTGATTGTGTTAATTAGTGACAGCTCCTCCAAAGCAGACATTTTCAGGAACCAATCTGCTGCCAGATAGGAAGATGAGAGCTGTTTGTGTAAAATGATGTGATCATGATGGAACTTGTCCATAAACACACAGGACAAAGGCAGATGTGAAGGTGTTGTGTGGCTCACTGTATACATATTCTCTTATGTCTAACTGCAGAACAACTTTCCAGCCAGCAGTCCTGAAAGGTTGCAGGATCTCAAGTCCACTGTGGACCTCCTCACCAGTATCACCTTCTTCAGAATGAAGGTGAAATTTTTTCCTCTTTCCACAGGTTTTTTTTTAAAGTCATGTATTTTTTTCTAGTCCATCTAAACACAAGACTGACATTTGGCTCACACACAGCTGATCCATCCAACTTGATCTTATTTTTTCAAAGATTTGATTCATACAAAAAATAAAGTAAAAAATTTGAGTTTTATACATGAATTAGCACAAACTTTTATAATACATTTTCTGTGTTGTCATGGCGATGGTGTGGACAGCTCTGACATGCCATTTGTGTTTCTCTATGTCCGTTTGCATGACCAGGTCCAAGAGCTTCAGTCTCCACCCAGAGCCAGTCAAGTAGTGAAAGACTGTGTCAAAGCCTGCCTCAACTCCACTTACGAGTACATCTTTAATAACTGCCATGAACTCTACAGTCGCGAGTACCAAACAGACCCGGTAAGTTCACATGTCTACGTACATCTCTGTTTCTGTGGTATAACAGAGAAGTCTTAATATGTTTAATCTGCATGATTTTAATCATGGACAAGCTCGAAATAAACCCTGTGAAGCAACGTATGCTAAAAGCTAAATAGACTGAAGCTAACTCACTATTATGTAATGTTAGCATGAAGCGTGTGTGGAAAAAAATGTATTTAACAGACCTTAATAAGTATTAAAATGTATTTTAAAAATACAATCCAGACCAAGGAGTGTGATTGATATAATTATTCAAAATTTAAAATGATATAAAAGTGAACCAGGGTGCTCCTTTAAGCCAGAGAACAAAAAATAATCTTCTGTTAACAGTGTATTTTTGTATTTAATGTTTTAAATAAACAAGGATGATGAGTTCCAATCATCTTCACACTGTGAGCAGGTCATGCTCCTCCATCCATCTCTTCTGCAGTAGAATTTAACAGGGATTTCTAAAGCTTGCTTGGAGCCTATATTAAAGCACCAACCCCTTCAGACTCCCCTGTGAATCCCAAATAAGCATTTTTCCCTTTGAATAAAACATTTCATCCTGAGGGACACGGCGATATTTTGTAGAAATCTCTGCAAGATCATTCTTCTCTCTGCAACCCCTGCAGCATGTTTTCTTTTTTTACAGCACATCTTCAACTATTTAAAAGAAGTCAACTGATATTCTGAGTCTAAAATGTGCGAGCTGTAAATGCTAAATATACATGAGCTTTTGAATTAACATAAAAAGTCATGTTGATTTTGTAACCTGAATTCCAATGAAGCTGAGACATTGTATAAAATGTAAACAACAGAATACAATGATTTCATATTCGATTTTTTTATTCAACCCTACAAGTACGGTCTTTCCACCAAAGAAGAACGGGTGCTGGTTTGTTGCTGGTGCTAGAGCCAGAGCTTAGCTGGTTTAACTGGTGTTTCCAAAGACCCGGTTTTGTTTTCAACCAAAAGAGCCGGTTCTGCATCATCACGTCATCTAAAACATGTTTTTGTGCATAATATCTAACATCACAACCTCCTCCTGTTGCATAGGAGCAACACTATAAAAGAAACACTTATCAGACTCCATGGTGTTAGAGTTTTGAGCTTTCACCATGGTATTGTCCACCATGAGCAGGAGGAATAACTCAACTCTGACAGTTCAGGGTGCCGGTTGTTTGGTTCGCCCTACGGTCACTAAGATCCAAATTCAGGAACTGAAAAATGCAGGTTGCTTTTAGGTCGCTCGTTGCTGCTGTGTCTTAGCTTCCTTTTCTAATCCTTGAACTTTTTTAACTTTTTGCTTTTGTTGAATCTCCATTTGTAGCTGCAGCCGTCTCTCGCTGCAGCTGATTTCAGCTCAGTTCAGTGTCCTGAACGCAGGCTTTGTCTGATTTGCCCCGTTTAATTTACTTTAAATCTCTGCAGACGACTGTAAAGGCAGGACACACTGAGTCTCCTCCTTGGACCAATTCTGCTTGTTGTTAAAGTCAATTTCTTTGCTTTTATGAAGATGTTAGTCAATGTTTCAATGCTCTTATTTTGGTCAGGTAAACCCACCTGCAGCTGCAGGGGCAAGCAACGTGAACCGGTTGTGAACTCTGGCCCAGCACAGAGTTGGTGCCTGGATTAAACCAGTTTTGAGAGCCAGGAGCCAGTGCTTACTCCGAACCAGTACTGGAACCAGCTTGGTCAAAAGATGGCCAAAGACTAGATAGTTACTTTTCAGATGCATAACTCTTTATAATATATGTTTTTTTTATAGTATTATTGTCGTCAGTTCCCAAACACTTATGTTTCGCCCCAAAACCTGGACTACTCTTCGCTTAGTGTATGAAGAAGTAATTTCAACTTCACTAATAGACATTGTAGATTCTGTTGGGATGTTTTTGCTTTTTACCTAATTGCATTTACCTAAACTTGATGTGCTTCTACATAGTGTGGGACAAACAGAACCCAAGAAGAAAACAAACGTTTACATTCTTAGCATGTGTTAAAGATGAAGAGGAACAGGCAAATGATTCCACAAACATTAAAGCTATCATGATGAGTACTGTAAATCTGTCTTTCCAGGCCAAACAGGGTGCTGTGCCTCCTGAGGAACAAGGACCCAGCATTAAGAATCTGGACTTCTGGTCCAAACTAATCACACTTATTGTCTCCATCATCGAGGAGGACAAGAACTCCTACACTCCCTGCCTGAATCAGTACGTTTCTATACTTTCTGTATGTCTGACATATTTTCTAACTCTTCAGTTTAAACAGAATTTCTTTTAATGGTTTGAGGATTGATGCAGCTTTAATTTGCTAAAGGACTGTCTTCTGAACTAGTGTCAAAATGCTGTGTTTCACATATTTACACCACAGGACAACAGTAAGAATAAACAAAAGCCACTTAGTAAAACAATTGATTTACACTAACAAAAGTTGGTTTAGATAATTTAATTGTTGAGTTTCATACATATTCTCCTTTTCTATCAAGATTTCCTCAAGAGCTCAATGTGGGTAAGATCAGCGCTGAAGTGATGTGGAACCTGTTTGCTCAGGACATGAAGTACGCAATGGAAGGTGAGTGTAAACCGATCATTTTGCTTGGAATGTGCTTCCTCATTGGTCTCTTTCATTCAATCCATCACTATGTAATGATCCCTTAATTTTATTGATTACTGCACATTGCTCATTTTTTGTCAATAAATACAAGCAGTCAGATAATTATGCATGTCCTTTTTAATTATTACAGTCTGCATGTCCTAAATATGACAAACATAAGCAAGTAAACATGTTATTTTCAACTTGAGAACTCAATTGTTCCTTGTCGGAAAATCAGGAAGCATCATTACTATAAAATATTTTATGCATTATAATCCTCGTCTGCTTCACAATCCATCATACTGTAAAAACATTTAATTAAAATTAACTCCCTTTTCAATAATAGTCGGTGACTCAGGCATCTTTCTCCTGATAACCATGTGAAACAGGTTGACATAAGATTGGCATATACTGGATTTAATGGGATTTCTTCTAATTTACATTTTTCATTTTATTTTAAAAATAACGCACATATTTGTATCTGATTTAGTTGATGTTTTTAATACCAATATTACTTTTGACAAATGTGAAATCCTTAGTCATACTTTTTAAAGCATGGAAATATGATTGGAGGTCAAACTAGCATAACTGAGCTCTGTTCTGAATAAATTACAACAATACAAAATGAGACTTTGTACTTAAAACCACCATCATGCTCGAGACACATGATGTCTATGGTAAGTACACGCAGATCATCAAAACATGAATTTTAATATTCTTTCTTCATTTTTTTCAGAACATGAAAAAAACCGCTTGTGCAAGAGCGCAGATTATATGAATCTGCACTTCAAGGTGAAGTGGCTGTACAACGAGTACTGCAAAGATCTGCCCTTCTTTAAGAGCAGAGTGCCTGAATATCCTGCGTGAGTACCATCCTGTTTTGCAACACTGCAAACAACACGGACAACACAACATAGTGAACATAAATACTGTTAACAGGTGGTTTGAGCCGTTCGTCATTCAGTGGCTGGACGAAAACGAAGAAGTCTCTCGTGACTTTCTACACGGTGCTTTGGAAAGAGACAAAAAAGATGGGGTAAAATTTTCCAGCTCTTTTTTTTTCCTTATCTGCCCCTCAGTCCTCTGGAAATGCTGAGTCGCTGTTGTCATTCATGCAGGATTACTGTAATCCATCCTTTGCACCGCCTCTGTCACACTCACAGTTATCAGTATTTCGTGTTCCCCTCTGCTCCTGTGTCCCACACTCCCCTATTTCTCCAGTCTGCGTCCAATGCAGAAGTATTGAACACACTGCAGCAGACCAGATGTGTATTGCTTAAAACAGACACAACTGATCAAAGGAAGTTAAATATGTTATAGCTGAATATTAGGATTTAATGGTCTTATAAGAGAGTTTTCATTCAGGAAAGCTACCTTATCTCATTACCGACAATGCCCTTAGCCTAGAGACTCACTTTTTCCTATTTAGGGATTAGGTGCTAGGAGATAGACAGAAGTCCTCCATCTGATACTGAGTGCTCATCAAACTGCCTGTTTAGCTGATCTGCTCAGTGAGATCTCCCAATCTGGTCATGCAGTGATAGGTACATGTTACATGTTGCTCACCTTTATTGAATCTCAGCTTCCCACCTGCTACAAGATCTACTCTGTCTCTGTTAAAGTTTATGTCTTTATTTTTTCCAAGTTTTTAACATCTCTCCACATGTTTTCTGCCTTGTAGTTCCAGGTTACATCCGAACACGCTCTCTTCTCCTGTTCGGTGGTGGATGTGTTTTCCCAGCTCAACCAGAGCTTTGAGATCATCAGGAAGTTAGAGTGTCCAGATCCACAGATTGTAGGACACTACATGAAGCGATTTGCTAAGGTAGCTTTAATACAATAGTAGTGAGTTCTTTGAGCGCTCATAAAAACCAGAAAGAGCAAAGAAAACTTCATATGCTCTCCTATTTTGCTCTCCTGCCCAGACTATCAGCAATGTACTTCTATCCTATGCTGATATCATATCCAAGTTGTTTGCCAACTACGTTACCATGGACAAAGTGGTAAGTGCACGATTGTATGTGCTGATTCAATAGCTAGCTAGCTGCATCATAAATACATCTGTCTGGTATGAAAGATATGAGCAGCTCTGATGTGCATGTGTTTTCTTATTCTCAGCCCTGCATCCTAATTAATAACATCCAACAACTGAGGGTTCAGTTGGAGAAGATGTTTGAAGCCATGGGTGGAAAAGATGTAAGTTAATCTCATCATTTTAGATTTTAGATGAGAGGGGCACCTCATATGCACCGGTACCAATTCTACACTTTCTCGTGTTACTCCCTCTGATATTTATGGCTGTCACTGACTGGGGATGCAACCTGACTAGTTTCATCATCTTTCATGTTGGTGCTTTGAGCACTGTATCACCATCAGCTGGTTGAATTTGGAGGTTAATTCACACAAACATCTTTTTTAATCTTAAGATCATTTTCAAACTTGAGCCATTTTGGATCAAGTCAAGTTCAAAGTGCACTAGGAAGTTCTTTGTCTCAGAAGGAGACATCGGGGATGTAAAAAGCTTTTTTTTCAGTAACAGCCAATTAAAATGAACTATAAAGCCACTGAACAGGAAGGTAAGTAATTAGTATGACATTATTAGAATGTGCTACAGGTGCAAAGAGTCCACTTTATTTTACTTTTGATGTGCTTTGTTATATTTTATTATTATTGTTATTATTATTATACAGCCACTAATTGTTTTTTTGTGGCTTTTCCCAAACATCCTAACTATAAGTCCTCTGCTGCAAACTCTGCAAACAGTATATTGTTCTATTTAATCACATATTTCTGGGTCAATGTTCTTAATCTAAATTTGTGTTTAAATGTTTGTCATACAGCTGTGTGTGGAAGCCAGTGATATCCTAAAAGATCTCCAAGTTAAGCTCAACAATGTCATGGACGATCTGAGCAGAGTGTTTTCCGTCAGGTAGAGACACACATTCATTCATACAATACTGCAAACTGCATGTCTGCAGTGCAGAAGTTATGAAATACTTCATTTTCCCCTGTAGTTTCCAGCCTCATATTGAGGAGAATGTGAAGCAGATGGGAGACATTTTGGCTCAAGTGAAGGGAACATCAAATGTAGGAAATGCCAGCAGTGTGGCCCAAGATGCTGACAATGTTCTGCAGCCAATCATGGAGTTTCTGGACAGCAAGTAAGGCAATGTGGCAATTTAATTTATTGTAAAATCAGACGAGGCTGTTTAAGCAATACACACACAGTAAAGTTCACTGTTTTAAGACACATTTGCCTGATTTTATCTGTGGAATATGTCGCAGTTATTACACAGCACTCAAGCTGCTCGGTTATTTTCTTTGTGCTTTTCTAATGACATTATTTTTATTTGGTGATGTCTCTCTTTTCCTTCTCTGCCCTTCTTCCGTTAGCCTAACTCTGTTTGCTAAGATCTGTGAGAAGACCGTGCTGAAACGTGTGTTAAAGGAGCTGTGGAAGCTGGTGATGAACACTATGGAGAAGACCATCGTCCTGCCGCCTCTAACCGACCAAACGGTGAGAGCATGCACAAGCTTTAGCGCAGTCATACAGATGGATAACAGCACAAACAACTATCTATAAATTAATATAGACTGCAAAGATTGATAACTGATCGTGTAGATAGGTGTATACATACACACTTATACGATCTGTCTTACAGCAAGCTTTTTTATTTATTATACATTTGTGTAAATGCTCCAGAGGTGGAATCCCATTGTTTGGATTGTAGCCGCAGCATAGAGCAGACAGCAGAAAGCCTGCAGCCCATGTAAACCCACACATGCACAGACTTGCTTACACACCTCTAACTGCCAAGTGGTATGAAATGAAAAAGGAGCAGGAGGTGGAGAATGAGAAGAGACTATCAGAGGAAGACATTTTCTGTGTCGGCCCCTCATATAAACAAAAGTGCAAACTGCCATTCAATTCTCCTCTCAACCCCTGAGCTTCATATATTTGGCTCTGTTTTACATCGTCTCCGTTTACTGAAACAATTGGGATCAAACCCTTTGAAAAAAAGCTAATGCAACAAAAAGGATTGCACCATATCATTCTTACATCAGCTCATGGCTGCTCTCCAGTATGTCAGCCAACAATTATTTTGAGATTCCTACCTTACGAGTAAGTGACAACACAGTGGCAAAAATGATTTGCCCAAATGATCTGGCCTGCTTTAAAACAATCTAATACATTATGGAAAGCAGCCTCTTTTTTCTTTTTCTTTTGATATACATGTTATTTATGTTTGATTATCTAAAGAGCCTCATATCACTTATAATTAAGTTAAAATCCTTACTAGTCAGTACTTGCCAATATTCCAATGACTGGTGCAGTCGCAGGAAGGCAGCCTTTCCCTTTGAGTTTATTGAAAGGGAAAAAACTGAAGAAGATCCATTAAATTGTACATTTCTCTCAGAAAAAATCATTTGAATATTCATTGGAAATCTAAAACACTTATTTGCTTTAAAAGCCCGATTTTGCCATGGTAAAGGAACCAAGTTGTGGCTGCCAGCTCAGTTCTCGTCCTGCATTCACTCTAAGATTCAGACAGATATCAATTGGGCCACGTGACTCCAGCCCTGGGGCCAAAACTTGTGTTTTTGATTGATGTGGGGCTCTTTGCAGCTTGACTGACCCTTCTCTCTGGTTGTTGTTGTGATTATTATTACAACCTGCTCCCACCGCTCTCCCTCACAGATGATTGTAAGTACAGCACTCCTGCGTGTCTATCTGTCTGTCAGTCCACAGTGGTCAAATCTCTGCTGTATATGGCTGCCCCTGTTCTTCCCCTGCTTTGTAACCCACATCGCAACGCACCCTCTTCTCACAATCCTCACTTTTCTAATCTGTCCCACCTCTTTCCTCCAACTCTGTCCCTCCTTTAGGGGACAGAAGCATGGTGCATTCCTAACTCGTTCTGATAGGTTCCACTCCTTCTTCAACAATCTTCTCCAACCAGTGCCCCCGTTTCTGCTGTCTCCTCTTCCTTAACACTTTCCTCAAACAGGAAGTGGTTCTCCTCTTTGGCGTCCGGTGTTGCCTTGTTTCTTCTCATGCATTTTGTCCTGTTATTGGGACTCTGGTGGGGTGACTCTGATCTCTCAGTGGCTTGGCATCCGGTGTCCTGATCCACCGCCAGTCCCTCTCCTTTGCCCCCTCTCCCCACACTGTTCCCACTTCTCCTTACCTGTTTGAACTGTGTCCTGCCCTCCTTCTTGTTACTGTGGGTTTGTTGCTTGCATCTGATCTATTTCAACACTGCAGTCTCCTTTCAGTATATTGTACAACACTGTACTCCACTGTGTGTCTCTGCAGACCTGTTCTGTTGGTCTGTCCTGGCTTAGTTTCATGTTCTGTTGTAACAAAGACTATCGTGATTGTATTATAAATCAGTCCTGATGCACAAAATATTGCTTTTTTAAGCAGCTAATGGTTAGGATAGCTGTTGGTGCACTCAGTGTTCTGTGTGGAAAGATCCATGTAGTCTTATAAAAGAATGGATTCTTTAATATTAAGCTTTAGTTTGAATAATACTTTTACTTTATTATTGGCTTTTGAGCCTCATTAATATTTTCACTATGTTGTTTTTGTCAAAGCTGGTAAATATATTGTGCAACATAATTATTTTTATTTTCTCATTGTCTTTGTCCTTAGATTTTAGCTTAGATTTTAATAGCCTAACCAGCTTTTTTGTTTGATTGTTTTATTGATTATCAAAACGTTGTTAAAAAAAAATTTCATTCCCTCAGAAAACATGATTAATTGCATAGAGCTGCATAATGGAGGGGTTGATAAGTTTGCCTGTCTGCACACTAAATAGAGAAAAGCAGCTTGGCTGCAAACAAGCATTTGCTGTTTTGCACCTTTTAAACTTAGAAGTTGTCTTTTTTTTGTTTGCTTGTTTTATATTATCTTCAAAGTTCAGATAAACTCACACTTTCTGTCTGTTCACTCTGGGAAAGTGTTCAATGCATTAATAAAGCTACGTTAGCCTTTATCCTAAGGTGTGCTAATGGTGAGCCCTTTTTTTAATGGACAGATATAAAGCATGTGTGACATGTAACATATTCTTCTGAAAATATTACATTTTTTGGATAACTGTGAGTGATTAGTTTAATTTTAATTTAATTATTGAAGTGTTTATGTCTTTTTTTATTTACATTTGGATCCCTGCTGCTCTTTTTTTGCCTTGAATAGTTTTTCAAACCAACTCTGAGTTGTTGTTCCAGTCAAACTACATGCAAACTGTTTTTAAAGTATTTCAGCATCATTAAACTAAAGTTGAACATGGAGAAGTCTAATATATCTCCTGCATTGGCATTAACTTGTTATAGTCATCGTTGCTCTAAGTCACAAAATATACCATTACTATATAGAGCATAATAATTAACAGACTCAGCAGCAGAAATGAATATTTTCAATAACATTTTACAAACCAACACATGCACACTATCATTCATCCAGTGAGAGTGCATTCACACAGCAGGGACTGGCCACTGCTTCAAGTATTAACCACATGCTCTCTTTCCAGGGGAGGCTGAAGAGTGCTTCTCACAGTGATGTAAGGACTAAACACCTTTAGATCAATGTGTCTTGTCTCCTTCCTCAATGTCTTCTGTGTCTTTGTCTCTCAACTTCCCAATCAGACAAAACAGTGGAAATATTCACCTTTTTCTCCATGTTCACACAACATCCAGTACTGTTTACATGATATGAAATTCCTCTGTCAGACTTAGCACAGGTCAGGCATGCAGACAGGTTTGGCCTGCTTGCACCTAGAACCACACATGAGGAGCGCAACAGTCACTTTATATGAATCGATTTTCAATACGGCTTTGTGTCTTAATTGGCTGTCTATGAGAAAAACTGGGTATTATTAAGCAGCAAAATAGAAAAAGTGAGCCTAGTACACAGCTGCATGCCAGTGATGACTCGTGATCACAGTGTGGAAGCAGATAAATTGATAATGAGCCCCAGTGACGGAGGATACATCTGTCTACACAGAACAGACTAGAGGAAGCCCACATCACGATTACAGTACCCAAACCAGCTCTGCTTCCCTGAAAATGATACAAATGCAGCTTAAAGGCATAGCTGCAGTGTAGTCTAAAAATGATGAATTCCTCAATCATGCTTAGTTTTTTGGTTGTTTTGTTTTTGAAGAGCAGTCAAAACTATGATCAATTGAAGCTATGTAAGGCATAAGGTAAAGATACAGGTGTATTGCATTAGACTGAACTTATAGTAAATATCTGCACACCTCACAGTGTGACTGAGTGTGAGTGTGTGAGTGTATGCGTTTGTTCTTAAGTACACAAAAGCATCTTACCTTCCCACTCTGAGCTGAGCCACTTTCCCGTCTATTCGTACTGTGAGTGTGTGTGTTTGTGCAACAGAGTGTGATAGTATGGAATAGATAAAACACAGATAAGTGTGATAGCGGCACTTGAAGGAAAAAGTAGCGTGACATCTATGAAGCAGCTTAGAATGACTGTTTGAGTGTGTGTTTGTCAGAAATGTCGCTGTCTTCTGTGTGAGACTAAGTCGTATCGTGGTAGCCTGTTTAGTCATGATAATAAAACTCTTCTCCCTCTGCTCGTCTGCCTCTCGCCTTCCTTCTCCTCCATTTCTGTGTCTTCCAGGGCACTCAGCTCATCTTTAATGCCGCCAAAGAGCTCGGCCAGCTTTCCAAGCTGAAGGTACAGCTTGTTTCTAGATTGTTCTCAGTTATTTCCCATGCCTCAAACTGAGATGCTAATCAATAAAAATAACTGTCGAATGGATGTATTTCTTCATATGTGCCGTTCCCACTCAGGAGCACATGGTTCGTGAGGAGGCCAAAGCACTAACACCGAAGCAGTGTGCTGTGATTGAGCTGGCTCTGGATACCATCAAGGTAAGAGTTCTGGTTTTGTTGTTCATACTGTGTAATGGGAGCATGCAAACAGCAGTTTACAGCAGAAAACCTCAGCATATTGGAGAAATAGAAAAAGAGTTTAGAAATTTTTGAACAATAATAATATCTTCTATACAGTAATAAAAGTAATTATTATTATTTAAGACTCTGCAGGAGCTGAGGATCAGGATTGAATACCCTTTAAATTGATTTTCTGGTCTCCATTGAGAGTTTCAAAACTGAGAGAAGATAACGGGATCACGGAGGGGCTGGAGCCAATCCTAGCTGTCACTGGGCGAGAGGCGGGGTACACGCTTGACACGTCGCCAGTCCATCACAGGGCCAACACACATAGACAAACAACCATGCACACACACACACTCACTGCTATGGGCAATTTAGAGTCTCCAACCAGCCTATCCCCCTAATATATAATCTCTCAGATTTAACCTGTAATATAAAAGCATCTGAAATTATTTTCTTCATGTGGGTAAATTTAGCCTTTAAATTGCTGGAAATAAAAATAATGCGAACACTTAAATTTTAAGTTAAATAAAACTCTTTAGTGACTGAGATAAAGGACATAAAATTATTTGCATTTAAATGCATTTAAAAAACATCTGTAATTTTTTTGAAAGACTAAAATAACGTTTTATTTTTCAAGCTACAAAATGATATCCCATCACATCACAAACTGTGTATATGTTTTTTTGTGCCTTAATTTGTATTAAACACCAAAATTTAGATAAAATTGTAAATGAAATATGAAAATAATTATATAAATTTTATTTTTATGCATCTTGGTTAATTGGAGTGACTAACATTGTGTTGCGGCTCTGGATTAATCTGAAAATGGTTGAAAAGGACAACATTAAAAAAACTGTCACCCACTCATTCTTTAGTTTTTTTAATAACTGTTGCTGTCAGAGATGAATAAAGAGTTTTTTCTGTTCCTTTGCTTTTCTGTATGATAGCAATACTTCCATGCTGGTGGTGTCGGTCTGAAGAAGACCTTCCTGGAGAAGAGTCCTGACCTCCTGTCTCTTCACTATGCGCTGTCCCTCTACACGCAGGCCACCGACAAACTCATTAAGACTTTTGTACAGTCACAGAATTCACAAGGTAATTTAATACTTACTGTTCCTCGTACCTATCCCTCCTTCCTTATGCTCTTTTCACTTTCCAGTAGCTTCATTTGCTTCAGCGAGCTTTATTTTCTGTTACATCGTTTTATACAGTCTCCTGATTTGCACTCTCAGTTGCGTGTTGATGTTAGTATATGTGATAGCTTATGAACTTTAAAATAAAGGAAAAAAGTGACAGCAGATATTTTTTTCAGTTTTCTTTGCAAAGCTAAGTCTCATGGTAGCCAAAGTGTAGAAACGCGGACTATTCTTTGCGTGATCTGACAGCCGCTTGCTATAAAATACATGGCCTGCTTGTTTCCTCTCCTCTTTGATTCTGTTGCTCTGCCTCTTCTTATGCTGACACACCATCCCTGCAAACCCCTGGGAGGGATGCTATTTCAGTTTAAAATTTTGTAAGGCAAAATGCCATGTGGCTTTTGAAGGATAAGGAGATTTTACAGCTGTAGACCTGCTGTGAGTGTTGCATACTGCAAAGTCATCTGGTTAAAAAGAAAAACACCAGAAGGCAGAGAAAATGTGTATACATGTTGGTCTGTATTTCTACTTTGTAATTCTTAAATTCACTCTCTGCCAACTTCATATTTCTACATGTTTCTCCTTTCTCTGTCTACTCCCTCCTCCTGCCCCGTCTGTGGGCCAGTGTTCGGCGGCAAGGGGGTGAGATTCACCACTAGTGAAGATGTTTACCCAGAAAAGGGTATGTGGCACTCAGGCTCGGGCCCTGAGACATCCAGGACTACCAGAAAGTCTCAAGATCAAAGCCCAGCTCCTTCCACCATCCACCCCCCAACCTCCCATTTGCATCCTGAACCCTTCCCCCCTGCCTGCTCGAACTCATCCCAACAGACAAATGCAATGCACAAACTAAACACACTCTGTCTTTTGCCCTTCGACTTCTGTCTTTTTGCACACACACACAAGCATCTTAATAAAAATAAGAACTTTATGCATTCATGCATGAAACGTATCTACTGATGTCTGTATGCACAGAGCTGCACTGTATACATACGCAGTATGGACAGTATGTATGAGCAGACACTAAAGCATGATGTGCGGACATCAGACAAGAGTAATGAAAATGCATTAAAGTGTGAAGGAATTCAGATGCAGCATGATATGATCAAGAGAGGCTGGGAGGCTAAATGAGTGTATATGTGTGTGTGTGTGCACCCATGAGGGCAAATGACTAACTGAGTAGAACAATGTGACTGACTGAGACTTCCCTTAAGGTTGTAGAAGCACCAAGTATTATCTGTCTACAATGAGGACCACAGAGGAAATCCCTTTTCCTCTGCTGTGCTGGAAATGAGAGGTGCTGATGAGAGGAGTAGGGTTATTATTATTATTATTAGGAAGAGGATAGCTGGTGGCTCATTTTGTCTGGGAAGGCTTCCTGCCCTTGCCTCCTCACACACAAGCACATGAGTAAAAGAATACCCACACAGTTTCTTCCCTAAAGCAGGGATGAGAGTGGGTGCGCAACTAATCCCACAGACTGAGCCAATCAGAAATAGTATCTCAGGTCAGGTGGTCTAAATCTGTCATTTTAAATCAGGATAAAAAGATCAGACTTTTTTTTCACAGACAGCATAATCACTCGCACAACGCAATGCACAAGCTGACTACATTTAGTGGAGCTGTTTTTAAAACACTTGTGTCTACAATTACTTCCAGATTAAATTAGACAGAATCTAAATTAGACTGGGAGCCATTCCCGGGGGAGAAATCACAAAAATCTGCCCAGTGGTTTTTACATGAAGCTGCTATAAGACAGATAAAAGTCAGCAAAAACATTATCTTTTTGGGGGAGGTGAAAAAAACTGTGTTTCCAAATGTATTTCAACATACTTCAGTAAAAGGGTATCTATCTAAGAGACTGTTTTTCATTCACAAATGTTGGGACTGAATGTTTTGAACATTTTTATAGTGGAAAAAGAGATGATGCCTCCAGTAAATCTTCCTAGAAAAACCATCATATGGATGGTGTATTCTCACATTCAGATACATCCCATCCCTACAAGAGCCAGACAGGAAATGTTATGCCACATCAGAACAGTAACCTGGTCCAAAAGAAGTTTTTAAAACATACTCATCATAAAGAATATGGGCCTGTTAGATGTTCAGGTACAAGCAATAAAACACCACTTTGAGTTTAAAATCAAATCTATTTGGATAAATCTGTCCTAAATCTTCCTAAACATGCGACTGTCTTAAAAAAATTAAGATTATATTTTACTGAAATGCCTAATCTTCCATTTATGTCCATAGTTTGAGTCAAAAACAGGGTTTAAATCATTTGCATGTCATAGCATTCAGTTCTGTTTTACATTTTGCAATCCCAGCTAGCAGACACAGAAGAAAGGTCAGTCTTTTCAGAGTTTTTTCAGCTAGTGAGTGTCCTTGACTGGAGCAACAAAGCAAACTGGTCAGGGATGTTTTAATGAACACTTTCTTCAGCCACACTGAGTGGATAATTAGAACAGGATGAAGGAGAAAAGCTCAGTATGAGCAGTATGAGCTCGCCTGCAGCTGACTTTGTGCAACAACAATACAAGTAACGGTCATGCTGCAATATATAAGCTGCATTTACATTTATTCTGGTCAAACTTTACAGTTAGTCCACCTCTGACAGCTGTTTTTAAAGAAAAGATCTGCATTTTTCTGCAGCATCTTCCTTCCTGCCTGTCCACCAGCAACTTTCTTCCTCATCTTCTGTTGACATCCTCCACAGAAAAGACAGGGCCAGATGGAAGACCGCTGCTCTCTTTGGTCCTGTTGGCAACTACACTATAACTCCCATAATGCTACCAAGGGAGATGCAGAGAACTGCCTGCCAGGAACACTCAGCCATCTAACTCCCACAGACACCTTGTTTAGTGGGCGGCTGGTTAAAAAACACACGCTTATGGAGGTTGCCACAAAGATACTGTTCATGAAGTGAGGACACTAATTAAAACATTGAAAATTAATGCCCATCTGTCACCGTATCCTTCTGGACTCGTCTGTGGATATAAACCACTTGTTAATATGCAGCACAAAACCACACAGAGGAAAGATTTGTCCACCATCTCCCTCCCAGACAAAAGTTGAACTAGAGCCATCAAAATGGGTCATAATAATCATCTTTCTACAATAGTTCTGCAGGGGCAAGTTTCAGTTCATTAAAGACCCAATCCATTCTCTAGCCCAGATTAGAGCTCGGTGGGAAAAAGTAGCCAGTTTTATCCTGCTGTGCTGCCCTTCATGGACATATATAATAGCAGACCTGTCCTCCTTCGTGATGGCCACCCCCTTCTCTTTCCATGCCTGGGTGAAAGCCTTTACCAAGGACTGGGTGTGTCTACCTTTCCAGATCCATCTGAGCATGCCCTGACCTGATCTAAGTCAGCGGGATCCACATTCAGTAGATCTTTGTCAGCTTAATTTTACTCTTCTTTGCTACCTCTTACTAACCATCCTGCATTCTAACAGACTTCATGCATCTATGAGTGGGCAATGAATCCACACTGAACCTATTGCTCAGCTGATGAAATATCTACAAAGGCTCAAGGTCTGAGCATAATGTAGAGCACTGCTATTGAAAGGAATAAAACCTGGTTGGTGCTGTTGGAAGTGTTTAGCTCCTCTGAAAGTTCCCATCTGTGAAGCATGTTATACGCTTACACCCACTCATAGGTGCTTGTCTGATAGTCCACGTTCAGACCACAACATGCACAAACAGATCACTGTGCTTTACTTTCATTTATTCTGTTAACCCACAGTATGGTGAAAAGCTGGGAAGAAAGGGCAAGTCCTTTCCAGTGTTCAGTCTGAGATACTGAAAAGGAATTGGCCTGTACCTGTGAAATTTAAATGACAGAGCACAGTGTCATCTGTAAATGTTTGGTCTGGGATAAGAGCACAAATGTTTCATGTTTTCACGTTCAAAGTCCTAAAAGTGTCCTCATTTTCCATTTTTCCTGACAGGATCTGGTGTGGACGATGCAGTGGGAGAAGTATCTATCCACGTGGAGATTTTCACTCATCCAAACACCGGAGAGCACAAAGTCACGGTAAAAGGTGAGGAAGGATAATATTTTCACCTCTGAATGCTGGAGCTGAAAATTGTTTCAACACTGGCAGTAAAACATTTCCACAGAACTGAGTAATTATGAGGACTTTTTCCAGAGCTAGTGACCATATCAGGGCAAACTTCAAGCTTCGTCACAAAGTAAATTATGGTTTAGCCATAGTTCATTAAATTTAGTGGTTCCTTAGTGTGTTTTCTTTACTTTGCCAAGATGAACACTAAGGAAGAGCCAGTGTTTATTCACTCCCTCTCATCACTCCAGTGTCACAGCTTTTCTCATATTCACCCACACCTTCCCACTCACTTCTCTTCCTGTCTTCTTCTTCTTTGCATCTCTGCTTCAGTGGTTGCTGCCAACGACCTGAGGTGGCAGACACAAGGAATATTCCGTCCATTTGTGGAGGTTTTCATCATTGGCCCTCATCTTAGCGACAAGAAGAGAAAGTACGCCACCAAGTCAAAGAACAACAGCTGGGCTCCCAAATACAATGAAACTTTCTCGTTGTAAGTAGTTTGTGATAACGGATGGGGGATCTGGTTGGAGAGGAGATGCTAAGGTAACATGCATCTTCCTCTTGTTTTGCAGCACTCTGAGCAACGAGGTGGGTCCTGAGTGTTATGAACTGCAAGTGTGTGTGAAGGACTACTGCTTTGCTCGAGAGGACCGCACTGTGGGCATGGCCGTCCTGCAGCTGAAAGACGTGGCCTCCAAGGGCAGCGTCGCCTGCTGGCTGCCGCTGGGTAAACGCATCCACATGGACGAGACAGGCCTCACTGTCCTGCGCATCCTCTCCCAACGCAACAACGACGACGTGGCTAAGGAGTTTGTCAAGCTCAAGTCGGACCAGCGCTCTGCAGAGGAGGGCCGTAGTTAAGAGGCCAAGCAGAATTTAAAGCACCTCGTTCACATCTCCGGCCCTGCAGCTCTCCTGAGCCACTGCAAGTCACTGCCTGCATAATCCAGTGTTGTAAAAGCACAGACAACAGTCACAACACACCTAATGCTGTAAATATTTACATTTCGACGGAAAAGACACAGGTTAAAGCAAATGCTTGTCATTGTTGCTGATGTTATAGATCATCCTTTTGATTAACAATAGAGTTTAATAATAGTGGAGTGTATTTTTACCTTCCTCTCTCCATAGAGGAATATACACACACACACCTAATTTGACAGATAAGGGTGAGTAAATATTGAAGCCTCTAATATTCTGCTTCTGTCTCTCACTTTTCTCTGCCTTTTTAACTTCTCCTTCTCTCACTCCTTCCTCTGGTTTGTGCCCTCTCAGAGAAGGGACCGCAAGTGCCAATAGATAACTGCTAAAGTATACTGAGACCAGCTCCAACAGCTGTCCAGCTGACTTCTAAACAGCAAGAAAACATTCCAGATATCTGATTGGGGACATACTGGGAATCACGCACTATTTACTTTGTTGACTTACTTAATTTAGATTCTATTTACATAATTCTATATATTACTATAGATATTTATCATAGATATAAAAGGTCATTTACATAAAGACGCTTATGGGATTATTGGATGGACATGTGGTACTTGTCTGTCTTTCTGTCCCTCTATCCAGTAACAGAGCACACTGCCTGACACCCTCAATGCCTTGTGTCTTGTTGACCCCTGTACAGTATGTCTGTGTATATATGAGAACTGTACAGAGAGAAGAATCTGATGAACAGCTGAGAGCATTTGGGATTCATCAGAATATATATATATAGAAATGTAAGCTTCAGGGTGAGTGTGTGCAGGTGTGAATGCCTTTGAGCACTGCATGTGTGTGTGTGTGTGTACTATGTTCTAATGTTGACCTCATGTAGCCACCCCTGTTGCCTGTTACCTGCAAATATAGTAACAGAGAGAAGCCACCACAAGCCAGTTAGACTTTTTTTATTCCAGAAAGTTGTGTTTACTTTTACGAGGTCGTAATACTTTGTTATTTCCACCTTTTTTAACGTGCTCCTGAAAACATTCCTTGCACCCCTGTGAAGGTTGTGTCAGCAGTGCATTATAGAGAAGATTTACTGCCACATTCTCTTCCAAAACAAAAAAAAGTCATTGCCAAATGAAATCCTGCATGTGTGAGATGATTAAAAACCAGAGGTTTGCAAAACAAAGTCCTCTAAGGGTCAGATATTCACATGGGTTGCAAACCCACACACCCTGCACAAGTCTCCACTGATCCAGCACCTCCAGTCCCAAAGGATCCAGCTGCAGGTGCTGCATCTCTAAATCTGGACTGAGAAAGAAACCTCTGCTAAAGGGCTGCAGATTCAGACCACAAGAGGTCCGGCTCTGACATTTAAAAGAGGGCATGTAGTTTATTCAGCATGTGGAGATTTAGAAGCACAGGGTCTTCGCTGCACCGTGATAGCACATTCATACTCAGATCTTATGTTTGTCTTTCTGTAATTTTCTATAACATTCAACAAACAACATATGTTCAAATAATTAAAAGTTAAATTCACCTTGTAGTCCTTTCATATGAAACTAAATGTTTTTGTGGGACTATTTGCCATCTAGCATTTCTCTTAATGCTACTTTGATTTAGTTCACCGACTATGAAAGGTTGGTCTGCGCGGTAATAAATATAACTAAACAAAAAAAAATAAGGAAGAAAAATAACGATTAAAAGGATTCTTAAAAAGAAGCTGTGTAAAAACATAACAGGGTGACTTTTCATTACCTGCCTCTTTCTTTGTCATCATATTGAAACTAAGGAGTCCTCCCTCCTCCCTATTATTTGAACAAAGTGTGAGAACCAAACTCTATGCATCTTATCTATAAAATCTCTGTAGATGAGTCATTTTTGAAGCAGTCTTATAATGTTTACATGGTGGATTATTATTCGAATTATATCAGCACAAGTGTTGGTCTGATATGTTGTGAATGCTGTTTCTTGTTTTAATGGGCCAAATATCTAAAGTGTGGTGGAGCCTCCGATGAGAGGCTGAAATGTTGTCAGTTTGTGCAGAAGAAACTTATATGAGACAGAGATGGATTGTTGTAAATAGCTCAGATGTTACAAAAACATGTCAGACTATGTCAAGTGAAGTTGGCTACTCTTTTGTGGACTTTGCTCTGAGTGACTGGGCAGGTGGTTATTATTTCAAAGTGGGTGCCCGATTCGATTATGTAGCTATCACTGAAAGACGTGGGTAGGCCCTGTACACTGCAGATGAATAACAAGCCATATGTATCTGCCTAATTTGGCCTGATTAGGAGCCAAATAAGAAATGTGCCAGTTTCTGTATTTTAAACTGGTAGCATCTTATGCTACAAACAACTCTTACGACTCCTATAACACTGAAAAATTGAGCAATTTTAAACATGTTATGTAACTCTCTGGTGTGTACAAGGTCTCTCTGACACCTGCACTGTCTTTTAATAACTTTAAATAACAGGTACTTTATTGTCACATAGATGGGAATGCCACGAAAAAAAACTTTATTTATTGCTGTTGACAATGATAGGTCAGTCAAGGGAGGCTCATTTTGCGTGTTGAGCTATCAAAGTTGTTGCATGGAGCAGGAATGCACTAAAGTTGAAGAGACAGGCAGATGAAGCACAACAAAAAGCACACAGACACACACATGATCCGTCCTGCTGTGTCCAGCTGACCAGGCCACACAGCAGCGCCGGCCGTGTACTTCCAGAAACGGTGCATGATAGGAACAACAAAACAAAAAAAGAAAAATGTGTTGTGCCAGCACACATAATTATTTGATGTTAAATGCCAATTGTTGTCTCCTTTTTATTTTATATTTAATTGTTTTCTATTTTTCAAATGTTTGTGAATATATAAATATGTATTACTGATGATGTGTAGTGGTACGAAGTACTCGCATGGGAATTTTTTTATACACAAGATGTTTCTAATTTTCTTTTTGTTCCTTTTTTTTATTCTAGTTGTTCTTATTGGGGGCTGAGGTTCCTGAGACTGCAGTCTCACTGTGTTTCTGCTTCCAATAAAATAAGAAAAAAAGAGCTTCATGTCTGGTTCTTTGTGCTAAACTGCACAGAAACAGACTTCTGGTGTAGCCTTTCATTACAGAACAGACTGTTTGGGAGCACAATTATCATGTCAGTGGGTTACATGTAAATTCTAGTAATCAGAAAATAATTAAATTCACAACAAAAAGTTGTTTCTGTTGCACAGGACTGATTCACTGGGTTGGAAGGTGGATTTGCTTTTCACTTTTGCATTCAGCTTTTTTTTTTTTAAGCTTTGCGCAGAAAGGAGATCTTGAGAGAGTCCGGGATGAGCAACTTCTCAGCGCTGAGGACTGGGGGAGGCAAGTCAGGGAATGTGACAGGAAACTCTTTCCTCAGGTCCATTAGGAGTTGTGGAGGCGGACTGCCAGCGCGGCCTTTGAGAAGCCCCTGGAGACAGTAAAGATAAAACCCACTGATGCTCAGATGCTGTTTTAAGTGCGTTATTTTGTCAGATCTCGCGTCTCCTGACAGTACCTGTACAGTACGGATGAAATTCAGAGTGACTCTTTCATCAAGATCACTCTGGGGCGTGTAGAGGGTCAAAATCTTCACAATCTGTCAAACATGATTAAAAAGAAACACAGCAGGCAGTTAGATAAAATATTCAACACTTTTCTTGTCCAGGACAACTCAGAACAATCTAACACACCCACCTGCTGACTGGAGAGAGCCGTGCAGGTCTGAACGATGGCCTGAGCATCTGCTTCTGTCTTTTTTCCCACCTGCAGCAGCTGAGCTGCCTGGATGAGTGGCTCCAATGTGGCCACAGCGCCCCCTGCCTGCACGTCTGGACTCCGCAGCCATTCCTCCAGCAGGCTCACATTGTAGCTTAAAAAAAAGTTAAAGATGAATAATGTGGAGCAACTTAAAGGTCTAAATAGCCTGTTAAGAAGAGAAGAAGAATTAGTACATTATTTTTACACTATTTCTGAAAGGAAACATTATTTAGAAACGTGCTAGTCAATAAGACCTTCAACTAGTTCATTTTCAAAAGGCTGTTTACACTACAGTTAATGACCCAGTGCAGATAACATTAGATATTCAAGAGTATTTCATGTCTGTACATTTATCTGAGTATGTTTTCTACCGTATTTGAATGCCACGACTCCAGCAGCACATGTCCTTCCTCAGCAGCAAATTATTAAGAGCTGATGCACAGATGAGGTAGGTGAGCTGATGGACGGCCTGCTCCAACAAACTCTGGGGTAAAAACTGGCGGGTCATGGCTGTGTGAAGGGCTCTTAGCTCCCTCAGCACAGATGCCATTGTTGGAGCATCCCCTCCTACAGGTCTGGGATCTGAGCCTGCTCTCCTTCTGGTCACTCCCAGCTTCACTACTGAACCAGACAGAGCAGTGATGGTTTCGCTCTCCAGCAGAGCAGGGACTGAGAGGAAGGAGGAAGAGGGGGATATAAGCAACAGTGGGTTGAGCATTTGCAATCTTAGTATTGTGAATACTGTAAGAGGTACCTATGATGTTGTGTAGACGCTTCCCAGAAATAGTGAGAAGCTGCTGGTAGGCCTGGATGCAGAGGTCACTCAGGGTGCGGATCAAATCTCTCAGGTCGACGGTCAGTGGAACCTGTTCTTCTGAATCAAGAATCTAAAAAAGAAAGAGACACATCACCAGGACTACTGACGAATTCTCGAGAACACTGATCGCTGATGTTTCTGTGTGGAAATTTTCTCCAACAGGATGATGAAAATAAACAGATACCTGTTTTGGAGAGTGCTGAATCAGCAGGCCGTGCAGCAGACAGAGGTTTTTCAGCCACAGAGCAGTCATATCTACATCATTGGTATGTTTCTGCAGGAAGACAAAGCAACAAAAGGAACACTCATAAGACAGATAAATAAAACATCTCAGTGGTATCCGCATGGGCTTCCCCTCTGTTCTGCCTGAGGATCAACACAAAGTCAGAAGATGACCACAAAGAGTTTTTCAAAGTTAGCGTCTGATCTTGTTGGACGTGATGTGAACTGTGAACTGAAACCATATGGTGCATGTGGGAAGATCCAGGTCAGAGCTCAGGTTACCTTCAGAGCAGCCTTCATGGCAGTGACAGTGGCGCAGCAGAGCGAGCGAGCACGAGCCTGATCTCCGCTGCAGTCAGCTTGACGCACGCACAGGAAGAGCACGCTGGCGGGCAGACCGGGGGGCAGAGACAGCGCGCCATCGATACGGATGTCTGAAGCGCAGACAGACACCAACAAGGACAGATCAGTTACACCACATGTTGCTTTGGATTATTTTTAATCACAACTATCGTGCGCTTCCACAAGAGAGACACATATCCCATCAGAATTACATTTTAAAAGCTTTGGTCTCACCTGTGATGAGGTTCTTGATGAGTTTGGTTTCGTCTTTTTTCCTACATTCCAGCAAACCAGAGACTGCTGCCGTCGGCTTTGGGTGATGTGGACAGGAAGTCTCTGAGGCTTAAGTTGACGAGAAAACCAGGAAGGATAAACACCAACACAACAGCAAAAGCAGATCAGACTCCCTTTGAGGGGAAATCTAACCTTGTGTGAGGAGTCCTCTGAGTGAGGAGATGTTTCGAAGCGCCTTCAGCTCCCTCCTCAGCCACACACATTCATGCTCTCTGGCTTCTAGCACCTCCTGGAGCTCCATTTCAAAATACATTTTACTTTCATTTTACATTGGAACCCATGTAGTTTGTTAGTAGCCCTGGTGACGTGTTTCTCAAAGTCAAACATGTCATTAAAAAGCCTCTGACTCGTATTTATGAGAGGATAAGCTGGGATTAGATCATTCTGTAATTCTCTACATTGCATCTGTTTTAAACTACTTAAAGAAATCTCCACCTGAGTCTGTTCAGCAGAGGACGAAGAGGAGATTGCTTGACTGAGCTGGCACCTCAGAGCCTCCAGTTCCTCATCCCGCTGGCTTTGCTGTTTGCGCAGCTGGCTCTCTAGAAACCTGGACAGGAGAAAACAGCATGGTGTGCTCTGAAAACAATAATCATAACCCAAAACTAAAAGGGAAGCACCGTAGTGACAGACTGACTTGTTAGCCACTCGGACAGCATCATAGGCGAGTTCCAAGTCTTCTCTTTTCATCTTCACTGCAGGGTCTTTGGCCACATCCATCTTCTCCATCAACTGATCCTGTCAACACAAACATGACATGACGCTACTGTGACTTTAACTTCTGGTGTCGTCAAGTTTGTTTTGTTTTTTACTCATATTTACTCACCATTGGTGTTTCAGAGTTCCACACTGACAGTCTCCTCTCAAAACTTGGAGACGTCACACTAACTCTGCGCACCTCCTCTGGGGAAGGGAATGTGAAGGGAGATGCAGTGAGAGACTGGGGTGATAGCGGCGTTGGGGAGGGAGAAAGCGGCTCTAAGCTCAGACTCTGGGAGGAGTCATTCCTTCTGTGGCCCTTAGCACGCTGCGAGGAACAGAGGACATGAGGTAAGAAAACCCTGATGGTTTAAAACAAAGGAGTGTTTAAGTATCTGTAACAGCAGTTCTGAACCTCAGTGAGCACACTCATCTCTCTGAGGTTTTCATATCTCTGCTCCAGTCTGGTGAACTCCCTCAGGAGGCCCTGATACTTGCTCTTCTCCTCATTCAGCTCTGCCTGAAGAGCTGCACTCGCCTGCGACACAGCCTGGCGCACACACTCTGCACTCGCATAGACATACACAGAGGAGAGGAAATAAAAGGGTTAGCTATATGAAATGTGATGAAGAGACTGAGAAGCTGCTGAGGGCGGAGGCCCACCTTTCTGTGCTTTTTCCTGATCAAGCAAGCGAGCAGAAAGATCGTCTTTCTCTGTGGAAACTCTGTCCTTTTCTTTCTGCAGTGCTTGCAACTCCTTGTGGGATAGCACGATCAAAGAGCAAAATCTTTAAATAGCTGGATTTCAGTAGAAGATGGAAGCAGAGAAATGCATTGGGGTTTTTTTGGTAAGGGGGGGTGGTGAAGTTACTTGTGTGAGTCGAAGGGTCTCCTGAGCAGCTTTTTCCTCCGCTCTCTTCTTTTCCTCCATTTCTTTCTCACTGATGACTGGGCTAGGTGGAGGTTGCTCCCGCTTCTGGTGTTCCAGTTTCTGTATGATGGTCCTCAGAGCTTCCAGCTCGGTACCAGCAGCCCCTCGCTCTGCATTAAGGGTCTCTCTCAAAGCAGCACTCTCTCTTACCTGGACCACAACAAAAGCATCTTAATGAGGCAAATTTAAAATGAAATTGTGAAACAAAAATGGCAGACTCCTTCCACAACCATCTCTCACCTCCTGGTCCACTCTCAGCTGCAGCTGTATCAGCTTGACCTCCATGCCCTTGTTGAGCTCTCTGTACTTCTCCACTGAGCGGGCTTCAGTCTTCAGTTTCAGCAACTCTCTCCTGGCGGCCCTGCGTCGCAGGCAGCACTGCATGAAGACCACCGCCGCATGCACCCGCCTGTACGCCTGCCTCGCCAGCCATCCACGCACCCTGGCCTGGAGAAGCACAGCCGCTCTGTCTGCCACCAACTGGGGAGAGAAAACAGGGTTTGAACTTTAGGGTGATTCCAGCAGTGTCACATCAGAAGTGAATAAAACCATCTTTGTTTTGTATTTCTCAACGATCAGCTCAGGCAGGTAAACGGGGGGGAAAGGCTGATGCTGACCTGTCTGTATCTGCAGCGGGCCAGTGTGCCCCTGGTGAAGGCCTGGATGGTGATGGCGGCCTGTCGGATCATGAGGAACAGCTGTCGGACCACCAGCATACGGTACGTTTTCTGGATCACTAATGCAGCTTTAGTATAGCGGAGTACTAAAGCCAGCCTGCAGCCAAAGCAGAAAGAAAAGACAGATAACTTTCTCAGGTTTAAATCAACAATACGTTTATGTAAAAATATTCCATGAAGTTAACATGCTTGGAAATTGTCTAACCCTTGAAATATTTTACATTTATTAAAACAATATGAAAGAAAATGCCATCAGATTTTCACACAAAACCAGAAAAAATCATAAATGGAAACAATCCAATCAGCAAATGCTGCTTCTGTAAGCAGATGCAGCGACATCTGTGCAGTAAATATGTACTCAAGTACATCAGAGACAACTGATCTCTATGACGGCATTTTAAAAAGCATCAGCTCTGCCTGAGGCGTCCTGTTATTAACATCTTGTTTCACGTGTTCATGATCAGGGTTCATGATTTTGTTCTTCTTTAACAACTCTTTTATATGCAATGATAGAAGTGCTTAAAGTAGAAAAACGTGGTGTACATGCACGTACACACATATATATATATA
>JBAMHV010000015.1:18114792-18163124 GCA_037177535.1 Pseudomugil gertrudae | reverse complement strand
GTTATAGGAGCAATTCACTGCACCCATGTGCAGCTTGTGTCTCCCGCAAACTCTGAGCATCCATCCATCCATTTTCTACCGCTTTTTTCCTGAACAGGGTCGCGTCGCGGGGGGGCTGGAGCCAATCCCAGCTCACAACAGGTGAGGCGGGGTACACCCTGGACAGGTCACCAGTCCATCACAGAGCCTATTCACTACTAATTATAGAAAAATAATTACCCTTCTAAGCAGTTTTATATTTGATGTATCTCCACTTTTATTTAGATTTTATTTATTGTTTTATTTCCTCATTTTTTCTTTTTTTTACCATCTTGTGACTCGCTGTCTATTAAAACTAAATTAAAAGATAAACTTCTTTATTTGTATTACTTTTATTACTTTCTTAAATTCAATATCTTTAGAAATAATTGTTCCATCATTGGTGGTATAAGCACTCCAGATGCCCAAAACTGATCCTAATCGCGAAGCTCTATGACGTGTCCAAACCCACCATTATTGTTAGAAATTATTCATGAACAGGAATTTTTAGAAGATCACAAAGACTTTTTGGGGAGATTTTGATGGTTGACTAGTTTTATAAGTTAACATGAGCCCCAAATGTCAATTTAAACAAACTCTATCTAACTTCGTGCCCAAACTCTTTAAAGATCCATATTGTGCATGACAAGCTATATTTGGGTGTATGAAGTCACTTCCACTTTCAAAACTCGGCTATTCATTTACAAAGTTATTCCCATTAAGGCCACATGGCTTCAGTTTATATGAAGTTGCATTTACAGTAACTTGCAAGTAGGACATTTAAATTATTTTAATCTTGCTTTAAGCTATTTAGTTGCATTAACTGAACAAATAAATAAGCTGCTTGTTTTTCTTACCAGTACTTTTTGTTCTGAGTTTACGACCAGTCTGAAAGTACAATTTATTATTTCTCATTTAACTGTGAACGCAGCATCAGTGATACAAACGAGCACAGATGCAAACTGATGGAAGTAGAATTAAATGCTGCAGCATCTCAGTTATTTTGACCAAAACATAACACAAACATTCAGTTTAAAGCTCAGAAAATGGTCCACTTGTGATTAAAAGCAAAATAAGGAATAATTAGTTTTCATTATGAGTCTATCATCACAGCCAAGACCATGTTGTAAAGATCTGATGACTCTTAATGTTCCAGGTTTATACAAAAATGAGTGAAAATGTACCAGTTGTTGTTGCAGTATTTACAAAGATCTGTCCCTACCGCCTGGCGTGAGCTCCTCTGCAGTGTCTCTGTATGGTGATGGTTGCCCAGAGGATCCTGCTGTATCGGATCCGTGCCAGCCAGCCTTTGACCTGACTCTGGATAACAACAGCAGCCATACGCAGCCTCTCAGCTCTAAGCCTCTCCAGATAAGCCACCTGACCTGCCCGGAAGAAAACCTTGGTCTTTCCAAAGCAGTACTGGTTTGGGTCTGGGATGAGCTGAGGTAGGGCCTGTCTGCATGAAGCCTGGGCCTGCTCCTGGCTCTGAGGTCCTTGAAGCAGAACACGATATCTGCTGAAGAACTCCTCATACGTCCATCTATAGACACGTATGCAGTCGTTTCATCATTTGAGGGATAGTTAGTAAAAAAAAAAAAACTACTTTTCTACTAATATATGATATCTAAGTCAGGAGTAAGATTATCATCACAATACCTGGATGGATAACCTGCTGCACTGATACGAATGGTCTCCAGGACCCCACAAGCTCTCAGCTGCTGAACTGTTCTCTTCGGGTCAAACCTTACAAGGAGAAGAAGTAATTCATTGTTAGGTACACACAGCGACACCCAGTGAACCTGGGAGGTCCTTTTCTGATCCTCAAGGGCTACCATCCTGCAGGTTTTAGATATTTCGCTGCTTCACTCGCTTGTGTCACAAGCTGTTAAAGAGAGATCCATTTAATTTAAACCAGGTGTGTGTATCAGTGAAACATCTCAAACCTGCAGGATAGTGGCTCTTAGGGACCAAAACTGAACATCCCACCAATAAATCAAGTAAAGACTCACATAAAAGCTTCTTTTAAGTCGTTGGGTTTGATACAGCGGACATAATGAGGGGTGGTGTTATTTAGAGTGTCCATTAACATCTGCAAGGACTGACGGAACTGAGGAAGTAAACCACAATGAACATGAAGCTTAATAAGCTTGAATAATAAAGGACGAGTGGAAAAAAAGAGTAGTATCTTACCTGGAAGCCTACAGTCAGCTTGTGCTCTCTGGTGGCTCTTGACCCCGAGCGAATGCTTCCATTGGCCACAGAGGGTCTGTTCCCCTGCTGCTGGAACAACTCGGCCACGAGCTCAGACTGATGCACGACATACACACACATCAGTGATACACCGGTCGCTCTGTGTAGACTGTAAGGATTTTTTATCCAGCACATATTTACCTGACTTGCTCTGAGAATGTTAATGAGCTCCTCAAAAACCGTGTCCCGATTCTTGTCTAAGAAGCCGTCGCATTCGTACTGCACCTGATTTAAGGAGGAAAACATTCAACGCAAACAGCCCGGTTGCAGCAAAGCAGGTAAGTTCATCACTTACAGTGTCGGCAAAGTGCAGAACGATGAAGGCGCTGTTGGATATGCGAGGTTTCCTGAAGTGAGGATGGGGCATACTGGTTAGATGCTGGTCGTACAGCTTGCGCACCCAGTTTTCGTCTGAGCCTTTGGGCATCTGCGTCATTCACAGGGATACAGTCGTCACAGCGTAAAGCTTTGCAGATTCACATTAAAACTAATGAAACCAAAGAATGAAATAAGCAAACATGAGAGAAAGATTGAAACTAACCCGGCACTCCTCATCCAACAGATCAAACATGCCCAGATGTCCTTCAATGAGATTGATACACTCCTGATTGTCGCTGAATTCAATCCTGTCCCAGGCCAGGTCCTCTCGGACATACTCCTCTTGCTCCAAGTGGAAGACGTGCTTTAACCAAACAAAACACAAGCATTTAAAGTTTAATAACTGAGACAAAAAAGAGCTGAATTTAGCGTTCATACCACTCAACAATAGATATCCTCTGAATCATTTCACTCCAAAACAAACCCAGACTTTATTGGCTCCACATAGGATGGCACCTGAGAATATTTTAAAAGCATATCTTACTGTCTGCATACTGTATGTCTTTCACATTTCTTCACAATGCTTTAAATATTATACGCTGACCCTTGTAACCTTGAGAGGAAAGAGGAAACAAAACTATAGCCAGGTACAGGTTGTAGGTTCCTTCTCTCTCTTTTTGCTGTGCTTCAGCTCTTCCTCCTAAGCACCTCTCTGCAGAGGAGGCGTGCACAGGCTTATTACCGTGGCAACTGAAGTAGTAATGACTGTCACTGTCTGGCTTTTGTCCTCTATTCAGAGACAGTGTACACTGGTGAACTGCATCAGGAGCAGAAGAAAGAGGAGCCGGATGAACATGCATTCTTCTTATAGAGGGACTCACTCTATTACTGTCAAGGCTTATGAATCTTTATCCTCATCTTAAGTAAATAGTAAATGGACTTATGTAGCACTTTTCCAGTCATGCTGACCATTAAAAGTGCTTTACACTACATGCCACAGTCACCTATTCACACACACACTCTTACCCTGCGAGGCTCATCAGAGGCATCGGTGGTAAGGACACCCGCATGTAGTCAGAAGAATCCATCCACCACCCTTCCAGTTGGAAGACAACCTGAGCTACACCCACCCCATCTTTATCATAAACCACCATCTTCTGTTTGCAAAGCTCTGGCCTCCAGGTCAAATTAAAACTCTTTAGATGCACGTCAAAAAGCTTGAACAGAAAGTCATCCAAACAGAGAACTTAAAATACTCACCCTGTTGAACTGCTGCTGCAGTTTTTCATTTGCATAATTAATACAGAACTGCTCAAAACTGTTCCGTTCAAACGTCTCAAACCTGATCCAAGAGAGACACTTATTAGTTTATTTTGATCACAGCCAAAAATATATTAACCACACACTGCAGGTGAACACAATCTACTCACCCGTAGATATCTAACACCCCAATAAAGGATTTGGCCTTTCCCTTCTGTGTGCGCAGGGCTGAGTTGAGCCTCTGGACCGTCCATGTAAACAGCTGACCATAGATGTGTTTGGAAAGTGCATCTCTGGCTTCTAGAGCCTGCTGCCCGCTCATTGGCTTCACCAGCATCTCTCCTCCTACAACCAGTCTGCGATGGCACAACCAGTGAGCCATCTGAGATCCCTCAACTCCCAACAGCTTGGAGAAAACAGCCAGAGAGCGGTCCTCTGCCTGAAGGGAAAACAGCTGTCAGTAAGCTGCACTGATTTAAAAGAAATAACACAATCATTTAATCATGCTGTATTTTCATTACATCGATGTAACTCCGATCAGAACCTCTGCCACTGGCCTGAATGTTGACATTGCCCAGGTGGAGGACAGCTGACAGGATCCTGTAGAGCTCCATCTGCTGGTCAGGCTGCACACCTGCAACATCCACCACAAACAAAGAATTCCCTCTTCCAGCCACAGTTTCCTACTCTGGGAATACCTGTTTGAGCTAAATCCAACATACCCAGGATGGTGAAAGCATTGCGAGTTCGCTCCAGGTCTGACAAATCATCAGTGTCTGATATCTGCGCCTGTCCTCCCTGATTGGTGTAGCGAAAGTTTTCAGGTGCATCTGGAGTCAACAAAGACACGCTTCATTCTCACAACAACCGCTGGGGACTGGGTGGATGTGATAACCCTTTAAGAAAGGAGTCAGTGTGATGGAGTCTCACCGAGTCTTAGGGACCTCATTTCAGGCAGCTCTCTGGAGGCGCACAGCTGATAGAAGATGTGGTAGTTTCTCTCTGCTGATGCCTTAAACACATAAATATGTGCTGACGTGGAGAAGATTTCTATAGTCAGTGAAATCCTTTTCAGCCTTACCTGAAAGACGACCCTTGATTTCTCCAGCAGATATGTTCTCATGTTGGCCCCGATGATGTCTCCCTTCCTGCCAAAGCCGATCTCAATGTACTTCCCAAAACGACTACTGTTGTCATTACGAGTGGTTTTTGCGTTCCCAATGGACTGCAAATAAAATACACAAAGAGCTTTTGTTCATAGCTTAAAAAACAAAAGAAACAAACACAAAACATGCATGTAGATTTAACCTCCATGATGGGATTGGAGGCCAGAACCCTCTCCTCCACGCTGGTCTGCTGGGCTGCACCTCCTACCACAGCAAAGTACCGCATGGTGAACTTGGCTGAGACGGTTTTCCCTGAGCCTGACTCCCCACTGATGATGATGGACTGGTTCTTCTCCTCCCTGTTTAAACAGATACTATAATTATCTAGCTGTATTTAGCAAACAGGATGTTCTGATATGACGTCTGACCCCTTCACCTGGTCATGGTGCGGTACGCTTCCTCTGCCACAGAAAAGATGTGAGGCTCCATGTCTGTCATGTCCTGACCACTGTAAGCATCTATCACCTCCTCCCCATATATAGGAAGCTGGTCATATGGATTGATGGCAACTAATACAATACCTGAAAAGAAAGGTAAGAGAAGAATAGCTACATTATAACTATTTTATGTTTCTGATAACAGATAATACAAGGGCACATTTTTACATGAAAAAACATATTCATTAAACAGATTCTGAATTAAAAGAGATATAAAAGTAGGAAATCACATCCAGTCCCTTTTCCATAAAAAAAAACATTTATTCTAAGAACTTGCAGCTTTTGTTATATCTAGATCAGGGGTGCCCAAACTTTTTGCCTCCGAGGGCCAAACTGAAAATGAGCCAGTGAGCCAGGGGCCAAACATGGCAGCTTTAAAGCGTCTCTTATCTGTACGCCACTTCCTGTGGTTCTCCATGTGGATGTGTTGAGTCTGAGAGCTGAGGCTGCATGTGCAAAGGCTCATGGGGGATCTTTCTAAGTTAATAAAACAATATAAAAGTGAGGAAAATATTGACTTTTCTACCAATGTGAAATACACCAAGGATTAAACTTTTAATTATTAAGGTTTATATGAATAGAAACACCCTGGATGGACTGGCGACCTGTCCAGGGTGTACCCCGCCTCTCGTCCGTTGACAGCTGGGATTGGCTCCAGCCCCGCGACCCCGCTCTGGGATTAAGCGGTAGAAAATGGATGGATGGATGGATGAATAGAAACACAATGAGTGAGGCGTTTGTACCCATACAACCCTATAGACACTGCTAGAGACTTAATGGCCATAAGTAAGAGTTATTGTTATAATCATCTGTCATTAAGCTCTGAAATGTCTTTCCATCAAGATCTGTAGGTTTCTAAATATAAACATTTACTAGCAGGCCAAGAGCAAGTGCTGGTGGGCCAATTTTGGCCCGCGGGCCCCACTTTGGGCACCCCTGATCTAGATTCATATAAAGATGTAATGAATCACAAAACTGATCATCAATGTAAAATAATACATGTTAAACTAAGTACACTGCACAACTACAGTCATGTGAATAAAGAAGTGCAGCCTCCAGTCACCAGAGATTTACACCTCAGGGGAAATGAATGAAAAATAAAAGCAGGGAGGAAACACATTTTAAGGCCTGGTTCTGACCCGGTGCTTCCACAGAAGGACCCAGGTGCTGCCTATCAAACGCATTTCAATCATTGATCCCATTATAAACCATCTGAATCACTGTAAATTCGAATCGGTTATTGATAAGTGAGAAATGCCTCTCTTATCAGGAATGAACCTCTCCTGACGACACAGGCAGAAAATGACTTCACCCAGCACGTCACAAGGTTTCTTTTTACAGCATATCGGCACAAACACCTCCTCACAGCTGTCAGAGTAACAGTAGTGGAGGGCTCATTATCCAATCTTGTTGCAGTTATTCCGATGGCAGTTAACTCCGTTCTATACCTAATTTTTCTAGTCAAATGCGAGGCCGTCCGTCTGAGAGCTAAAGCGTGACTGAAACTGTGTCATACACCAGCACAATGTTCCAGCATCTAATCTGCAGAATGACTGAGAAAGAAAAGAATGAAGCTGCTAGAAAGATGAAGTCAAAGTCTGGTCAAAACTAAGTTATCTTTTGTTTTTAACATCCTGACACCTGAGTATATCTTAAACCAGTTTTATTAAGGCTGACAGGTAAGGAGTTGTCTCTTTGTTTCAACCTTTGATCTTCTGGATTTATACACAACTTCATTTGCTGTAATCCTGCAAACAGAAGCACACAGTAGCTGTTAAGCCCCCCCACTGCTCTTCAGTCATCATGCTGTCCCACTTTTGTTTGGACAATCCTCCTGCATGTTTCCCTCTGTGACCTGCTTTCATCTGCCCATTTTTTGCTCACCGCAGTAGGTGTAGATGCAACTGTAGTCCAGAAATCGAACCCGGAGGTTGTGTAGCACCGCAGGCTCGTGGAGAAAGCTGAGAGCCGTCAGGTCATTCTCACCCTCCAAGATGTCAGGGTTCCCCAGCGGTGGGAGGTCAGAGGGCGAGTCCACAGGATAGAGGATCTCCTGTCAGGGAAAGGGGAAGTTAATGCTCCATGATGTGGTGAATAAAATCATGTTTAGTCAGAAATGGAGGGAGTTTTGACATTTTTAAGGCGAGTAAACGTGAGCATGAATGTGGAAACGGAGCTGCATGTTTTACATTTCCATTAGAGAGCTGTAGCTGTTTGTCTCCAGGCCTGTAGTCCTGCAGGAGCTGAGCTGACACCCAGACTGCATCTGGGTCGGGGATCCACACACTCGCCCCCTTGTAAACAAACAGACCGTTACTCTAAAACAGGCTCCAACAACATGGTGTTGGATGTGAAAATAATCAGAAATAAAAAGAAAATGACATCAAATTTAGTGTCAAACACTGTTCAGGTGTCACACGCCTGGCCTCGCCCAGTGAAGGCATTTGGCACCTATCAGCATAAAATCCTTTTAAACGATGTTAAAAATTAACACTGGTCATCCTCTCTCGAAATTGCCTTCATGGATTACCCATTATTTACCAGCAGTAATTCACTTATTAATATTTTAAACCAACAGTTTTGATCTTGTAGGTATTTATCAGTAAATATGATACGATCAGGCTTATTAGAACTTTTCTGCATCCAGTAAGGAGTGTTTGAGCTGTTAGACATACAAACATACCCATTCATTAGCTTTTTTTTAACAAAAATACTTTAAATACATTTTCTATAACACTCCAAAATCATTTAAAGCCAATCATCCTAAAAATAGCTCGAGCTCTAATTCTTACCTTTGTGTATAATCCCAGAGTTGACATATTCTACCTCTTCATCTTATGGTAAGTCATCATACAAAACCTCAGACCAGTTACTGTCAGTGTGTTCCTGTGAGGGATGGGGACCAGTATCAGGTTTCTCAGCTCTCAGTATTCTGCACTTTGTCCCGACTCACATAAAGACACAGGTTAACTGTTAATCTACAGGAGGATGCAGCCATTGGATGAGTAGATGCACCCAGGCGGAGCCGTTCTGTGGAAATTATTCCTCTGGGTTTATTGGTGACTTTTAACAGCAGGTTTTTATCAGTTACAGCTGATTCACACTTTCATCAATATAATCTTAGCACAAAGTGAGGGGGTTTGTGTTTGGTGGATTATTATTCCCCTTTAGTAATAAATATTAATGCTAGATTGTCAGTGGAAAGGCTGTTTACAGTGAGGTATAATGCATAAGGATTGTGCATCAGATAAATGTGTGAGAAGTGCTCTGAAATGTGTGCCAGTGTGTACCAGTAGCCCATGCTGGTGTGATGTGTTGGATTTGGATGACTGCACTCTCCCACAGTAAGAAAGAAAACACATATTGGCCATCATTATACTTTATTCATTACACCCTATGAGAAACTAACACGTGTGGATAACACGTGCTGGTCACATTAAGATGGCATCCCACTCCTCAACCAGTTAAAAGTTCTACCAGTGTGGCTTTCAGCCATTGGGCACGCCCCCATCCCACCAGTGTTAATGGGTTTAATGGCAGAACCATCATCTCCGATCCCAAATTTTGGAGGTATTCTTTGATGATCCTTGCTCTATGGAGGAGTGTCGTCATGGTAACGCAGGAGGGATGGCTGGTGATGAAGATCCAAGATTCTGGAGATATGGGATCACTGTCGGCTCCAGAAACTCATTTTGATGCGTCAGTCTGCTCCATCTCTTATATAAAAAGACTGATCAGACTTTCCAACGATGTAAAACAAAAACACGGCAGATTTAGAGACATTCTGAAACATTTTAATAAGCAACACATGTCGTTTCAGCAATCAGCCTGCTGATGTGGGGGAATTTCATGACATCAGCTGGATGAATTATTCACTCTTCATCCAACAGGCATGAAAAATGCTAAAATTCATTATTCTTCAGAAAAAAATTTAAACTAACAATTTGCTGTCACCTGATTAGTGCGTGGGTTTAACAGGAGCCAGCATTTCCGGTAACATTGACAAAAATAGGACAATAACAATGTTTTTACACCACTAAGCACCTAGAATGAATGACCTCAGTTGTATCGTAAATGTGTTTAGCAGAGCAAAAATCCTCTTTTCTGTCAACACTGAGCACAACTCAGACAATACAGCTGATGCAAATGATAAAACATCCTTAGATTTACATTAAAACTTTGTCAACTTAACATACACAAGCTTTATACTATACCTTCTATATACCAACACCAGCCACAAGCAGGTGAGACCACCTCAAGTTGGTCTAGAACTAGTAGATTCACGTCGGCCATGTTAAGTTACTCATGGAGCACACCATAAAAATTTCCAGTAAGAGACGCCAAAGGTATAAAACATTCATTCCTAATCTGCCCAGAAGCAAAAGAAGTAAACTAAATCCACTTCCTGCTGACGATAAAACATTTGGATATGACATGATTGTCGTAAAAAATTCAAACCCCCCCCCCTGTGAAACCTTTTCATACAAAGTACACCGAACACTAAATGTGACACTGTAGCTGATTAGTTCTAATATTTCAAAGTTCATTTGTATTCAATACTTTTTCTCTTAAGTTTCATCATAATAATCATGTGGGCTGATAAAGACAGTCAAGTCCAGCAGGGTTGAACAATGAGACAGAGGCTGAGGCTGCACTGGAGTGAAGGGGGCTGAGGTTTAAAGTTGGATGCTGAGACCAGTTAGCAGATGAGGGGGGGTGCACTTCATCTGGGCAGGACTGGAAAAAGGTTCCTACTGTTCGTTGTTGTGTGAGCAAGCCTATTTGGCTTTACAAAATCCTAAAAAAAAAAAAACACATTTATTTAATATTATTATTAAACATGTATTAATGAAGACAGTCATTCTGCATCTACAAACACAATGAGGCTTACCCTTCACAGGTGTCTTCACCTGTGCTATACACTTTCCATGTCCTCGCTGCTGTTGCCCTCATCCTTCAGGGGTTCTCCTTCGTTAGTGGCCTCCTCGACGTGAGCCAACATGTCCGCCATGAGCGCCTCTTCCAGTCTTTTCCTCACACTGTACACAAGCTCCTCCTGCTTCCTGTTCAGAAATGCCACAGGAAGTTGTTACAGTTGGCAGTTGCAGCTGCTTTTTGCAAACACTGGGTCAGTTAGAGCTGGTGATGTGTCTCTGCAGAAGGATGTTCCCAGCTACCGAGCATGCTTAACTATGGTACTTAGACATTTTACAGATGAAGCATTTCGGCTTTTCTTTTTAGGCAGATGGGGAAATATGGCTCTAAATAACCAACTGAAGTATCTGTAAGAAGGAGATTCATTTCAAAGCGGACTGTTGAAGCCATCTTTTCCCTGTGCATGTGTGTGAATACAATGCATCACTCTCACCAGTCCATGGAGAACCCAGATCCTTCTGCAGCCAAATAATAACACCACATGTCCTGAACAGCTAACAATGCATGCACTGGGATCAAGTGTCATTTAAGCATACCAAACCAAGAAGAGATTAATATGTTTAAGCTGTACTGTGGTGACCCACCTGATGTCCTCATCTGTGACTATAAAGGCCTTGCACAGCGGCTGTGCAGTGTTGAGCCACACTCCCGGGTTCTTCTCCACAGCTGCAGACAGCTGCCCAGTGATGGGAGCAGCGCTGGTGTGAAGGGCGCTCGCTATAGCCGACAGGAGAGTTTTATCTGTGCAGCCCGGTCCAACGCCTGCAGGAGCAGCAAAGAGCTCATCAGTTTTCATAAACAACCCTCACCGTGGCTGGTGCACCAGTACTGTCACTGTAAGACATTTTGAAATGTTGCTTCTGTCGATACTTAGCTGGTTCACCTTGCAGGCCTTTAGGCAGCTCCATCGTTTTCACCAACTCTTCTGCAATATCGTACGCGTTAAGACCACTGAGTTTTTTCTCCCAAAACAGCTGATGACAGGAAAACACACAGCCGCTTTAAATGCAAGAAACAAATCTGCTACCAGTCTACCACAAACCCAACTCTGGTCCATCCAGTTTTACAGTTACACATTTCCTTCCAGTTGCACCTGCAACTCATGTTACCGTTTCAGAAACGCGTCCGACTGGTTCGTACGGCGCGATATGCAAAAGCCGTTCACCTGTCGGGGTTGATCAACAGCCTTCTGAGGGTCTGTTTTCACTTTGTTGCTGGGATGGTTGGTAACCTTGGTAACCGGCTGCTTAAAGATGGACGCCGTCTGCCTGACTGGGAGTGATGTATTCAAATCAGGCTTACCCTTAGAAATAACAATAAACACAGGAGAATAAGACCACAGAGAATAATTTGTTCATAAACACATTTGTGTTTATACAAGGCTTGTATCGGTACTTTAGCTCTAACAAGTCTGATAGGGATCATTTAACTGGTGCGTCATAGATACTTTCCAAATGCAAAAATTAAAACTATTGCAGAAATATGCAAAATCATTGTCTCACCTTGTTCTGGTTGTTGTTATCATATCGCAGTCTCTGACGATTCTTGTTCAGTTTGCTCATCAGCATCTTTCCCGTGCGAAAATCAAAGGAGCTGAGGTCCATCTGGTTACCAAGGTAACGGGCCAGCTGAGGCTTGCTCCGAAACTTCTTCCCAGATGGACTGGCAAAGGAGGTGGAGACATGAGAAAAATCAGCAAACCCATGCAATCTGTTGTCACAAACTAAAAAGAGAAAAGGACTAAACAACATGAAGACTGATGAAAGACAGCAGGACACATACATCACAGACAGAAATGTGTAAACATGGACTTAAACATGCAACAAGTTGCAAAGCAGAAAGAGGCAGGTCACATCCAACATGAGCAATGACACTGAAATCATATTAGAACTATGTGAAATGGAAGCACTCCTCAATGAGTAATCTATTAAAATCCGACAAGCAGCACACATTTTAAGATACACTTTTCATATACATGACTGAAATTTACATCTTCCAAAGTAATGTACATATTGTTAAAATGGAAAATCTAACATTTGGCCAAATGTTTCAAGATGGAAACATTGTAGCTCCGCTTGAGAGGAGCAACTATGTCTTTAACCTGAGCAATGACCAACAAAGGCACAACTGTGGGTGGATTCGTGCTCGTAACTCATGCAAATGTATCACACACCACTGTTAACACCACCATGATTGTACAGTTAGCCTACCACAGACTATACAACCGACCCGCCTCCCCCCTCTCTTGTCTCTGTTCCTCATCTTGCTCTTCTGTTCTGCTAAATGAAAACAAACCTGACGTTGTTCATTCACTTCAATGGGAAATAAAGAGTATTAACTGACATTCACGCTGAGTTTATCAGTAAGGCCTTGACAGTAGTGCGCTGCTACCACTAGCCTACACGGCTGAACGGACTACCGTCAACAAACGTGTGTGAGGTGGCCTGCTGGCCTTGTTGCCCTACCGCAAACTAGACCCCCACTCCCCGCCCCTTCCCAAACTTTATACCAACCACCGTCCTCCTGATCATATTCCTTTCTGTTTTCGTCCGTAAACTCGGTGTATCGTGCAACTGTAATTACTGTAAGCTCGTTTAGTACCTAAAGTAATAGACATCGCTTTTTCCAGCTGACAAACCCGACTTTCTGGTCACTTCTTCCATTTTCCAGCCTTTGGGGAGAGCAGTGCAATCCCACCTTTTCTTCTCCATTTCCCAAGCGAGTAGCCTATGAATCCACTAAAAGTTACTACAGATAACCAGGTTGGACTTGAGAAGATGTGTCGATTTGTTATTGGTTTTTGTTGTTTGTTTGTGGGTTGAAAGGCCTATCGCTTCTTACGCTTTTGTTTCGACCATTTTAAAACGTGCGTTCCCTGTAATGGGATCTCACAGCTAACAACATATTATCTCTTTGTCGTTCGCAGATCGTTCCGCCGCGGATCTCAGCCACTTCACTACCTGCATATCCCGCCGGGGTACAACGTCTACATCCGCAAGGAAAACGGAGAAGCGCGGCTACGTCAAGACAGCGCGAGGCCTCCGGAAAAGGACAGGAAGTTTCAGTATACGAGATTTCACAATAAAGGCATACGTTTGTCACAGCATAAACCATATTTAATAGAGGTAAAAACATCATAGAGGAACCAAAGTGCCAATAAAAATAGATAAAAAATTATTTTAGGTTTGAGGTTAATAAGGATGGGCATGTGCAGAGCTCACTAATGTTTCAATAAAACTGGATACAATTATGAAAATGAAGAGGGTTTAAACTGTAACTTTAATATAAATTAAAATATTTTCACTGGTTTATAACCCAATTTATTGTATAATGTCTACTTTAATCGTTTTTAAATATTTGAGCATATGATCTTTATTTAGGCAGACTTACTCTGTTATGAAACATATTTAGATTCTACCCCAATTTAGAAAAAGTTTACATTCTGAGCAAAGTGCAAAAAAAGAAAAAATGCTTTTTAAAGATAAAAACCCACATTGAATTCTCTTGACCTAGTGGCAGTATGCCACATAAAAGTAGGCCAGACATTGAACCTATGATATTTTAGCATTTGGTGGAAAATATTAGCTCATTTTGAATTTGACAGTAGCAACACATCTACAAAAAGTTTGTACAGTGGCAACAAAAGGCTGGGAAAGTAATGTTACAAATACAACTAAATCTAGAGGTTTCAACAAATTGAAATAGGTCAGTAACAAGAATTTTTAAACTAATCAGCATTTTATAAAGGCAAAACCTCTCCAACGGACTGATGTTCCTTCATTTGCAACAAACTGCATCTGAAAATAGTCTAAAAAATGTATTTAAATGTTAAATGTTTAGGTACTTTGGAATACATAGCACACATATGTGAAGGCCACACCATTGCAGACACTTTCGAGGTTAGGAGCAACCCAGTTTTCACAGCATGTTTTGTATATTTGAGTAAGACCATGTTAAGCAACATATTGTATCCATATAGCAAGGCAGTGGTCCCATAGACGAGGGGAAGCCACACAGTGGTAAGGTAAACCCACCTCCAACTTGTTGCTGTGTTGCCACTGTGATTTTTTTCTTAAAGAAAAAGCTAATTTATAGCCAACTAATTAATTTTATATGCTAAGCTATATGTATTACCTTGCTTCCTCTGGTCAAATTTCTGGTGATCTGAGCTAAAAACAATGCCCTGTCCTTCCATGTTAGAAGAATAAAGTGTCTCTTTTCCTTCGGGGGTCAAAGATGAGTTATCATGATTTGGATAAAATTGGGTATTGTTCTGTGACCTTAATTTAATGTACAGACAGAAAGAAAGGTACGAGCAGTGAAAGGTAGCCCCATATTTAGGTTAGGCTTTTATTTTTAAAACAACCGGAAGTTGTGTTTAATCTACTGCCTGAATGATAGCGACTAATATGACACTGATCCTAACGTAACATACATTTGACAACAAATAGGCCGCAATCACGAAGCGACTGTGATCATGTGTATTTATACAGTTTAATAATTTAATAAATTACCAGGTTACTCGACGTTGATAAGTTAAAATGGGCAAGTTTCTACGTAAACTTGGAAAAACTGGAGCCGCTTGACCACAATGACGACCGTTGTCATTCAGACTCGGAGCCGGCTTTTATAAAAGAACAAAGTAGTTCTCGTTGATCAAACACACTTCATCGCAGAAGCATGTCACACTTTCATACGGTTTTGTGCATGCTACACAAGACCAATACAGGGACATTTACATCCAGTGTGCATGCCAACAATCCCCGTCACATACCACTATGGACGCCGTAGCTAGCGAGGAAAGGCTGAACAGGACATGGCAGAAGAAAACACGAAATAACTGCACAAAATAAGACAGACGTGCATCGAAACTGGATATTCCCGTAGAGCTTTCTGCATTTAGCGACACCGCAAACTGAATGTGCCTAATCGATAACGAACATACTTTCTAAATTGATCATAAAACTGCATTATCATTAATCACATGCCACATTTACGAGGTAAATATTTACTGTCGGCGTTACTATGCTTTACATGTTGTACTTACTCGTTTTTATCCATCTTCAGGACTGTCTCGCTTTCTGCCTCTTGCTGTTAAATCCCCTCTCCTCTTTCAGTCCCCTCCCCCTCCAATGTTAAAAATCAAACACGCAAATTTTGCTTTCACACCGATAATAAGAGGATAAAGCCCGTTTAACAGCTAACTTTGCCTTACTTATTCATTTTGCACACACATTTTTAAAAAGTTGCATTATTAGACATTTTCACAGGGACATTTTGTAATGAAACTTAATTTTGACAGTAGTTTTATTTTAAAAGAAAGGATCTGCAAACCCATCCTACAACAAAATGCAGCATAAATAACACACTTAGGAAAAACCTCTCAATGCAGTTTAATCAAAATATTTTAACTGTTGTGAACTTACACAACTGGAAACATTAGGATAAATTATTTATTCACATCTTATAACATTGTTCTAAAATAGCATTTTTACAGTGTGAAACTGGAAGTCCAAACTCTTAACAAGCTCCCAGTGACTGGCTTGAGACATCCCACTTAAGCTTGTCCTGTGTAAGCATTCACCCATGCTCCGATCCCAGAGTTCTGGTCCTGTAAGGAGAACACATGGTCCATTCATTAGCAAAACAACTAAATGCATATTTTCCAACAGGTTTAATAGAAAAAAAACACACCAAGTCTGGCTAATGATTTCTGATGTGACATGGACAGAGGGGTTTCAGGAGGGTGGGCTTCATAATATACATCCATAATATACATTTACTAATATCTACTGAATTCACAAATTAAAATGTGTATTTTAAACATTTTATTTCTGTTAAACTGACTCAGTTTCTGTCGGAAGAAAAAAAAACTGGTCCTGACTAAATATTAAACAAATGCATGTAGCATTATTTCATGCCCTGTCATCAGTAAAAAGAGTGACGAGGAGAGCAGTCGGACTTCAGCAGGTCCGACGTGAAAAGCAGAGGGATTTCCATGTTTAACCATGACTCAGATTCTTTGCATTGCAGATTATAACTTCTGGTACAAATGCTGGAATCACCAAACTTGGGAGGATGTTCAGCAGTTTTATTTGGGGAGGGTTAAAGATAGGCATTAATTCATACAAAATGTCATCTATAGAAACACAACTCAATACTTAAATATGGTGTAATTGTTTAAATTATTTATACATTTTGGTCAGATAAAGCTGAGGAAACATTTATGGAAGCACTCAATTATAAAAGCACAAAAAATCAAACGTGTTTGCTCTTTCTACATTAACTACCTGCACAAATATAAATATGCATAATCAGTTGTTTAAAGAAGTGTTAGAGTATAACCAGTCACATCAGGCTGATGGACAGGAAACACGGCCCTGAGAGGGGTCGAGTTGGTTAAAACACTTCAAATAAGGTAATTCAATTCAGAGTGTAGCAGAAGATGCTGGACATTCCCAGCCAGCTGTGTCTGAAATAAGATGTAATAAAAAAGAGAAGGCAAATGCACATTGGGTAAGGGACAGGCAACTCAAAGAAACAGACTTAAAAATAGAAAGAGCACACACACACACACACACACACACACACACACACACACGCACGCACACACACACAAAATCAAGAGAAAAAATGACCAGCAGAGAAGGAGCCATTGGTTTGTGAGTGAATTGTGAAAAAAACTAGTTTGATAACTTACCACCATCCCTCATTGAAAAAAAGAAGTGAAGTGCAATATATTACTGATTACTTTTGGTTCTGTTTACATAGTTTGTTGTATTATAAATATTTTACAAAGACAAAATGATCAACCAATACACATTTTTGCATCATTACTTCCTATATAATAAACAAAAACACCCTTAAAATGTAGGAAGCCCTGGTTTTTCCAGGTGCACCTGCCCACACAATAAAAGCTTAACCCTGCAAGCAGAGTGTGAGAAGTAAGGAACAGCCACATATTTGACCATCATGACAAATTACTCACATTTGAGTCCTCTTTACTCATCCTTCTTGAACTTTCCATTAATGTATGGTACATAGTCTAGAATTAACCGCCAGTCTGTAAAATGAATGAGTGCCACGCCACCAACTGTTCCCCATGCAGCCATATTTGGTACCCTAGATGGAAGAAAACAGTGTAATAATAAGACCATAACAACAATATCATCTATGATATGCATATTGGCATATGCATAGTCATCACAGCCAATTTACAATGGAGTGAAACTAAACAATCATATTTAAAGACAGAATTACACAAACTAAATGTATATCATATACAGAAATTAAACATATGTACATATTAATAAATGTACTGTACTTAAGTACAAATAAAAGCTGATTGTACTGTTGAGTGTCATTTAGGGAACAGTACATATTGCACCCTACACTTTAAAATATTAGCTTTAGTTAGTGACTGCTTGCAAGTTAAGACTTCTGCAAAGTATAAAGTCCTGGTATGACCTAAACTCAGGATGTGCAATATTTATAAGCTTTATTTGTAATGGCTAAAAACAGCTTAAAATCTATACAGGCATTATTGTCTCAGTCATTCGCAGACATATGAAGCATCAGATATAACAAAATGTCTTCTCTCCAAAGAGACAGTCAAAAGTGTGTATGTCTTTATTCACTGATCTGAACACCATTTTACCCGACATGTTTCTAGAATAGTTTTTTGTAATGTACAGGCTACTTACTGATGGAAATATGTTCTAGACCTATAAATATACATACAAGAAGACATTAAATGCATTGCTTAAGATTAACTTCAAGTTGATTCCATGTATACAAAAACTACTGGATCCAAATAATAACACAATAAATAAATAAATAAATAAAGGGCTGTGATCGGTCCTGAGTTTCTTTGAGAAATTCTTTGGATGATTACAAAATTTAAGGACTGTGTACATTATTTTGTGCTTTACTCAAATCATTTTTATATTGAAAAGCTATGAACTTTTCTTTTTCTCTGCAGGTGGAAGACTGAGCATTGAAACGTAAACATTTCCAAATTAAAATAGGTCACAGTTACAATATTGTTCATCTCTCAAGTAAATAAACGCTTTGCACATTAAATCAGGAATCACCATCAGCGTATGGCTTGGTTTTTAATGTTTTCCTGCACACCTGAACCACATAATAATGTCTAACTGTTTTTCTGCACAAGCTGAACAATGAGCTTTACATTTAAATCAGGTGTGTTGCAGCAGGGAAACATCTAAATGAGTTGGTTACCCAAAGATAATCTGTAGGCAATAAGCCAAAGCTGGTGTTCAATTTATTAGGCATCGTGATGTATGATAAACATTTACTTGCTGGTGGATATAAGACCGTTTAAAGTTAGTTTTATTTACTTCAACAAAGCATACTATAAAAAATCTCAGTACCTTACAGTAGTTTTAGGAGATTTACGCGATTGTAAATAACTTAAACGAGGTCATTTTATATTTTCTAAAAGGACTTTAACCTCAAACCAACATTAAAAATGTCAATGTGTTCGTTCTTTAAATTAAATATGCGCGTACTCAGAACTACAGTATGGTCAGTTCAACAATATTTCAGCTGTACACATATGCCCATATTACTCGCTTTTAATGAGGGAAATTTTAATATTATTGACCTAAATAGTGTCTTTAAGGCTCGGCGCAGATCGTATGTCTTTCTGGTCCCTTCTGCCTGATTTACAGTCGGTGCAGAGGAGTCCAGCTAGGTTGAACATATATGCTAAGCTAAAGTTAGCTTAATGGGTCACGCAGGACGCAAGGACGTTAACACACCCAACATAACAGTAGCATGAAAAAAAATATTCCTGAGCTCAAACAGTCATTGTTTTACTTACCACGCCCGCAAAATAGTAATGTACTTGGCACCGACGACTTTATTAAGTATTTTTTGGACCATTTTGCAGCTCTTTTCGCCGCTCTTCTCCTTCAAAAGGTCTCCCTCTCTGACGAGTCCAAGGACCCTACGCATAGGTGGCCCTTCACGCGCCTGTTAGAAATGACAGGCGATAAAAAAATAATACACAGACTCTGTTCATGCATGTCCACAGACTGGCGCATCAGGCCACCAGCAACTCTTTCGCCCAGCTTTTTTGCTTGTTTTTTAACAAATGCCTTGTACTCATTTGTCAAGGTTTGCACACCAGTACAAAACGCGTTTCTTCTCGAATGACAATGAAGATTACAAACAAATTAATTTACCGCACTACAATAAACCCTTTATAACAATGGTTTCTTTTATTTTGCTTTAATGTATACAATATTCAAAAGCCAGACATTGGAAAAGGTATAATCTGTTATTAAAAATGGCACATTTATTGCTACATTACTGTTATGTACAGGACAGATCTCAACTATATATATTTATATATGTTTATATATGAGACAGATTTAGTGAGGCACTATGAGGACCCCGGATGCGTCAACATGGTCCTCACCCCAAGATGGCAAGCTCTGCAACTGCGACTGTATTTAACACTCAGTGGTCACATCTTTAGTTCAACAAATGTATGAAAAAAAGAGAAAGAAAACAGAAAGCAAGATTTTAATCAATGCTTTCTAATAGTGAATGAAGTCAAAGTCCATCAAATGAAAACTTCAAGCTCTGGAGTCTGCCAGACTTGAGTGAAAAAAATAAAATTAATGCAAATATGGAATTTTGTCATTTATACACTAATGGCCATAGAATACAAAATGATTCCTAGTCTGATTTCCCTTACAACCAGCATATTCCGTACACTCACGGATTGTGAAATAGACAAAAGTTCAGATACATCTTGAAATAATTGATTAGAACTTCACCAAAAAAAAGGAAAAGTCCATTTCAATGCCAGCAAAGAGCAGGTGATGTGAAAGTCAGGCCTGACAATGCTAATCACTGTAGTGAAAGCCACTGCTGCAAAGGGTTTGTGCTCTGATATATACACAATTCTAAAATGCTCCAAGTCAGAAGTTCCAGCTAGTGTGGGGAATAACACCCACTCCCTACACTGAAACCGAAGTAAAACAAACATACTGAAACATATTCATCAACGATGGACAATAAGAGCCAAAAGCAGCCTGTTTAAACCCCGTCATGTCAAGCAGTTATAGGAAACACAGAACTGGACCCGTGACTATGACCGTAAGGAAAACAGCAGTTTGGATAATGTAATCCAGTTAAAATAAAAAAAAAAGATTGGGGGAGGGGGGAAAGAACTTAAGATCTACGCAACATTTATTTATTTAACTAGATACATTGAAAGAAAATCTCTTTATTCCATTTTAACTTCCTCAAAATTGAAAAAAAAAACATTAGGAGAATGGAGGGTAGGGGAATGAACAAGTACCTCTTTAATCTCCATGATAAATGAAATGATATGGTTCACAAAAAACAAACAAAAAACTGTCATAAATGAAAAATACAAGTTCAGGCACTGATAAGGCATCACTCTCCCATCATGACATCTTAAGTCTTGAGAATGAAAAGGCCACACTATTGATTTGTATAGGTCTTTCTCTTCATCTTTTTTTGTAGAAATTAAACACACAAAATGCTCTACCTCCCACTTATGTTGGTAAAAAGAAACCAATCACAACTTGACTTGGGAATAACATCACAATAACACTGTTTTGTTCTCTGTATTATCCATTACCTTACACCCAAATACAGACATCTGCCTCCAAAATGGATCTGCAGGAAACCCGACTGAGTTGCACACAAAGCCATTTGACTTGAGGGCAGACATGAGCAAAATATGAAATTAAACTCATTACACTGAGCTGACAAAAACCCAGGAACACAACTTTGAAAATGAAGGCGATCCACATTTGTATGGTAGCTACATTCAAAACCAGTTGCATAATTACTGTTAGACAAAAATCCCTCCCCGTATCTATCGTAAGTGCCTCGCTGCTGAAGTAGGAGCACCTCAACAGGACAACAGCACAAAAGTCTGTCCCAAATGGAAAAACAGTTCATCTTGGTAGCCGATGGTGCACCTCACATCAAAAACTGGAATAAAAAGGATATCACCTGTTGATCCTTTTCCTCAGTCACCCAGTTCATTTCTGAATTAACTTTTGAACATTATTTAAGTGTCAAATATCCCCTTATACAGCTCATCTACAATACACTCTAAACTTCAAACTAATATTGCCATTTATGTAAAAAAAATCTACAATGTATAGACTAACAAAAAATATATATTTATATATATATTTAATTTTGAAAAATGAAACAGAATAATGTATGAAGTGAATTTACACATCACACTTCTCTCAGTAAGAAAGGTTATAACACACTTGCTCTAGAGGAAGGTGAAGGGCTGTAATTCAGTGGGAATGCTCGTATTTAGGAAAAGAAAGCCTCAAAAACATAAAGGCTAGTCTGTTTTAACAACTGCGGCTGATGAGATCCCGCCATTAAAAAGGAACCCAGATTTTTGTCTTTCACAGAGCATCAACAAAGGAGAAAGACTTGAGCTGATAAGTCTGCTGGCACTGTCAGTAAACCATTTCAAGAAAGTAACAGCACTAAGTGGTGCTGATCACTTACAAGTGATTCAAATGGCTTTTATACAAAGACTTTCAGGGACTCAAATGCGATACAAGTCAACACTTAACTTCCAGCCTAAATCTATACAACTGTGCTTTGTCTTGTCCATGTATGCTTTAGTACATAAAGCAGTAAAAAAAAAAAGAAAAAAAACCTGGCTGTATAACAAGGAAACCCTGGAGTAACATGAGAATTCTTGGTCAACAAAGAGGAAGAACAATTTTGTTTTGTTGACAAATTCTACCCACTTGGATAATCCATAACTTTCAAGGAAGAAGTCTTTAATTCCAAGTCTCCAGATGCCTTGTGGGATGAGACCAGGCCTGCGGCAGAGATTGGCTCTGGGTCAACGTTCCCGTCTTTCAGCCAAGCTGCATTTGAACTGTCAAAACTAATAATGACCTTTCCAGCCATCGTCCACGAGCCAGAGGAAATGTTACTGAATTTTGACAATTCAACTATGGGCTTGGTTACATAACATATGTAAGACTGTACCATCACGCTGGGAATGACATACATTAAAAATAATTGCTCATACACATAAGCAATCCCTCACAAATGTTCTCACATGTAAAGCAATTTGCTTAAATGTCAAATAGAAAACATGTAACAATTAGGCACAAATCCTTGATTAAATTTGTGTTTAGGTCTCCTTTTTGTTTTGTTTTTTTGTTTAGTTTTTTCCCCTCCACCAGAGCACCTCTTGGCAGTGTGTGTAGTCCCAAAATGTGGCAGGACAAAAAGTACTCTGGCGTTAAATCGAAAGGTGGAAACCAAAATGCAAATAAAAATATTACATGTATAAAACAAAGCAAAACTTAAAAAAAAAAAAAAGTTCTTCACATTTGAGTTTGTAGTCATGGTTGGGAGTGCGACAAACAGGCTGTGTCAGTTTTGGCAGTATGTATGTGTGTACCAGTGTGTGAATGTGCATCTTGAAACTCAAACGGACAATACACAGACATCTCCACATATACACACACACACTGAGAATAATGGGTGGAAGAAATCTGTTAAGGCCACATCCTCTGACAGCCAGGGAAACACCGCCAGATCTGTGAAAAGGAAGGACCGCAAACATTATGCAGCTGAACCTCAACACAACTTCAACAAATCTGTTACACTGTGACTTTAAAGCCCACCTGGTGTTACATGTGGCCAACTGGATTGTGGCCATCTCCTCCCATACTGGGGTGGCCTCCTGAGAGCTGCATGGGCGTTTCTCCCACCACCCCGGACACTTTCTCCTCCTCGCGTCGTTTTAAACATGCTGCCTTGGGGTTGAGGTTGCGCTCTGATGAAAGAAGAAAGAAAAATTAGACTGATAAAACCGGGCTTTCCATAGACATCATTCTGTCTGCAGACTTACCTCTGACTTGTTGTTCTAAATTGAGGATGACGTTGACCGCTTGATGAAGGATGAGAAGTTTGGTCTGAGGTTTGTCATGGCTGAGGTGCAGCTGACACATCCTCCCAAGCTCCTTAAACGCCTCATTAATGTCCCTTACTCTGAGGCGTTCACGGGCATTGTTGGCCACTCGTCGCTCCCGCTCACGCTCCATCTTCACCTCAGGGGGAAGGTCCTCATCCTCCTCATTGTCCTGACTACTTTAAAAAAAAAAAAAGGGTAAAGTTAGAGGCATATAAATTTAAATTAAAATGTATTTAAATCAAATGAATACACAGGAATGTCCATACAATCATGTGATGACAAAAACAGGCTTTTGAATTAAAATAATTCATTCAAAGTGTGATCTTTGAGAAGTTTATAGTGCATTATAGGCGAGGATGGAGCCATCCTAGGAGCAGCATCTCGGACTCGGATGAGTGTGTGTGTGTGTGTGTGATGGTTCAGCCGTCACCTTACAGCCCACCAATCTTTAGTTCCTAAATCTTTATATTTTCAGTTTTACATTATTTCAGATTTCCTTCTATGTAGTTATGGAGACTAAAATGCATTTCAATTTAACATTTAAAAACAACATTTCAGCAATTTTGTTACTAAACTGATCATTAAATGGTGACAAAATAGATCCAAATTTATCTGCTAACGAAAGACCAAACTTTAGCCACCAGCTCAAAGAATGTGCTTTGAGTGATGCCCGACAAGAGGCCAGAAAGCACCAGAAACCGATTCCTGTTGGAGAAACTTACTCATCTTTCTGGTCTGATAGGCCAGAGAACATCGGGAGGGTCAACGCCTCCTTTCTGTGAACGTGACATGAAGGGAGGGGGATTTTGACATTGTTAAACACCTAACATGGCCAGTACAATCAGTGGGAAATGCAGGAAAGAAGTGACACCTATGAGCTTCACTGTTTTTATTAGGTGAGCACAGCTGACATTCGGAGCCTTAAAGTAAATACTTCTTGAATTAAATGGCTCTTTTGATATTCTTAGTAACACGGCAGTTTTTACCATAGTGGGATGAATGAAAACATTTTTGGATTAGTTATTAAAATAAATACAAGTAAGCAAGTGGATTTCAAATTACCTTGTTCGATTGCGTGCTACCTTCGAGTCTTTCTTTTCCTCCTCGGACTTGTCTGTAACAGACGAGTTTTCGTCATCCTCTTTGTCTTCTCTTTTAATGTCTGAGCTGCTGGAGGAGTGTGTCGAGCGGGTCAAACCACCAGGAAGACCTTAAGATAAATAAAACATTTTAAAAAGACATTGCACACCCAATGAGTGGAAAGCAAAGTTAAAAAAAAAAAACAAGTCGGTACATGTGTAGAAGTGAACTGCAATAGAAAAATATTTTTAGTACCTTTATGGTACTAATAAACCAAAATATCAGCAAAGTAATAAGCAGACTTACTTGTGAAGCCTTCTGGCTGGCCAACTGATGGTGTGGGGCCAGATGCATGATGACCGTGCAGGAGAGTGCTGCTAGGAGGAAGCCCTGTGGGTTCCTCGTGTTTGCTTCCCTGCTGAACAAAGATGGAGAACAATGAATTGAATCTCACAAGGACAAACAGCACAGACCAATAATTCTCTCAATAAAATGTGTCAAACCCTGCGGACAAAGTACACCATGAAGCTGGAGAGAACAGAGGGATACACGTACATTAAAATAATCAAAGTCTAAAACAAAGCATCAAATGTTGCTCTGGGATATTTATGCAAACATCATTCTAATTCTTGAAGATGCAAGTTTCTGAACAGCGTCTCCTCTACACTGACTCAGCCGTGGCTATAGTTAGTGCCACACTTTCAAAATTCAGAGTATTAAACCTGATTCGTAGACAATGTTAACATTTCCCGATTAAATCTGCATTTTTGCCTCCAGAAGCGAAGCAGTGGTGGGCTATTCTGCTGTCGTGCCACTGCTCTGCACATGAACACAACATGTAGAGTGAGGGGAGAGAGCCAGAGCCGAATTATACTTCATTAGCTAAGCCCACAGGCAAAGTAAGCTTCAAGAGCATCTGAGAAGCTTATTATGTGTGGAGTCCAGAGAGGAAAGGCAGCAGCTCAAATTGTTTTAGATCTTACATGTTGAATACACATTCCAATAAAGATATTGATGATGAAGAGTAAACAGGATACATAACCATACCATAGGGTAATGAAGTTGACAGTGATTCGCTTAATCAATGCAGGTTTTTTAGGTAAGCACAATGATGAATTATCCACTGATTGCAATTTCAGACAAGTGTTTAAAAACACAAACAGCGACCACAGTCAGAGATTTTGCAGGGGAAACACTTAACGTTTCTTTTTTGTTCTCTATTAAAAAAAATCCCCATTAATGCCATCAAGATATTTTCCCAAATTTGAGCATAAAATGTATCTGTGAAATTTTATGCTGTTATTTCAAATGTATACATATATCTGAAGCATCCGCACATAAATTTACTGACTTGTGTCATTCTTTCAAACTTCACCAATACAATCTTCTTTTGGGATTATTAAATTGTCATTCAACTGAATACAATTTAGAGCACAGACAGTTAAAAAGGTACATAAATAAAAATCACAATTGTTAAAGTAAAATTTGTCCCATTGTTTTTTAATGATGAGTCTTTTAAGGCACATTTTTAAAAAAAAATCCTTACAAGGAGATGTTTTTCCAGAAATTGCTTTGTATTTGAACATTTATTTACTGGCAAACAGAAAAGGAAGTATGAAAACTTATTTGCTTTGAAAGACAAAATGTACAGCACAGACAAACAAAAGAAAGCTCAAGGCACTTACCATGGCAGGATGTCTATTACTGAGGGCAAGGCTGGTGTTGGGGAACCCAGGAGAGAGGCCTCCAAGGTTGCCATTGTGTACTGACGACAGCAGGTTGTGCATGTCAGAGTGAGCGCTCTCTAAGGCAGGGCTCTGACCCACAGCATGGTTACGAAGCACATGAATGGCCTCTTCCAAGCGATCCTCAATTTTCCCCTGCTAAACAAGTATATGAACACTGATAAATATCAACATGAAGCTAAAAAAAATTGTTAAACTACAATTATTTATTGTTGGGCATATAAATGTAAAAATAGAAGAATAAATTGTTATGAACTTCAACTTATGTGGAAAATCTTGACATACCAGTGCATGTGGTTGTCCTTCATAGCTGGGTGTGGTGGGTCTCTGCCACTGAGATTGAGCTCCTACAGGGAGAAATATTGAATTGTGTTGAGTGCTAATATTTATTTTAACAGCAGATGGAGCTTCAAACACATTTTTGTGATGAATATTAGAAGAAGATAATTTCAGATAAACAAACCTGACTGATTACATTTTATATGCCAAATTTAAATTCTTCCTACTTAATACTGAAATCATATAAATTCAACATTTTTACATCATTGACATTGAGCCTGAACTGTACCTGCAACGGCCTGAGGAGATCCAGGAGTAGAGGGAGCTGAAGGGAAATTATTACTGTTGTGGTCTGATGGGTAAATCTGAAAATTAAATAAGATGCCTCTTTTTAAAAAAAGCCTTTCATGTTAGTTTTTAATGAAGAAAAATCATAACTCCCCACTAACATTTAAAAAGGTGAGCAACAAACTGAAATAAACTTACTGAGGCAAGAGCTTTCCCAATCTCATCTCCTGAACTACTTGCTGTGGTGCCTCGGTTGGCTGCAGAAGCAAAATATACAACGTGAAATCAGATGACCTGATAAAATATTCTACAGAAAAAACAAATTAAACAAATGGCCGCAGAAGTAAAAACACTGCCAGATGCAGAGGAATACTTTTCAAATGAGGTCGATTAAAAAGAGTACTTACCCATGATGCCTTCTCCGTTGATGGCGGGTGTGTGACTGTAGGTTGTGGGGGTCGAGTGAAAGCCATTGACTTCGCTGCCATGCAGGGGATAGTTCTGTGGGGAGAGAAGAAAGGTGTGATGCTTCTGGAGAAGGGGTGGAAGTTAGATAATGAGGAGGAAACAATGTAAAATAAGTAATGAAGCGCCAATGAAGTGCACCATTTTATGCAAATTTACAATAGTTGTAAACAAAATACCAACCATGTGATTGGCATCTCATATGAATCACTTCAATTTGTTTTCCTTCATCTTGACCTTCAATTTTACATGTCTAATCCAAGATGTATCATTTTATACTTTTACTCACATTTATTTTCTTATTTTTCCATATTCCTCTCATCCAAAGGCATTATGTATATGTATGAATTACTCCTCACATCTGCAGTATTCACCCTACAACTGATTCATCTTTCTATCGAGAAATACATTTATAGAACAAATATCACCTTAATGGGTCGTCTTTTCTCGATGAAGATGCACAACAGAAGTTTCCACAACAGCAAAAAAAATTCAAAACAATGCACCTTCAAGTACAGCCATTTTAGTGATGACGGACTGTGTCCCAAAGGCTATCAGATAATCCAAAGTACATGTGAAATTGACTGACCAAACACTGAAAATAAAGAGATTTCAGGCTTTTAAACACACCATTCTCTCCTGTGGGTTGATTGCAGGAAAAGAGCCAGGTTGTCCAATGTGAGGGGAGTTTCCAAGCATGGTAGAGTAGCCAGAAGATGACCAGGGGTCTTCTAGGGAAAAAGGAAGCACAGCTGAAAATCTGAAGAAAAGGGATACTTCGCAAAGAAAGACTACATAATATATCATTCAAAGGATTTTCTTTGAGGTTACCTTGCATGTAGAAAGAGCCTGGGTAAACCGCACCAGGTTTAGCACCTGGGTATCCAGATGGGTACTCATCACCAGATGTGGAAGGATATACCTGAGCAAAAAACATTGTGAAAAAAAAAGGCAAAAACATTTAAAATAAAAAATAGCATTGATAAGAATTGATAAATCACACTAACTATACATAGTTTTCTGAAGGGAAATATGTCATTTTTTACATGAACCACTGTGAACCATATAAACGTTAAGCATCAAGACTCGATGGCTTCATGGGTATCCGTGGAAAAATGCTCTGTATCACATGGGAAACTTTTCCAAGGAACAGACCAAAGAATAAAACAAAGTGCACATAAAATTAAGCTAGCCTCCAAATTATACAGATCCCAATTCAAGCTAGCATTCAAATGTTTCATGCATCTACAGAAACCTGTTCCATGCAAGTCCCACTGATCTTTTTCCCATATCCCAGCACCACAGAAAGACACCTACGGAAATTCCATATTCGTGTTTTGTTTAAATGAAGGGGGAGCCTAAACAACAAGAGGTACATAGTGTCAATAGTAACAGTTATCGTGTATAATTCAGTGGTTTAGAAACGCAGACAACATGAAGGGTAATCAAGTGAAACAGCTGAGTCTCCTTATTTATCAGCATATGTTCACACATTTACCTACCATATTTTAGTTATCCATGAAAACAATTTAATTACACTAGCTTCAAGTGACCACAAGATGGCAAGAGGGAGTCTGCTGGTAGAGGAGGAGGAAGACCAGCTTCTCGCCAGCAGAGGAGAACACAGTGGCCATGGCATGCTGGGCACAGCGACGGCTTGAATCCCAGTGCACAGTGAGCATTTCCTCTAGCTCCTAGGACCCCAGTGACATTGCACTGCCTGGCCTGCGGCCCCTCCCTATAACATGCTCAGTATCAGCACGCACACATACCATGCATTCAGTGAGCCAACACACCCATTCATTCACAATCCAATGGCAATGTCCTAAAACAAGTACAATCACATTTTTTATGGCATTACAAAGGACTGAAACTGAGAACTGACAGCTTTGATTAGAATCTACATGAGAAACAAGAGCTCAGATATCACTTAAAAATATTGCAAACAAGATTAGAGCAAGTGGCCTCAAAATACACAGCTTAAAGATGGACACAAGAAACCCTCAGTTTACAGACACCATCATGCTCCACTCACTCCTCCTTTTCCTCCTTTCCTCTGTACTACATGGGAGATAGAGGAAGAGAGAGAATGGAGGCTATGCTGCAAAGAATGCTAATCCAGAAAAGGGATTTTTTCTGTAATTTGATTTAACAGGGAGAAGTGGAAAGGGAATGGAGAGATGCACTTCTAATTACAGAGCCATCTGCCTGTTCCTGGACCGCATCCAACTCCACAGGCAGCTGGGCTGAGGAGAGGGAACTAGGAGAGGGAGAGAGATGGGGGCTGGGATCCAGTCGACAAGAGAGACGAAAAGAGAGACAGAGAGGGAGAGATTGCAATGGGTAGGGGGTGGTAAAGGGGCAAGAGGGGGAGGACCGAGAGAAGGGGGGTATGAAGGCCTTGATGATATATGAAATGGGTAGAGAGATAAGGGGTGTTGAGGGGGACAGGAGAAGGTAATCTAAATGACTTAAACAAAGCTTGATATGGCCAGGGGAGTGTGAAGGAAACAGGGGATTTAAAATGATCACGGTTAATTCAGGAGAAAACATGATGGAGATGGCTTCATTTAACAATAGGCTTTGAGTTGTTCTTTCACAGGGAACAATGTCGTGCTGCTCGAGATGGGAACACAGAACTACACAATGAGTAGTGCTGCAGGATAATTGTATTCTCAGGAAGAATGGGATTTCTAGGGTAAAATCCTCAACTAATAGGGGTTTAATGTAATTCAGGTTATGACCGTGTAAAGGTTTCTACACTAGAATACCGTGCTGTGGAGACAGCAAGGGGGGCAGATGAAGATTAAGATCAAACTAACCTCTATGCGCTTATATTCAACCACTAAGGTTTGTGGGTAGTTTACGGGACAACTAGGGGACCTGTGCAAGTTAAACAGTTTGTGTTATGTAAGTGGAGGTGAGGATTCACTGGCCAACAATACCGTGCACAGGTATTAGTGGGACACATAAATCAGGCAGATTAAGGGGAAACAGGAAATGAAGTTCACATTGCTGATAGTTTTTGACCATTTCCTGAGCAGCATGATTGAGGTAAAAAGTAGATAAAATCAAATAACTGATGGGTTGCTGAAGAGGAGAGCAAGGAAAGACCACAGGATCATCACTAGCAGTCATTAATCTGGGCTCAGACACGGGGCTAAGAGGCCTCGCAAGCATTGCGCCTCACAACTGGGTCACTCACAGGGGGAGGCCCACCCAGGCCATCATGTGGTGAAGCGTAGGCGGAGGACTGGGTGAGGTGGGGGAGGGGGGTTCACACACACAGACGTCTCATCATTCGCACTAAAAACCACACAGGCATCATTCACACTGCAGGGAATGACTGAGGTTAAGACAGTGAAAGAGACAGCCATCCCTAGTGTTCTCTCAATCTCAGATTTGAAGCCACGACGATGTGTCTACACAAGTTTCAGTAGCCACTTCAATGAGACAACACACACTGGTGGAGGACAGCAGTCGTGTCATTCAGACAATGACTGCTTCATTTTCCCATCAAAACAAGATCGTTGGTGAACCAGAGTTTATCAAGATCAACTCTAATCTAAGCACATACTGACCCTTGAGCAAATACCATGATCACAAAAATCAATAGACAGCTGTAGTAGTTCCAGCACTTGTAAGTGCATTGCACATCACAAAAGTAAAACCGAACTCATGCTTCAATTAACATTTGTTGAATTCATTTATAAGCATGTGCATGAGTTAATTCTGCATTCTAAACTATTTTATTAATATACTATTAAACTTTTATCAGCATCTGAAAAACATATACATGGTTGAAATAAAAGAAACGCTTTGTGATGTGGGTCTGTGTTCTGGCTGACCTTATGACATGTAGGGAGATGCAGAAGCAACAAGTGTGAAGATGCATAGTTTCCTTTGGCAGATTTTCAGTGGTAGATAAAGCATCAAATCTGTGCTTGAATACCAACAATAAAAAACAAGGAACAACTCAATGTCTCAAATTTTAAATGTGTTTGGCATTTTACGATTATTGTACTAGTTTGGGTATTTACAGTAGTTTGAATCAGAAAACATTGAGACATGCTCACACTGTGTTAAAAATATGTATTCAAGTTGAACAGAGACTTAAGAGCCAACTAAGATCTATGCTATTGAAACTGTATCACAGGAGAGACAACCAAGAAACAGAAATATCATCAATACACGATTCAAGCTAATATGGTCAGCTATGTGTAGCTGCCATCATCCTCACCATCATATGAGCCTGATGAAAAAATTGCAACACTAAAAAAGGTGAGTAATTACATTATGGACATGTTCACACCAGTGCAGTTTGCTCCGCTTTAAACAGTTTTGTTTGGCACAATGTGAACGCCAGCCACACTCTGATATGGACAAAAAGAAAAGCAGACTCACGGCTGCTTGAAGGCCGGGGGTCCGGGTTCGCTTTCAAATGGACTGTCCAGCAAGTGGTGCATGTTTTTTAAGTAGGTAGAAAAACAAACACAGCACAAGCTCAGACAACGTATTAAGTCGAATCCTGCATAAGTCCCCATTTTTCCAGATCGATTACAACCAGCAAACCTGACCAGTTGATATCTACTGAAATCTTGACCTGAACCATTTATGAACCAGCCCATATGATAACACATGTGTAAATACTCAGTCTTTCCTTCATTAAATGTTTGCATTTAATGTGATTAATGTTGTTTTGTCATTGTTTTCACTTACAATGACAAGAAAACGGCAACACAGTAAATACAACCTACGTGAAGGGTCACTTTAATAAGGATTTTGAGGCTCTTAATAACTTACTGAACCACTAGACCACCTCTCTATAATCTGACATTTTGCTACTTGGGGTAGGGTACTAAGGAAAAGAAATGTCACTGGCTACACTGGATGTGTACAGACAGCAAATCTTCCTTGGAATAACTGCAAGATTTAAAAATAGTTCTGCAGAACTTCATGATAAAGCCAGCATCTGTATACTAGTCGTATCAGAAACATAAAAAAGGGGGGGAAATGAGGAAATATGGGGGGGAGGGGGGGGAAATCCTAGAGCCCACCTGCCCTAAATAAATATTAAACTGAATGAGATATAATCTGTGTACTTTTTATTAGCAAAACTCTTTTAGTGGCAGTAAAGCCCATAGCAAACAATTGTTTTAACTGACTTCATGCATGTAGTTTAGTCAATGAAGTCAATTCCAGTTTGAATACAAACCAAAAACAGGTGTAAAAAAATCCCCCATCAAATCAAACTAAGCCCCCTAGACTATTCTGGTGTGAATGCTCCTTAAAAGTACTTCATACTGTTGAAAAGTGGGTTTATATTACTCTAAGGAATGTATTGTTTACTTGTAAACAGTTTTGCAATATAATTTTAAAAGAAACTCAATTATATTAACAAGGGCGATGGCAAAAATCCCATACACTTTGTTTCAATATTAACACAGTGTCATGACATCTTTTCCCACCATAACAAGTCTGTTGAATCCATAATTTCTCGTTTATATTAAAAATATTTTTTCTAATCGCTTAAAAGCACAAATTTGTGCACTTTTAAAGTGGGCTAGTTATTGTAAAGCATTTGGCAGAGCCAGATTTAGGATTATGGTACAGTAACATAAAAATGCGTAATATGCTGTGTGACTACAACATGGTCCTTACGCATGCAAGAGCATGGAGCATAGGAGTTAACCCAACCAGTCTACATGTGTTTTGTGGACTTTGAGAAGGCGTTCGACCGTGTCTCTCAGAGACTCCTGTGAGGGGTGCTCGAGAGTATGGGGTACCGGACCCCCTTGTTCGGTCCTTGTACAACCGTTGTCAGAGCTTGGTCCACATTACCGGCAGTAAGTCAAGTTTCCAGTGAGTGTTGGACTCCACCAAGGCCGCCATTTATCATAGATTCTGTTTATAACTTTTTAAGGGGATTCAGGTTGGTGGCCTCAGGATCGGGTCTCTGCTCACTCTATAGGCGCTTTTATACTAGTACCTACTCTACCCAGCCTTACACAACTATACCCAGAAACAGAGCGTTTCCATTAGGATGTGTCGTGCCGTGCGGTTACATTTTCCGTACCTACTTCGTTGTGGTTCTAAGCGTGTCAGGCCGTGCGGGTAGCGTGACGTCCACAGGCTGGCGTCCATTGATTGGTCTGATATGATCCAGGGTGTTTCGTCTTGCCCTCCGACAACTTCTTTTGATTTGTGCCATGAGTCTATTTCTCACGAATAACCATAATCTGAGCCCCAGGTAAAAATTTACCGTAAAGTCTTCTATCTCTGTGTCGGTCTTCTTCTATTGTATTCGTCTTCTTCTGTGGTGTTCTGCAGACTCTGAGCAAAGTGTCTTGAAACTCGATTGTGACTTGTAATGGAAAAGCAGTCGAGTAGAATATAGTACTGCCCGGGCCGGTAGAGTAGTGTTGCGCAGGTACTAATGGAAAAGCGCCATATGTTTTCCTACCCTCACCATAGGCCCGAGCTGTGGGTAGTGACTTAAAGAATGAGATCACGAATACAGGTAGACGAAATTAGTTTCCTCTGTGGGGTGGCCGATGTCTCCCTTAGAGATAGGGTGAGAAGCTCGGCCATCCTGGAGGGGCTTAAACCAGAACTGCTGCTCTTCCACATCGAGAGGAGCCAGATGAGGTGGCTCGGGCATCTTGTTAGGATGCCTCCTGGACACCTCCCTCGTTAGGCGTTAGGGCATGTTCCTACGGGAAAAGACTCCAGGAGAGACACAGAACACGCTGGAAAGATTATGCCTCTCAGTTGGTCTGGAAAGGCCTAGAGATTCCCCCGATGAGCTGGCAAATGTGGCTGGGGATAAGGAAGTCTGGGCTTTCCTGCTTAGGCTGCTGGCCCTGCGACCTGACTCCACATAAGCAGGTGAAAATGGATGGATGATATTTAGTCAAGATTAAAAAGTGCTCCATGTATAAGTGACAACAATGGAAATAGAAACAAGTAATGTTAAGAGACAACAGCCACCATTTAGTGATCTCTATGGCTGAAAGCAAAAGATTTCCATTCAGCAGTTAGCATGTTTTTGTAAATCCAATCACTAATTGCCACAAACTGGAAAACCAACAGTCTCAGAATATCACTACCCCCGTATCAATAAAAAAGCTAAACACAGAAGATAAAAATAAATAAATAAATAAATTCTGCCAAATGAGGGTGTCAAGGAATTAAGATTATGAAAATGAGAAAGTAAAAAGGTCAAAATCTTCTAAGATGGTTTCAGGCTGCACAATATGTCAATATGTCATTGCATCAATAAAAGATTTTTTGATAGGTCAAGCACTGGTGTATCAATTGGTTATCTCAGTTCAGTTTTCATGTACATTACGGTAATCTTATTAACATGCACAGGTGCAGTAGTAGGATGAACCCGAGTGATTATCATACCTGAGTTTAGTATGATACATTGAGGCATTTAATTACATAGTGAAAATCATATTGTTGTCTTGTTAGTCAATAATGATTCCATGTCAGGCTTTCCTAATATTGAGCCCCTCTAGCATGTTTTTTTATGTAAAGGAGCAATTTCTGCATAGAAGGATTTTTTAAATAATTGCTATGTCAAAAACTAGAGGTGTGAGAGCAGAACAAAATGTTTACCTGAAAACAACCAGGAACCAGCTAAGAACAACTACAATCCTTAAGGAAGAAATTATGAGAAAAACAAAAAGGACAGAACCCAAATTAACATTTGCCTTGTATTACTGAGGTGCAGAGAACCATAAGAGTTAAAGTGGCTACAGTATGACTTGGAGCTAGCACCTCTTCTCCTTTAAGAAACTATAATGTATGTTTCCTTGACATATTCCACAAAGTGATGATTTGGTCCTTTTTGCACCTAGAACATTCATTTGCAGGCAAGGCGAGGGGAGGAGATACCAAAAAAAAAAAAATAGAGTAGCTGATAACACTTATTGGTCGACAGGCAGCGCGCTTAACAGCAAGTCTTGCTATAAGACAATTACAGTTTTTGCTCCTTTAAAAACAAAAACAAAAATACAAGATACACACTATAACCTATAATCAGTTATTATGAGCGACACTTTCTTTGACAATGTTGTCCCGCAACGTATAATTCAAATCAGGTCACTAAAGAAGATGAGTTTACAGGCTTGACAAAGTACCTCAAAATCCGACTAAATTGCTTGTCTACATGACAGTCAACCCTAAATATCACTTGAGACCACTTGACTGTAGCGACAACCATAGTGATGATGTTTATTGGGGCCCGAGTTGCCCAACTGTCAACTCCCTGAGAGTCTTACTGAGCAGTGGGTCTTTACCCCTGTCTGTCACAGAACTGCTCGAGCAGAGTGGAGAAAGCAGTGTGCATGTGTGCATGAAAGAGAGACACAGCGGCAGAGAGGGGACTGGCTGTGAGCTGTGAAGACGAGCAGAAATAAGCTCTCACCGAGGATGGCAGGCCAGGGGGTTTCCGAATCTTCTTTGGCTGGGTGTCTATGTGCAGGAGACAGAAACAGAGGAAATGTGAAAAACAGGTTTTAAAAAAATGGCAAAGGTCCATTTACAAACCTAATGCCAGTTTAGGTTGAGTCTCTGTATGAGCTTCAAAATATTTGTAATTAATACAAGGGCTAAGCGATAGAAATGAATATAAAAAGCATCAATTGATCGATAATTATCGAAACATTTTAAAGACATCATTTAAGCACAGCCCTGGCTGATGCATAATAAAGCTGTGCATCTTTACTGATTCAATTTTACTACAATTATCTTGTTTTTAATGCGATTCAACAATGTATCACGATGCATCAGTATGTGCTGCATCCTCAATTTTCACTGCACATTGCTAGTATCTTCATCAATAAATACAAGCAATTGGATGAGATCCCTGTGTATTCATCATTATATCAGAAATTAATCTTAATGTCCTAGAGATTGCCAAACATCTTAAACATGTAAAACAAAATGTCATTTTCAACTTCATTACTTTCTCATTGGAAGAAAAAAAAAAAAAAAAAACACCCCACATCTATCAAATCGATTTATATTGTTAGTGAATTATCGCCCAGCCCCAGTTACTACATACATTTTTTTGTGAAAACAGATGCAGATAACTTAAAAACAGTAATTTAATCTTCGGATCTCAGCAATATGAAGGATGTGAATCACCTCAAGGTTGCAACTATTTTCTTGACCAAGTATAGACTAAAAAATTTAACTAATGAAGAAAATGACCAACAGATTACATATGTTCTAGTCTCTTACCTAAGCCACCATCAGGCGGCCTTCTCCTTGGGTTGTTAGGGTATGACGGATAAAACTGAGAGCCAGATTTCAGACCAGAGGGGGACATGGCATCTGGGCTGGGTATTGCTATGTCACTGGGAAGAAAACCAGGCTAAACAGAAACAAAGGTTTAATAATATTAAAGCTGTGGAAATGTGTAGAGTAAAACTGCAACTTCTCAAAGCAACAAAAATAGTTTTCATTTCAAAGTGTCTGAAAAGAGAACTGAGAAGACGGTTTCCTTGGTAGTGACACATTATTTATATTTAGCCTCCATGTGTACAGCCAACTAATGAAATGCAAGGCATGAGCAGTTAACGTACCTGACTTCCGAATGGAGGGTATGGCGGCCTCTCGTTTTTACCTGCCAGGTGAAAGTGATTGTAGTTTGAGCATTAGTGAAAGTGAAATATTGACCGCATGTTATGATGCAATGGTGTGTTAATACAAATGAAAAGTAGGTTTTCAAAAGTACAAAAAGTCCAGAGAGGCCCTCCCCTTTTTCAGTACGCTCAGCTGCATAAAGCCGCCCGGCAGACAAAACCCTAGGGAGGGTTTCTGCTTCAGTGCCCTAACATCCCCAACATTCAACGAATGAACACAGACACACGAATACACATAGGAACACACACACACACATTTCGCCATCCAGAAAACAACCATGTGGTCATAACGTCATATACACGACAGTTAATTCTTCCATCATTAAGAGGGTTGTTTAAAACTGAAAATGTAAAAATAATCATGTAAAATGTTTCATTTTAAATTTGCATAAAAACCAAGTGAAAAAATGTAGAACTTTCTGGGTGATTTAAGGAAAAGTTAGTTGAACATACCAGCAATCCCTGAACTGATGAATGGCGAAGACAAGCCTTCATGTTCACTGAAGTGGGATCCTTCTCCATAGCCCTGTGGAACCAACAACAACAAGCAAATCACAACCAACACTGATAAAACCAAGAATAGAACAAAATGTTGAGAACAGGCAAAAACAAAATGGCACCTGCACACATAATTGATACACGAGCCATCTTCATCCTGTCAGCTCTCCTATATGGCTTAGTGGCTACCCTCCCTCTGCTTTTCTAACTAACAGGATCCATGCCAAACAAATCTGCATCAGCTCAGGGGATTCAAAATGACTTTCTTAATTATCAACTTGTGGTAATCAAAGCTTTCTGCATCCATTTCACCCCCTGTTCCTTGTATTTACACAGAGTTGTGCCAAGACAGTTACGACGGATGTGAAGCTGCAATTACTGCTGGGCTTAAACAGAGGTTCTGAGCTCAGAGAGAGCTTGCCAATTCAGGATCTTGGGCCAAGGTTATTTGGTAGAAAAGTAAAAACTACCACTTGAAATCAAATATGGCTCACATCAGGGGGAAAGAAATATATAAAGCACAAAGCTGTTGTAATGTTTAGAGGAGAGAAAATGTGAGGTTTCAGCTCTGACGACATTAACTGAATATGTGAGTGTGTGTTGCAATATTATAGCATCTGATGTTACTACTTAGATATGTAAACTTAAAAATGAATGCAACAAAATGAGAATAAACAGATGTGTATTTAGATCTTACCCGTCCTTGGCTGAATGAGGGACCATTCTGTTCTGTAGGGCCCCAAGACCCAGAGCCAGGGCGCTCATCTATTGCTGTTATAAACAAGAATGACATGAAGGCAGGACCAGTCAGTCTAAATGAGCAGACATTTTTAAAATGAGAATACTGGATGCATATGAGCAAAACCCAAAAGAATATATACGAGTGTCCCTGCAGATATGTAGACATTTTTTATTACTGTTGTCAAAGAAACTGCTCATTGCATCCAATTCAACCTAAAGAGGCCACAATGAAGCAGAGGACAGTTAACATTGATCAAAGATGTTTCTCTTTAAAGGCATATTGCAATGTAAAACCCTTAATGGGGAAAACATGTATGAAATGCTGTGCAATGTTCCCATTAGAGTTCATTATGGTAACTGAATAGCAGAAAATTAACCATTCCCTTACTAATGCAATCCGTGAGGTAAAAACTCATCACCTAAGCCATATTACACTCGGTGAATCTGACACAAATAAATAAACTAAAATTAAATGTTTTAAGGTGAAAAAACCTGAACCTCTATTCTTTAGGTAGAGGAAGAACTGATAGTATAGCACAAAGAAAGCACAGCCAAAGACTGGTGGAGCAGAAAACTCCAAAATACCCCCATCATCCCCTTCTCCCTGTCTAATGCACTAATGCTATCCAAGCTCTCTGGAGACACAAGGCTTAATTGCATGCTGATTTGCATAATTGTGCATATTAATGCAGCTTCCTTATGAATATTCATATTCCGTCTTTGATTTTTGCCTAATTAAAAAAATGTGTGTGAGAAAGCAAAAGAGTGAGCGAGTGGAAGGAGAAAGCAAGGAGACGAGAGAGAGGGAAACAGGAGTGAGAGGGGTTTGGGTGAGATCAGCAGCCTGGCTGACGAGCGAGAATGAGCGATGAGACTAACAGAGCGGTGCAAGCACCTACACACGCTGCGACAGCCGTGATCTATGGAGCTGATGCCAGTGGCATGGAGAATCAAGCAAACGGGGAGGAGATAGGACCTCAAAAGATCAGCCATGCCCACTGTCAGATCAGCCTTCCTGAAAAGCCACAGCATTATTAAAGCCCTGCACCCCCGTCATCCAAATCCAATGGCACAGGACTCTTGTGACAAGCGCATTGCTAAATAAAGATGACAGACTTTGTATGGAGACAAGTCAGCTAAAGCTTGGCAACAGTATAAGTTACTGTAATTCCAAAATTATCAGGAAAAATTAAAAAACATGAACTATGACCCTGCAACCTTCTACTACAGCTCAAAATCTTTTAAGAAATTCCATTTTAAACTAAAAGTAGGTCCTACTAGTGAAAAAGACAGCTAATGCACTAAAAATATAAAATGAATTAGGTAACGGACCTTATTTCCATTAACAATAACACACTGTGTTGACCACTAAGGCAGACAAGTGACTTCATCTTCAAAGCTATTTTCAAAGCACTACTCATTCACCTATGATGCCTCCATTTGGCCAGCAGGGGTGCACAGAATAGAGCTGAAGCACGACAGTGCAGGGCAAATCTGACAACATTGTTTCACACTTACTGGAGTAATTAACTCGAAGGCAATTAAAACAAGGTGGAGAGCTGTGGACGTGATGCTGACGCCTACAAGAGCTCCAACTAGGCGAGATCTTCCTATTGTTGTTTATCTCTTCAAACTGAAGTTCACAATCACTAAAAGCTTACAAACACCTTAAAATACAAAATAAAGTGTTTTCTATGACACACATGCAAACTAAAAATATAAGATTGGATAAAACACATGCCGTTATCTCAAAGCTATATATGCAGTGTATGTTGCTGCACTGGAACAACCATGGAGGCTTTAACTGTAAAAGCAACTTAAGCACCTTTCAAAAGAACGTCAGTGAAGCACTCCTGATCCTTTGTTTTGACATGAAAATACCTGAACGAGCTCTTCTCCTTGATTTAACCTTTAGAATCTGCTTTTTAATTACATTGAAAGGAAAGAGTTGTCCCAAACTTTGCCGTTTCATTCTGATCTCACAATTGAGCTCTATTATTCTCATCATCAATTGTCTATCATCAGGAAACAGAGCTTCTATACTGTAAATATCAGCCATTAACTTGTTTATGGCAACATGATAATCAAAAGTGATACTTGTGTAGCAGCGCTAACCCACCTCCTTAAGTGTCTTGAAAGATAACAGTTTTCTGCCGTTTTTAATTTGAGGCAGTTAAATTGTTTACAATTGTTCTATTACAAAAGTAACCCTCATTCTGTAGAACAACAGTCCATTTAAATTAAATACTAAATGTTTTATATCATCATGCCTCCAAAAATTTTATACTACAAAAATTCAGTCTTGCAATATTTAGGCTTGCAGTACTGTAATTCAACAACATCTAGTAAAGATAACATCTAATATCTGAAACTTTCTCAAAATTCTTCTTTACTTTTATAAAAAATTGTAATTTGAGTATAATTACACACTGGATTGTGAAAACTTAAATCTAAACTATTATCTGAAGGCATGGATGAATATAATTAATATTTAAACTGTAAAATACCATTATTATAGATAATACGGAAGGTAAACGTTAGGGGATTGGCACTGATACAGCACATTCTCTGGATCTATCTATATTTCAGTTTGGCTTGTGCCAATGTTGTCCCATGACAAGACAAATACCGTCTCACAACCAGAGCCCAGGAAAATATTTATTTTCTGAGCTACAAAGCTTTCTCACGGCTGCAGGCTCTGAAAATATCTAATTTAGTTGAAGGAGGAAGCCACTTGGCTTTTAGATTTCCTCTTTCTGAGGGCTTACTTTTTCATACAACACTCAATAATGCACAGAGAATGACATGACAATAATACAAACTATTGAGTGTAAACACATTCAAAAGCATACTTATTAAGTTAGCCAGAGTGATCACATGTGTAAATTCTGTTGCGATCAACGGGAAGCACGCCTGTCACATCCCATGTATTTGTGCATTTGTGTGTGTGTGTGTGAAGGGGGTTGGAAACGTTGCCAGCAGCTGCAAAGGTGACAGAGGGGACGCCTGCTTGAAGGCTTGTGGGCTTGGCTAACTCCCACCACACACCGTCACACTCTACCTCCCCCTACTTCTCAAACATCCCACACTTCTTACTATCCTCTTTTCCTCTCCTCACCCCTTCATTCTACACGCCACACTCTTTCACTCACACACACACACGCACACTCTGGCCACTGAAGAAGGGAGAAGGACGCCTAATGCAATTAGCACCCCTCTGAGCACTTTTGTGTTGATGAATAGAGGTGGTCTGGTGGGCCACTGGGCTACTCACTACCGTTCCCGCGCTGCTGGGTCCCTGAATATACAAGCTGCCTGAATGACATCACAGATGGACATTGTTCTTTAATTGTCATAATTACAAAAATAAATATGTTTTCTAGCCTGAAGCCATAGTCTTGTTAGCAAAACATTTTGAGGTGGAGCTTTTTTGTTTTAAAAAAGAAAAAAAAACACAGATTTAATCTAAGAAATAAATTTAGAAGTTATGTTTGTGTAATGGGGTTCAATATGTGACATCAAACATCTATAAGAAACGTTTTAGCTCCATGTGTTAGCATTTTAACTCTAGAGCTATTAAAAGAGTACCTGCGAGGTCCCCTAAAGTTAAAGCTGACAGCTTTAAGTATCACATTATAATGGGTGTCAATGACCAAGGGCCACACTTTCGGACATGAAGAGGGGGAGGAATTAACTCCTCACTGCTTAGTAATTGCCTGCTGTAATAGAAACAAACAGAATCCAGCCTTCCACAGACTGATCCCTCTATTCAACAAGCCCTCTCTCCCACTTTGGCCACTCGCTGCATGCTGGGCAAGTTTAAGAGGCTGTGAGCTAGGAGTGAGGGACATTGTCTCAGACTCAAGCCATTTCCTGCAGATCAGTGGGGGTAAGAGCCCTGTGCAGCGTTGGGGGAGGAGTGTTTTACACTTCAGGGTGGGGGAGTCGTTTCAAGTCCATAAGCCCCCTTCTTTGCCTTTGTTCCTCAGTGGCCAAGTTCTCACTCTGGGGACGCTGGGGAGTGTGACTCAATTTCACACACCAGGTTGGCAGGGTGACAGAGGAACGAAAGTAACACGACTTCCTAATAACCTTCAGGAAGAGAGAAACACTGACTTCAAGTCTTCAGGTGTTTGAGTGAGTTAACTGAAGATATTTTGCACTTTTAAATGCAAAGTTGAAGCTAAATAAATGTATAAAATCAGCCATAATGCAAACATTTCTGTAATATCCAGAAACTGTTCAGTATTTTAGAAAAATTATCATGTCCTCAGCAGTCATTTAGCCAAAATATCACTTCTGAAAAATAACATGCATTTTGAAATTAACCTGAATCCTCCAGCAACATCAATAAAATACACCTCAGTTGTTCTAACTGTGGCCATAACAGACATAAAAAACCATGGAAACAACGTAAACCTCCTGTTGGACAGATGACACAAAGCTAAGGAAAATGGGTGACCTGTACATGTACATGTATGTATGTACCTAAAGCTGGGAGGAGACTGAAGTGTAAAAGTTTACCTGATCCACCAAAGTGAGTGCTGGCCAGTGTCATTGTCCTGTTTTTCCCATTGGCTACTGGAGGTGCAAACATCTACAAGACAAAAGCAGAGGGATAACATTAGTGACAAAGAAAGGACAGCACACTTCACACTTTGAACTCACATTACAACACACACATTGTTCAGTTGTGTGTGTGCTCTAATTACTTACAGCCATTCGGCTTAAGATCAATCTAAAAATGAATTACATCAATTTGGTAAAAATAAAGTTAAAAAAAGCAAATAAAATGGCTCATATCACAATTGACAACATTGTTGACAACATTCACCCTAATGGAAACATCCAATAATATGAAAATATCACATTACCAATAATGATTCTTTTTACCACAAACGCAAAGATAACGCAAAACAAATCCAAAGTATTATTCAAGCAAACTACTGAAACTTATCTTACACACACATCTATAAAAGGCAGAGCTGCACACTGTACCTAAAAGTGATAATACCACTGTGGGCTTTACCACGACACGATGGTGTGTTCTCCATGTCTGCTATGCAACATCTCTCCCCAACATGTATCTACTACACAAACCTCACTTTTTTTAAAAACTAGGGCGTAATAACACAATCAGCCTCCTCAACGAAAAGACATTTTTACTTTTAAAAACACATTTCAAGTCATATAGTGCAACAATCATCCATTTTACTTTACTTCACATCCAAAGGCTGCTGTACTACAACCAAACAGCTTTAAATAAAGAGGAGAAAATGTATAAGTACAATGTTCTACAGTTTCTCATCCAGTTATCAATTAAAAGGAACATCTGCTGACTAACACTGGCTGCTGATCAATGCGAGTTCTTCTAACAGAAACTTGTCTGTCTAATGATAACCCACCCCACAAACTCCCTTTTACAACAACAGGAGACTTTTCTTTTCCAATAGTTATGTTTTCTGTCAAATAAAATACTAACAAAGCTTAATTGTTTATGAAAATCACCTTATATCGTCATTGTAAAAAAAAGGAATCAAGAAGCTATCCCTATTAATCCTTCACATTACACAAAGATCAATTATTATTGTAACAACAAATTACAAATAATCTTGTTTGTCATCTTTTTTTAAGCATTTAAACTACTGACAATTATCAGTGAGCAGCTCAGAACTGCCTGTTGAGTAACACATAAAATCCAACACTGAAAATATCAACATGCCCACTTTTCCGTTTACTGAGGATAGAAGACATGTTTTCACTGGGGCTAGGAGATGTTTGTCAGCATCGAGCTACAAAAGCTTCAAAACAAAAACAAAAAGCGTGTAAATAAAAACTGAACACAACACTTCTATCGACTTTGTAGATAATGCCAAGAGAACAGCTCTGAAAGTACCTCTGAAAAATGTGTTTCTGAAGACTAAAAATGTGTCAAAAACAAATGCAGAGGCTGTCTGCTCAGCCCAATTCATAGCGTTATGCATTCCCCTAAGAGCCTGTTAACACAACAAACTGTGATGACATTATTTCTACCATATCCCGATTCACCGTCTACATTTCACATTAGATACTAGTTGACTGAAGCAACACCATCTTTCTTAATACCTCCACCATGTGCATAATTGGGTAACCTATATTTGAAGCATGAATTCATTTTTACCTGTCACCCTGAGATAAAAACAGTATTTTAATAAAATCTACCCCTCCATCCTTTGAATTTTAACATAAAAATGTTTAAAATTCTGCAGACTGTAAAATAGTTTTCCAAGGCATCTTCCCTTGGCTCCTTCCCAACTTCTCTTATGTAGACCTCTACCTTTCTCCTGCACATAAACTGACCTGTATTGCACTCTGCATTTCTCCCAGTGCCACCCACCTACAACACCACTGCCACCCAGAACCACCCAGACTGCTCTCCCACACTCTTACCGCACTGAAATCCAGGAGGTCGCTGAGTTCCTTGTCAGTTCCCACTGCAGCCATTCTTTGCTGCTGTTCGTTCATACCCTTCAGTCTCTAATAAACCCTATGAGAGAAATTTGCAAATACAGGATTTTAATTGCACTAGTAAGAACAACCAGAAGTTTTATGTATCCTTGGAAAAAAAGAAAAAAATAATTTAAAAAAATATGATAATGATGATAGTCATGGAACTATTTTTTGCTCTATCACAACTCTTTCTTCAACCCATAACAAGAGTAATGTAGGAAAAGTAGCTTCATTCCTGTTATATACCTATGCAGAAGTGCAACAGAAGTATGACATGTTTGTATTTCTCTTTAAAAAGGCAACTTTCTGATCATAAATCTGATTATTTGCCATTTTTCCCCTTCAGACACTGCAGAAAAAATGCACATCATGAATGGATGAACCCTACCTTTAGTCCAATCACCAACAAGTAATGACTTAAAAATGGTCTTATTTTATGCAACCCAGGCAACTGACACAACCGCATGTCGATCATTGCTACATAAAAGAGAATGTAATACACTTACAATTACAGACATAATTGGGACTATTGTTAGCCCAAGGAAATGGAGGTGAAAGGCAGAGCTAATGACTGTATGCCAACACGTCATTAACAAATTACCATATGTCAACTCAGAAAGAAGCTTGTCAGAAGACACAGTGAGCATGAATACTGGATTTACCCAGTATTTTACATTCCAGCGCAAGCCCGGGGCCGCTCTGATGCTAAGCAGTGGCTCTGCAAGCCTAGTAGGGAGCTGGTGGTGAGGGGAGCAAGTGGAAGAATAGAGGCACTTGGACACCAACAGGTGGTGTGCTTTTACAGCCTCTTTTGTAATTTAGAACTAGCATAGATGATGCCATAGGAAACAAAAAGAAAAAAATGGATGCTCTTTTTGGTGAACATGCATCCCTTAAACACAAAGGAAAGGCAAAGCATGTACATATCTGTCAAGAACTAGCAGTTCTGGTCTGAAACTACTTTAAAGCAAAGCAAATAAGAAATAAACCCTTTGCCACATTTGAAAATGATACTAATCACATCCTGAGGTGAAAACAATATATTCCATGTCAACTATTAGCAAATCAACCTAATTTTACTTCAGGATAAGAACAAAAAAGTACACATAAAACATGGCCCCAGTTGTAAATAGACCACAAACAAGACTGTCCTGGCTATCCCAAACTTTATAAGATGACCTATGAAGGACAACCCTAGCATAAAAATACCATTAAAAAATTTCACCCACTCAACAGTTAAATGGAGCAGAGGATACTGAGGATCTTTATGTAACAAAATGGCATCTTCAGCTACTGTTGGATCAATATTTCAAGGGAGCAGATTAAGGGGCCTTTGTCACCCACACACAAGGCAGAGTAGACAGGTCATTCTTCACAAAAACAGTATACATTTCCAGTTAAAAACAAGCCCGTGGTTCTGACAGATGCCATACACCTAAATCCTAATGTTACATTCACGTTTAGGGGACCAAACTTAAGTTTGATCCCTGTCAGCTGTGACCATGGCATTAAAAATGATGCATTTCAGACAAAACGGACAACTAATTTTGAGAATGGATTTTACATATTACAACCCTAATAAAGTGTTTATACGCGGTGTGAATTTCAATGAAAATGATTTTTTAAAAATGAGGGGGGAAAAAAGTTTGATAACATAAATAACATGTTTATCTCAAGGCAGTAGAAGCCGCAAGGAAATGCTATTTCAACTGTTGATTTAAATAAAGACAAGTCCGTGCGTTTCAGAGAGAGAAAATAAAGATACAGCACAAATAAACAGTCTGGGTCAGACCATTAAAAACAGGGCAAATAAACATATAGGACACCAGGATATAGGCTGGACATTTTCAGCCCCCCTTCCTCCTTTTTGAATCAAAACCGCTAGGCCACATCCAGAGCCAAGATAATGCTAACAACTCACCCATTCTCCGTTTGTTTTCAACTATGTTGACATCGTCTTCAAGACTAACAAAAAACATAGCCTGCAGTTGTGTCTTTCCTGTTCATAAAGCAAGAGCAACGGCCGTGACCATGGGGGGAAAAATGAGGCTCAAAACTTTAACAGAAAACTCAGCTCAGTCTTTCTCACATTATTAGGGTTCAAGTCGTGCATTATGAGGGAGTTCTGCGGAGGAGACGGTGGGGGTTGGAGCATGAGGAATTTCCTGCCAAATGTGCAGTAAAATAAGTCTAGCTAGTGGCCAGACACTTCCATAAAATCATGCTTAAAGAGCTACCAATTAGATTTTTAGGAGTTTGTTTGACGTCCGTGTGGAAATTACACGTAACACATCACAAAGTTTAGCTAAAATGCTCTACAACATTACCCAACGTTAAGATTTAATATTTCCACCTACTGGCTCGAGCTTGTGGCGGAGACATACAGTGAAAAACAAACTGAGGCTTGTTAGGCGGTACTAACATTTAACATTAATGGAGTCCCTTTTTTTCAGAACAAAGGAGTAATTTCCTCCTCTCCGTGGTCGGTGCGGAGACCATCACACACAAGGCTCGCCACCTCAAACCAGACAAAAACTTACATCCCCGCTTTAACCACACATTCCCAAAAACTTTTCGACAATTGCAGGCGTCAAAATGGGTGTCAATGAAACCGACTGAGTTCATGCAACTTCCCCCGAAATGTGAAGTGTAAGCATGTGTTTTTACCTCTCCTTTCCAAGTGTCCGATATCCAACAGTAAAAAGAAAAGCGGAGACTCGCAAGGGGAAAAAAACATAAAACTTCAAGAGAATTTCGACCTCACTGCATGAAATGCATTGGAGCACAGGAGATGTCTTCCTTTTGTCCCGGGAAGCCTGCTTTTCACGCAGCGCCCACGTGTTGGCTTCAATGTAACAAGTCTGTGTGCAAACAATTCTATTATAGTAAGTAATCTCGCGTCTTCCGTTTTTGTTGTTACAACTGAGATGATTTCATTCTTCTCGTAGACATCTTCACCACCTCCGTCCACATTGTCAGACGCAACAACGTATCACTCCGCACTAAAGTGAGGCCCTCAACGCCAGTGGTGTCCGATTTCAAACGCCTTTGAGAGACGAGCTGTTTTTCTTAGGAAAAAATATAGCTTTAACGCGTTTGGGTGTTCGAATCGATGGAAATATTTACTTACAACATTCAGTATTGAGTGCTGTATCTACAATCCTCGAAATGTAAGAGCGCTAGCAGTACTATGTCGTCTTGCGGAGGGCTACAATAAGAAAGTTACCTGCGATTACACAGCAGCAGCTTGGCGAGATGGCACGATAAATGCGAAAGAACTGAACCAATAGAATAGTAGAAAAAGCTGATTGACAGTAACAACAGCCAGTAAGTAGCAGGATATCCAACATATACCCGCCCACGTCGTGACGCTTACTTTCCCTGTGTGCTCTGTGAGGCTGGCTGAGGGGGCTCCAACATGCCTGCTGACATCATTTTATTTTTTGGGTTTGTATGCTCTCTTTTAATTTATTTTAAAGGAAAAAAATATTTCTGGTGGCGTTACAAAACACCATCAGCAGCTGTTGCATGAATTATAATTATATACTATGATATCAAACGTGTAGCAAAACCTAATTGGGAGATCAGCAATTAGTAGCGGCTAGTTATTTAATAGAATTATATGTAATGGTCTAAGAAGGAAAATATATATATGCTTGCATGTACTTAAAACTAACATTCCAAATTTTACTATTATAAACCATTTATAATTACAACTAGTTGTAATA
>JBAMHV010000015.1:18044805-18112682 GCA_037177535.1 Pseudomugil gertrudae | reverse complement strand
TATATATATATCAAAATATAAATAATTGCTAAATAAAAAGTCATCCTTGCATCATCACCATCCATTATGTGGGTTGTTTTAACGACTGACTTGGGCAAAAAGAAAACAAAAATTGTGCTTCAATATTGACAGTACCTATAAATAATCTCTATAGATAATCTACCACTAACCTAAAAGCACCCTGCATGAATATGCAGACAGGAATCAAATAAAAACACTAGTTTGTCATTAATGATTTTGGTATACATTCACAGAACAATGGCTGGTTAAAGGCTAAATGGGGACGGGATGGTGTCACACAGGCCTTTGATGATTCCTTCGAGCCATTCCCAGTTTCATATCTGTAATTAACAACAGATGCACATGAAGATTAGCATATGTTTGGCACATCAGAGCTAATCTGTCATATATTTGTGCATATTAATGAAATATTCTGTGCATGCACATGTATTTTGAGTGACATAAATTTTTCAAAAGAATCAATATGCAATAATCTGTATTATTGTGTAATAATTACATAATTGCCTTTGAATTTTCCCTCCCTTTCTTCATAAAACAATCATTTGCAAGAAGCAAACAAAGGCAGCGTACCCTGCATCACTGTACAGTATTATGACATATGCAACCTTTGAATGTGGCAGATTATGGCAACTCAAACGACAATCTCATAGTTGGTATAGCACGTCGGAAACCACTCGAGCAGACTAGACCACATCACCAGGTTATATCACACACAAAGATAAGCTTGTAAATGTGCTATATAGGTGGCACACACAACGCACACGGAGCTCAGCAGTGAGGCAAGCTGCTCACCTCGCTCCACACAGAGCCCCTCTCAGCTTGTAATAGTAGAGGCTTAGGTTTGGGTGGGGGAAGGGCAGAGGTGCACAGGTTTCTGATCAGACAAGAAAACTAGGCCAAGACCAACAATCCCTTTCCCTGTAGAGGCTCAGCCCCTCCTAAATGTTACAACTTTGTTACAGGGCTGCGACAATCTCTTGCCTGACTGTCATTAATGGCGAGTGATTTTCAGCCACAGCACATGTATTTAGAGGCATAACAGCTTCTCATAGCCGGGCTATGATTCATGCTTTCTTGCCCCTTTGGAAGCCGTCATCCAATAAGAGTTAGACGCCGAGGGTAGGAGCGGATAGATTGATAGTGTTGGCTGAGTGCCCATGCTCTGAGTCTATCTGTGTTGAAGGGGAGGAGACAGAGGGGAATCTATCTGTTGTGCTCTCTGTGCTCATGATAAACTGACTCCCATCAAGTTTTTTCCACCTATTACAGCTCACCTGGCCGAAAAACACCCAAACTCACACGGACTTCCAGCATGTTAAACAACAATGAGCTGTGGGGAGGGTCATTTAAAGAGAGCAATAATCTTCAAGGTTATACTATTCCTGTTCAGCGATAGTCGGGGAACATAAGTAAAACAGGACCGGCTGTTTCAGGACAAGTTAGAACAACACATCTTTCTGCATTCAAACAAGGAGCAGAATGAACCCGGGTTTCTCTTCATCACAAATGGGACCATTGTCCGTGGAAAATGTAATGTCCTTCTCTCTTATCCTCAAACTGTAATTCCCACCAAGCTCCGCAGTTAGAAAGAAAATGAGTTTGAGGGATTGTCTGTGACATTAATCCTCCCGTACACCACAGCACTACACAGGATCCAATACAGACAGACAAACAGAAAAGTAAATCAACAATCAGTTTACTGAAGGAAAAACTGAACCAACATTGTTTTGGCTTCTGTCCGCTCTTGTTTCACAATGGTTTTTCTGCCTTACTCTGGTCTTTGCTGATTTATGGGACCCTTTTCTGCCATCTTGGATTCCCATTTTGTGCAGATGTATGACTACCCCTGTTCCCACCATTCAGGTACACCAAGCAGAGCACCATGGACAACTGAAATGCCCACCACCCTGACCATGCAACTGAGAAAAAGAAGCATATAGACTTTAGTTCTGGTTGATTTTTTTCAGGAAAGAGTTTGAGATGAATGCGACCAGGAAAAAGACAGAGAAAGAGATCACAGCGAAAAGAAGAGAGACTATTTACTGAGGCTGCCTCAGTAAATATATAAAAGAAAAAAAAATGTCTGCTCCTCTAAGAAAACAATACAGTAGTTATATATCGAGGAGGTGTGCGAAAAGTCACATGATAACAATCAGATCAGAGGTTGAATTGACTCTAAATCAATTGAAGTAGGCATGTCAGGGCTGCCCAGGACAGGAGGGGGAAGAGAGGGAGTGAAAGGGAGATAGATGTGAGCCCGTGTGGGGGAGGGAAGCAGAGATTGTTGGTGTCGTGGGAGCACCGCAACAACAATAACAGCAGTGTGTGCATGCGTGTGCATGTGTGTGTTTGAGAGAGTGACAGGATGAATGAGTTAGAGTGGAAGTGGGGATGTGTTATGGCTCACAAAAGTGATGAAATGACATCTCCTTTACTTCAGCTCACAGCTGCTATTGCAGCAAAGAAGACATTGTTGAGATATCTGACCTTCTATTTTCTTTGATAGCCGCTGGTCAGAAGAGTCTGCCTGCCTGTCATGTTCTCCTCTAATTAGCTGTATCTACACTATGACTCCAGTATGTCCACTGAAAACAGATTTCTGCCTATTGATACGCTTATCATCTGGTTAATCTTCTTTTCCTGGGGGTTCAATGCACAAACACAAACAGAACAAATCCTTCTTATAAATGGATGTTTCGAAGGATGCTTGTCATCCATTTAAATTTCCTGAACTATTCGTAAACTGCAAACATGTCAGTAAGTAGCTGGGTCTATTACCTGAGCCGATCATTTAAATCCCAGCCTCCAGGTTAGTAAAAGAAAAATAAAACTTATGATTATAAATAAATTTGGGTTGAAGCTTATCTTTTTTGTTGTTTTCTCTGTTTCTTTCATCTCTTTTTCTCCTCCCCTCCCCCTTTCTTTGCAGATTAGAATTCATTAGCAATCAAAGAGCCTCCAGAGAGCTCCAGCTCTTAATTACCTACTCATTTGCATTTTTGCATATTAATGACTGCAGGGTTTTGGTGGGGTTTTTGCCGCAGTGGTTTAAAGGCACCTCAGTCCTCTTTTCTCTGGGGAGGAAGAGAGATGGCCAGAGGCAAGGCTCCGAGTCTGTCCAACCCCCCCCCCCCCCGATGGGAGCCGGACAGGGGGGTAGTTGTGTTGGCCGGAGGCATATGGGATGACTGGGGTGTGGTGGTGAAGGGGGAGTACTAGAAGGGTGCACAGGTTAAAGGTCAATGTCCCTTATCAACATAAGAAAGAACACATGTCTTCCATACTCCCTAATTATTCTCATATTGAGCAATTTAAACACCTGATCTGAACAAAACATACCCCGAGAGAAACTGGGAATCTATACTGCAGAGATTGCCCACGTTGTTTTTTTTTGAGAACGGCAGCTAGTTTGGATGAAACTCATGTCCCACAGTGTGCAGAGGCAGGAGCATTTCACATCCCAGGAGAAGGGTGTGTGACGGTGAAGTGTGAGTGTTGCCGTTTTCCTTTACCTGGCAGCACATTTCCACAAAGAGGGGAAGCAAGGGGCTTGTTTATAGTGCATATTATTGATGATGCACAGTCATGTGAGCAAGCAAAAACATTGAGCAGTAAGCATAAATAAGAATATAAAGAAACATGTTCATGCAAACACATACTTACACACACATTCTGTACATGCTTGCATGCACAGACTGAGGGAATAATATCACAAGAGATGTCAGACAACAGCTTCCAGGCATCTCCTGGCCCCCGAGGTGCTGCTGCTCCTCTTATCCAATATGTTTAGACTACAACAATGGTGTCTGAACATGGAAAATAACACCATGCTCCACTGTGTTTTTAGATACCTAACATAACAATTAATGACCTGGAGCCCATAGACATCTGGACAACAGGTTCAACAAAGCTGAATAAACCATTGTTAACTTAGTAGGAATGTGTTAGTGTGTTTTGAAAAAGTTTTTATTTTGAAAATGATTATGTAAATGACTACACTCCTTATGAATAAAGAAAACAAGGAAGTTGCATGTCTTTCTCATGCTATAGCCTTGAAAGCATTTTCTAACAGAGTGGGCTTAGGTCTACTTAACTGCTATTAGTGTGTGCGAGTGTGAGCATTCGTGTGTGCAGGCAGGGCCTGAGGACTGCAGCAATGTGTGAGCTGTTGGGGTGGGGTTAATGAGCTATTCTATGACCTCTGTCACCCCGTTGGATCGCCTCAGGGGAACAGGCTGAGACAAACAGGAAGACAGGGTGACAACAAGCCTTTGGTTGTGGTATGTCTCTGGACTTCTTCTGCAAATCTGCTTTAAAATAAATATGACATAACATAGGTGTTCTCACCTCCAAACAAATATCTTTTGAAGCTAAACAAGTTATTTAAGCTGTAACTGTTTACCTTTTAATGAGGTTAATTCCTCTTCCCGGTACAAATTTAATATTGTTATGCATTTTGTCCTGTGAATTTTGATTTGAGCTGCAGTGTTGTGTGCACGGATCAGATAAAAATGCAAACATTGTGTTGTCAAGCTTGGTAAAGAGTTGGGAGTGGGTGAATGCCAGGCATAGGATCTCTGGCTGCTGGAAAAGTGATTGCAGAGATTATATCGCCACCTTCTGGCGAAAGTGAAGAACTTTTAAAAGGTAGCACGAGCGGCTCTAGTTAAGAGCCTAAATGACAATCATGTCAAAATGATGTAATCCAATATAGCAACATCACAGTCCTGCAGGATTAAATATTGTTAGTAAACTAATCATGTCTGGTGTTGATTTTACTGTTATGTAAAGTGTTTGCTATTTTGACCACTCTTGTTATTACAATTTACAAGGTTATTTGACACGTTTATGCTCCATAGTTAACCCTGTATTATTTCTACACATTGATTTTCACAGAAAACTCTCTCCAGATACAACTATCGATAAACAGAAAACAAAATATCCACACAAAACTTTGCAACCATTGTTTTTAATAGAAAGATTTTGTATTCTTTAAACCAGACAACCAGATACCAGACATTTTGAATACATAAAAAAAGAAAAAAACAATCAAAATGAAAGGACACAAAATGGAATTATATGGTTTAGACTGTGTAGATTTAGTGGTCTCATATACAATACTATTTCTTTTCATTGCCAGAAAGTGCAAATTCTCTGAAAACAAGAATCACCAATGTACCCCATCCTCCCCCTGCAGCTTCCAACAGATATGGACTGACAGACCTCTATGCAAATAATGAAAAAAACATTGTGAAAATAAAAGGCTTAGAATTTAAAAATCCACACTGAATCACACAAAAGGAAAAATATCTGCTGCCCTCTGTAGGTATAAACGTCTATTAACAGTATGATACATGTGGCAGTAGCTCATTCACTTAGATGTGAGCATCTCTTCTGCCTTTTGGACACACTTGTGAAGCACTGAGTGGGTCGTGGACAGTTATGAAAAAAACAGACACCAGACAGCAGTTTTCTGACTTATGTGATTCAGTGCAAATTTAAACATGCACATTTAAGAATTGGGATGGATGCTGCTACTTAAAAAAAGGGTAAACAAACAAATAGAAGAAAAAATCTTTAAAGTTTTGTAATGATCACAGTTACGACTTAATCAATAAATAGTAGCCCATTTCTTTTCTCCCCAGTTAGACCATTTACTGAACTACTGAATGTTTATTAGGATCAATATTTTCCCACTCTACTGCAACAATGATTTATTTGTCACGGACGTTAAGGCCAAAAGACATTTTTTGCACTGATTTGTGGATGAAAACGATGGCCATTTCATAATCATTTAAGCTTTGTTTGGATACCAGATCCAGCCTTTCCTCACACGAGCAGGGTGTTAATGCAGAGAATCTGCAGCAGACACGACGCTGCATGTTTAACATTCAGAACAGTCAGCCTTCTCAGAAAGCTTTGCAACTGTTTTGCAGGTTTCTTTTTCAATACAAAAAAAGTCTAAAGAAATGAGATCAACATGACCTTTTTACCACCAAGATCTGAGACAGTGAGCAGAGAGTGAGTGTGTGCGCGCCGAGGTCAATCCTGTAAACGCTTCCTACCACAATTTCATGACTATGCAGTACGCTGCATAACGGGCTTGATGGTAGAAACACATGTATTTATGTCAGATGAGATTTAGTATCATCACTAATACCAAATATTCAAGTGTAATATATATATATATATATATATATATATATATATTATTGCAAAAACAAAACTTGTTAGAGGACAAACAAAATCCCCCTCCAAATGAAGCAAATAATAGTCATAACCATAAAATGAAGAAATTCAGGATGGCCTTTTGCAAAGTGCTTTTGTTACAATCGCAGAAGCTGAAAAAAGGCAGTTTTCTAGAGCTACACTGGGGGCTTTTCTACTCAGTAGCAGGATTGTGACACTGGACAAACCAAAACATTAACATGTCCTCTTGCCCCCTCAGACTCGCATCCTTTAACAACCCCCCTTTAAAATAAAAGTGGAATCACAGTATGAAATCATGGAATGTATCCTTAAATTGGTTCCAGGTGAATAAAGTAAAAGTATCTCATCCTTTATAGCTCTTCCACTCCTCTCTTTCTCTTGTCAGATCCCCTGCAAAGGTGTATGATCTCTGATCAAAGGCCAGTCTGCAGCAAAGATGGAAACTTAGACTCCAGAGAGAGGGTGAGTGATGGGAGACACCATACAACCCCTTCCCCCTGTGCTTTTCCCACCCCTTTCAAAAATGTTAGTCGGAATAAGACATAATCCCACGTGGCTTCTTCCAACAAACAATTCACTGGATCAATATTAGATGGAGAAAAAGGTTTGGTCACAGCACTTCACAATAAAGGAACTTTTCCTGTTTTTAATCTTGCAGAGGAAGCTATTATATTAAACATTGGTGTGAACAATACAGGAAAAGACAAGTGCAACAGAGACAGATTGGACATACCATAAACTGCGCAAACACAAGAGACCCAATGCATAGCAGTGTATTTTCCACCTGAGTAGTGCTTACATAAAGACAAAAGAGATCAGCGACACTTGGTCGCATTTCCCCACATCTGTGGTGACCTCCTTTGTATTACATTTTTTATTGTGGCCATGAAATTCCTAGTTTGGCGAATCTGCACTGAACCATAGCTCAGCAAACAGTCCATCACCTGGGCTTCCTTAATGCATCCCTGAAAACATCACTAAGCCTTCCCCAATCACCCGTGTTTAATCCTCTTCCCTGTATGCCAACCTTTGTATCCCCAGAGACTGAGCAAGACTCAATATGCAAACTGTCCCCTCTTGGCTGAGAGCAGCTAAACAGACAGAAGCCTGCCTGTCTGAAGGACCCAGGGCTGTCTGTGTAAGTGCCAGGGCCACGCTGCGCATAGTGCCGTACTGCATATGCTGCGCTCAGCTTGCTGTGATTCAGCGGCCTGATGGAAAACGCCCAAAAATCAGGTGTGCAGCAAAATGATGAAGCTAAGCAAGCAGCTCACACCTGCTCAGATCAACGCTCACCCCATCCTGCTTTGTTTCATTATCACCATTATCATGCTATCTTATGCTTTGTTGTGTGGCCTTCTAAAATAGTCAGCAAGAATATTTGATAGCGCAGGAAAAACAACACATCAAGGTCAATTTGGAGTAACAAATACTTGCAATGAAATTTGGAGATTGCCTCAGTGTAGCCCATGTCAGAGTAACCTTGGCTGGGGCCGGGGATATACCAGTTGTGGAGCCATGGAGTCTGATAAAACACATAGCTTTCAACTAGTGGGAGAAACACGTTTTACATATATTTTCCCAGCATGGTGAAGTAAAACCATGTCAGTAGTTAGCCAAATAAAATGTTGACAATTAAATAAGATATTTTTTTAAGTGTGACAAAATATTTCTGATAAAAATAATTTAACAAAAAGCTACAGTTTTCTTTTTTCCGATCCCTAAGGCACACTGAGGCCCTTGATAATTCACTGTCCACATAGTGGGAGTGAGCCTCAGCCCCACACTGCACAATACAACTATGTGGAAACATAAAACACAACAAGCTTAGTGCTGCCCAGACAAGGCCACAAAGTCACAGTCCGTTTCAGCTGGAGATCATTTAAATTCAGAAAGTAAACTTAAATCCCCCAATTCAGCAGAGGTCCAAATCATTACCTGTCCTACAGAAAAAGTTTTTGCAGCGCGAGTTACCAGTTGGAGGGATGAATATGTGATCATCTCCAAGTTTAAGAAAAGTTAGAGAAACAGTAACTCATCACCTTCACATAGAAAACCTCAACTATCAGATCACAAACAATTCAAATGTTTTCAGAGAAGCTTCACTATCTGTGTGTATATTTGTGATGTCTCTTAATATAAAACCAAAATATAGGATTTGTTTCTTTTGTTGTTACATGGAGAATCTCTTCAACAGCCTTCAGATTAAATTATAAAACTCTGTAATCCAACATAACATCGGTAGCTTAAAATGCCCAGGGCTGCAAATGAAAGCCATTTATTTCTGCTTTGGTATCCGTCATTGCTGGACATCCGTTTTATTAATTTACTGTACATGATTGCGTTTAAGGAGGGGTTGGATGGACTCTTTAAGAGACCATTGAGTATTGACTACACAGCACTGTGTATATGGAAACTCGCAGGCCTCTCTGAGGTCTCCTGTCCTTCAGGACGAGGACATATAACATTAGTGCAAACTTTTGCTCTCTCAGCTAAAGCACCATTTCCAGTGCTATCAGGCTTTTATCCATAACCCCACCCAAGCACCCCACTTAACCCCCCCACCCCACCAAACACATGCACACTAGCAACACACACAATCACCTACGTAATATCGTTAGTAGAAAAAAAAAATAGCTGTAGCACGAAACGTTATCCCAGGAAAAACGGGTGTAGACAGAACAAGCTCCATCTCCCTAAACCTCTGATTCTATTGATCACAAAGATACAAAGAGCGAGAAGACGCAAACTCAAGTAAATATGTGACAGTTTGCATACATTTGTGGATTCTAAAAGCGGGCATCAGTGTGTGGCCTGGTCAGGGAGACCCACACTGGAATAATTATAGACATACTATAAATTCATTCATCCACAGTGGGCTTAAAAAGAAGAACAAAAAGCTTTGGTTAATCAACAAACAAACAGAAAAGGGAATTTTAAGGTCTAATTAAGATGGCTCACAGGTCTCATCTGGTAAAATCTGCCACATTATTAAGACTTATAGGGTTTAAGCCAAGTACCACGATAAAGATCACAAACCAGTTATCTTTGTTGTAATGACAAAGCAAAAAACAGAAACAAAAGCTCAAGACCATGCCAATCTCTGAGAGTGACCCCCAATGGTAAACAAAGACTAATGCAAACCTGAATCAAGAGAACATGTAAGTGTCCAATGCATCGTCTTACAATACGGTGATACAGTGCACCTATTATACATGTTGTTCCACAGAGCACATGCAGGTTTGAGAGTAGCTGGCGAACAGATGGGGTAGACGCAAAGTTTGTTTATCCAGGCTTGTCCTGAGACCCTCTAGCCTGCAAGCCAGCAGTGCATGCTGTACGCACACACACACACACACAAAGAAAAATAATGCATGTATATGCATACAATGTGCCCTTTCTTCTAAATTCTTCTTTTTCCATCCCCTCAATTTTCTAAGACACAACCAGTAAAAGCTAACATCAAGAGGATTTAGTTATATGGATTAATCTTTTAGGTCCAAAAATCCAATGTGTGTGTGTGTGTGTGTGTGTGTGTAAATGCACCAGGCCCTCTTGTAGTAATCTAAACTTATAAACTACTGGTTTGATTCTTCTTATTTTGGATACTTGGACTTTAAAACCTGAACAGTGAATTCATCTTCACCATTGAGGGCAGAAAAAAAGGATTCATGTCATTTGCGAACCATTTTTTTTCCAGAGTACCCGTTTAGTTGACAAAAGTGCCCTCCCCAGTAACAAAGTGCATTCATAACCTGCCTCTTTCCAGTTAAGGTGCAAATGGACTGATAGACTACAGCACCACAGAAATAAAGCGGGTGAGAAGGGGGGGGTCACATGTCTCGACTCAAAGGCTCATTGTGCTTGCATTGGGAAGAAAACATGGAGTAAGACAACTTGTATTTTCTATTAAGACTATCAAATCCAAATGTATGGAATCATAGACAATAATGCGACAGCTACGCGAGCTCTGATGTCTTCCTCCCTCTCTCTCTCTCTCCTGAAGATACCTGGACCCTATGTGCACTGGGGGTGGCAGCTCCGGGTGTGTGTTTGAACAGGCTGTGGCTGACTCACACACCGATGATGTGGCTTGAGGGACCCTGGCTCCCACACACACATGAACACATCCACACATGTACGCAAAAGGACATGTACATGTAAACACACTCCCACGGTAAACTGCCAGCACCAGGCGTCGTCCCTGCAGTAACACCAGGCTCTAATATAACAATATCCCCTCCAGGCTGGTCCGGGGGCATTAGAGGACTATAGAGGCAGAGAGAGGGAGAGAAAAGGCCTGATTTGATCCCGTCCTGCCTGGAAACATGGCTGAGCTGGGGGAGATTATTTTTTTGGAATGCAACAGACATTGTGAGATCCCCCTCCCCTTCCCTTGTTCCCTTCCCCCATCAAAACAGCTGCAGCTGCGCTCCTATTTGGCCTCCCAACTTGGACAGGTATTTATTGCTCTCTTCATCATTCAGGTTGCCTTATGGTTGTGTGGTCCCTAGGGCAAAAAGATTGGAATAAGCATGATACATAAACCTCTTCTCCCTCCCTCCCCCAAAACAAACCCACTTCCTTTAAATATACCATTCTCTTGCTCTGTTGGATATCTTTAGTAAAGCTGTGCAAACATAGAAAAAAAAGGTGCTCATCTATCTCTTCTTCGTACTCTTTGTCACTCTCACTCCCTGCCAATTCTTTAACCTGCTGTTGGTTAAATGCTACCCGCGCCTTGTCACACAAGGACAGATTCCGAAAAACTGCACAAAGTTAAGCACATTCATTCACTCCACCTCCTAATCCTTTGGGCAGGAACTGTACATGTCAAGTGTTTAGTTTAGGACGAATAGGTGACTAAATATTTTGTTTTTACTTATTTTTTTTCATCTAACATTCACACAGTTGGTTTCATTCACCCACAAGCTTCACTCTGTGAGAAACATGACGTCAAGCCTAAGAGAAAAAATGCAATTGGTAAGTACACCTCAGCGAGAGCGGCCCGATGCCATATCATCACCTGCTATATATACACATGTATACAATTATAAAGTGTCAAGTACCCAAAGCAGTCAACAAAAAGGAACAAAAATAAAACAATTAAGACAAATCAAAAAAGGAAATAATTGCTGACATTGCAGGGTTGTGAAGGATAAGAGGCAACGTAGTAAAGCCAACAGATACACTGACAACGGTAGTGCTTCAAAAACACAAACCCTCCACCTCTTATATTCCCTAGTCCTGCAATTGGCGAGCCTCCATTAAAGTGGATTTGACTCAACATGGATTTGTTTTTCAATAAGACAAACCATCGATTCTCAAATTGCTTCTTTTTTTTTTTTAGAGTAAGTAACACTTCAATCAAACCCTTGCCTGATTCTTTCTGGAACATTTATATGGAGGGAAAAAACTGTGGTGAGTTTTCTTGCATATACCATATTGCGGCAATTTGTTTCTATGGTAACTGTACATTTCAGACCTGCAAAAAAAAAAATAGAAAAAGTTGTTTTACATTGGGAGGATTTGTCCTCGCTTCACCCGTACAGCAGCCAGAAAGTACATGACAGACACCTTTCTTAGAGCTTGAAGGCTGTGAGGACAAGAACCAATAAAACTTTAAATTAACTGCATAGTTGCTCAAGAGTTTCTTTGTATCTGTCATACATTTGCCTAAGCACATCTGCCAATGTAAAAAAAGAAACCCCGCTAATATTACAAAGAAAAAAATGGCCCAGAAAGTGGACATCACGGGTGCATGATTTGAAGCGTTCTTTGCTCTTTAACAAATAAACACACTGAAGTGCTTGAAAGCCTACTCTGTTTCCTAAAGTAAAAGGAGAAAGAAATATAAAGATTAGATTTTTGTGACACCCTGATTTGGTTTATAGAGGAATAGTTAGTTGTTATGTCTTTTTTTCTTTCTTTTTCGTTTTTAAATAGCCTTTGCATTTGTTTTTCTCCTCTCTGTTCAGTAGCCTGTTTCACAGGCGGTGCAGAGTGACAGTTGTGTCCAGCAGTGTCCTTGTCGCTCCCGCAGTTTCAGGGCCTTGTCTGCCCTGCTAGATCCTGCAGCTGAGGACTGTTTGCATGTGCTCCAGCAACACCCTCCACCTCTGCTGCTAAGGATGCTTCAGAGTGCCTCCGTCCCTTGATGATACGAGGCCCGGTGTCAGAGCTGGGGCTCAACAGGTCTTGGGAAGCCTCGAGAAGCCCTGGCTCTCTTACTCGAGGTTTTCTGCCACGACGGGAGGGGATGCCATTACAGCCATCCTTCTTGAGGTGGCGGTGTAGGTGGTCAGAGCGCACAAAAGTTTTAAAGCAGCTTGAACACTGATAGGGGCGCAGGCCAGTGTGTACACGCATGTGGTTCTTCAGGTCGTAGTTGTGAGCAAAGGCAGCACCACATTGTGTACACAGGTAAGGCTTCTCTCCTGTATGCTTCCGCATGTGAACCTTGAGCTTGTCCTGTCTGGGAAAGATTAAAAACAATAAATGAGAATACAAGAGGACAAAAAAAAACCCAGTAGTGACAGCTAGTACATCAGCTCATGCCCATCTGGATAAACGCCACACACACAGCTGCCATTTATCATTAAGAAAATATTCACCATGTCATGTGGAAATATACAACTCAGTCTAAAATTAATCAATTTATGCAAAAAAAGTTATCATTTTAATATGTTCTGGATTATTATATTTCCTAATCATCTATTAAATCGCCTCCAGTTCCGTGAGGGTAAAGAGTCCAACTGAAAATAGGTTATAAACTTGATATTTTTATCTATGTGGCTGCTCACAGTAGTAGAGTGACGCGGAGGCTCAATGTTCACCATGTCAGCAGGTATTTTTACAGTTTCTCTAAACCGAAACTTAAGGATAGAAGATAATTCACAGAACTCAAAATAAGTACGTTATTTGTGAAGATGTTGTGGTTTTCTGCAGATACACTATTCCAAAATAAACCTAAAACTTTTCTTTGCATAATAGTATGAGGAAGGCAATAGTGCTGCAGCTAGTTTAATCCCTGAGCCCCATTTTATTGAATTATGTGTAAGGAAGACTTCACTTAAGTAAACCAAACGATCAACATGGGGATTGTGATATGATTCCACAATAAATACATTGTGATCAAAGCAAAATATGATTTAATTAAGCTCATAACATCCTGAAACATTTTTCTCTCAGCAGCGATACATCACCTAATAAACTTTATCAGGCCGTCTTAGCCTTCATCTGACTCCTGTCTGTCTCTCCTCCCTTACACCCTTACTATCTCTCTAGCTCCCGAGCTCTCCAGTCACCTAACCTTTTATACAGCCAAAAGGAGAGGGCTTCTAAACAAGTGTGGTTAAGGCATCTCTAGTTATAAACACACACTTTAAGAGCCATGTAAGTAGATTATCTGTCATACTAACAGAGCGAACCCACTGATGCCCCTTAGAGGTCTGACCAAATGGTGCATTATATATATATATATATATATATATATATAAGTATGTGTTGGTAAAGAGAAACACATATATATGCAAATGCATATGCTCAGGCTGAAGACTCGGAACAAAGTGACGCACTGACAGAGGTAAATTATTTAAAGAATGGGAGTGATTTATTACCGTGGAAGGCGAACCCTTAACACTGATCAAACAGGATTAAGATTACAATTTCCCCTTCGCATTGCCGGTAAAATGTAGCTAAAAGGTATTCTTCTTGGTCTTCCCTACCTGTTATTTTGAACAATGGTCTGGATATTCCCCGCCTACTGGATCTATTTCCAGCAAAGGTGTGCTAATTAATTAATTAAAGGAATCATTTCAAGGAAAAGGAGAGACATCTGAATACGAGGAAACACATGCGCACTGAAGGCCCCTTCTGCAACATCTTTTTTTTTGGTTTCCAGCACACAGCAGATTTTATTAGAGAGGTAAAGGAGCAACAAAGAGAGGGGGGGGATGGTGCTGTAAATACTCTGCTGTGGGCCATAATCAACATAAGATCAAAAGTTCACAATACTTTATTGGAGCACACATCCAGGGCCTGTATTCCTCCTCTATATCAGAGCACTGCACAGCTCTTTATAGCAGCTGTCCCCTAGATAACACTAGCAAGGCACAGCCTTCTTTTATAGGACCCCTATGTTAAAATTCCAGGACTTTGCCATGAAGGTTGTCACCATAAAACAGACCTTTATAACAATCCAGCCCCCTCATATAGCAAACACAATCCGTCTGTGCCATTACAAACACTTGCCTATAATGTTGCATTTAAAAACAAACAAAAAAATGTTCCCATAAGCAAGACAAACATTTGGCCACAAACTGCACTGCCTTCCTAATGCAAAGCTAATGTGGTTAGTGCTAATACTCCAGCTCTTGGCTTTATGGTGTTTCCCACTGCAGGGCAGTTTGCCTACAGAGCCACGTCCAAGACTATTAGTACATGTGACATGAGGTAGTCCCCTCATTAAATGGGCTTACCTGGTAAAGCGCACTTTGCAGATGGCGCATTCATAGGGTTTCTCTCCCGTGTGCGTTCTGATGTGGCGGGGTAGCTTGCCTGCACCTTGAATGACCTTTGAGCATATGGGGCACTTCTGGAAGGCCTTAGAGCGCATCTTCCTCTCTCCCCCACCTCCTCCGCTTCCACTGCCTCTCTCTCCAACCCCCCTCTCTCCTCCTGCTCTGTTTGGGCCTGTACTGCCTCGTGACAACCATAGCGACGACGGCGCTGCCTGGGTTACAGCAGCAGAAGCTGTATCCTCATGCTGTGCGCTGCTAAAATAATTCAAGTAAAATTCCATGTCGGGATCGTCTCCATCTCCCTGTTCCTCTCCCGTTGTCGCACGCTCCTTCTGCCTCTCGATGGAGTCCATCATTTGCTGTAGGAGGGCACTGGCGGAACCACTCTTTCTCAACATAATCTCCCTACAGCCGTCCTCCGCTTCTGTCTCCTGTCCCTGCTGAGACTCAGGGGGGAGGTAGAAGTGACCGTTTTGAGATGGAGGGTAGTATGATGACCCCAGGATTGCTCCATTGCCCTGCACCCCCTCTCCATCCTCATCTTCATCTTCATCTTCATCCTCCTGTTCTTGATCGTGTGCAGGGGCTTGGGACAAGACAAGGGCCAGGGGGGAGTAGTACTCACTGGGGCCAGCAGGAGCCCCGTTGCTTGGGGTGCTCCCATTACCGTGATTAAAGTGCAGTTGTGTGGGCAGGTCCCTGAGCTCTGGCGTGCTGCAGCTGCTACTCCAGTGCGCCCCTCTCTGGAAGTACTCCAGGTACTCCCGAGCCCGCACCCGGTTCCCCTGCTCCTTGCCTCCTCTGCCTTTTCCCTCTTCCTCTTCTTCTCTTTGCTCACTGCCCGCCTGGTGGAACATGACAGAGAGCAAAGACAGAAAACAAAGAGAAAATGAAAAATAGTGTACATTTGCACCAAAACGGTAAGAGTAAGGGAGAAAAATGTTTATAAAAATAATGAATGTCATACTAGAAAACATGTGAAGATCATTGTGCATGCATTTAGATATAATGAATGCATATCTGAGGGCCCGCTATGCTCATTGGTACAGACATAATAAAAAAATCATATTTATCAAAACACATTTGGTTTGTGTGTTTCAGAAAACAATGACGCCTGATCCCCATGTTGTTATGTTTTACTGATACATACCCTAACCTCTTGTTGTTGATAAAATGCAACAAGTGGACAAACTGACCTAGAGAAGCTATAAATGATGTTAAAGTTAGATGTGAGATTATCACATAATATCTAGTGTTAAGCATTCAGACATCACGGCTGCAGTTGATCATGTTGAAGAGCAGCAGTAATGTGCTGTATGTAGTCTGTGAAGTAGCACAGTGTCCTACAAATGCTGAGTAAGTGCTGAACTAAACTCCAGCTGTGGGTGTGTTTGACATTGTAAAAGACACTGTTAAAGGCCATGATGTCAGTCCTCTATGGTGGACAGTAGGATTACTGTATGCTCATTTTCAATAGGCATGAACCAGAGGTGCATTATGGGAGGGTTAATTTGATTCCACCATGTACAGCCAGCATGAGCTACTATGTTCAGATGCTTTGTGGCTCATGCTTCACATTAAATATTATCAACTGTGACGTCTTGTGTTGTACCGGCGGGGAGAGCACTTTGGTGTCCAGCAGGTGTGTACAGACATCCTGGACGGGTGGGATTTCCAGGAGACGCGCAGCAGCAAGGATGTCAGCCACACTGCTGTGACTGACTGTCAACGTGGCTGTGTAAGCAAAGTCCAACAAAGCTCCGAGAGCTTCTGCTGCCACAAAGTCGATGTTGTAGATGTTCTGTTGGTCTGCAGCAACCCCTGAAGTGAAGAGCTTGTGGAAGTAGGAACTGCAGGACGCCAGTACGGAGCGGTGGGCTGGGAACTCCTGCTCTTGGGTGACCAGGAGCACGTCACACAGAAGCCCACTGAGCCGCTGCTTGTTAAGGCTGCCCAAGACGTCTGCGCTGTGTTCAGGGAAAGGAATCCCCACAGGACCTTCCTCTGCCTCTCCTGCCCCTCCTCTCCCTCCCCCACCCCCACCACTCGCTGTCCCCCTGAGCCGCCTTCCGCCCCTCCCACCGGCTCCTGACGACATCTTCCACCAGCTTGCCGCCGAGCCGCCTAGCACAGCCCCCACCCGTGTATCCGTCCTGCCGTCTGTCCGTCTGCCTATCTGAGGGGAGAGGAAATGAAAACAGAGAAGAGACAAGGAAAAGATGAATAACACGAGTTTAATTTTTATGGTGCTACAGAAACATAGATTCATTTCCTGAGCATACGAGCATTAACAAATAAAAACCATTGAGAAAAATAAAAAAAAACATCAACAGAAAAATCATAGAGGTCAATTTGTGCTCATATTCTAGCAGTTTCTTTATGTTAGCTTTGAAATATTATCTGTATTTATGCATCTATATATAACTACATTAGATATAAAAAAGTAAATAAAAATTTATCATGAAATCTACTCAAACACTAAAATAAGGCTAAATTTACAAGTCACTCACATAACTAGACTAACAAAATAAATAAAAATGTGCTAAATTATAATTTAGTTATATAAAGAAAATGTTTTTATTTAAGTGAGGTGAAAGAATACTTTTTTAAAAAAGAAACCATTTTAGACAAATGAGAGCAGTTTGCTGATGAGCAGTGGAGAAAATAAGCTGTTAACAGAGTTACAGAAAACACTGGATTGCTGTGATTTCCTCAAAGGATTGTTCAACTAAACATTAGTTCATAAGTGATGTAACATTTTATTTTTTTTATATTATATTATTTTAGATTTGTTTGCTCATTTTATTTAAATGTTTCTATTAAACCAGAGTTAGAAAAATATGTCATGATTTTTATTAATTTTTTCTTATTTCAGTGTCAGCTTATTAAACAGGATGCCATATTAATCTGGTTCATGGAAACATTTTTTTTAAAAAACAATTAAAAAAATATAATACACATCAGTCACAAACTAATATTTTGTTGAACAATCTTTTGAGGTAATGACAGCAATCTGGTGTTTTCTGTAACAGACTTCTGCACCTGTTGACATGGTTCGTTCCCCATCAAACTGCTCTCACTCGTCCAGAAATGTTTCTTTTGTTTGTTTTTTAATATAATTTTTAACTCAATTAAATAAAAAAACAATGTTTTTACATAACAAATTTATGGTTTAGCATTTTTTTTACATTTATCAGTCTCCAGTTATTTGAGTGACTAATGTAAATTTAGCATTTTTAAAAATTGAAGTGTTTTAATAAAATTGAGAACTGTATATACACAAAGTTACACAAACAAAAGTTAATAAAAACACAGTTAAACATAAAAGAAATGTGCCTAAATTCATGCTGTATGCCTGACCCAAACCTGAACTTCAGTGAATATTTTACATTTCACTTCTTTCAGCTGGACTCAGGAGCCTTGAGACAGTGTCTTAGATAAGTGGAAAGAAGCCATATGGTAGCACCACAGCGCTGCACATCACAACTGCTCATTATTTATCTTAAACAGATCTACTGATACAGCAGTAGTTGGTAATTGACTGTAAAACAAAAGGAAGAGAAAGCAAAACAATCTTTTTTAACTAAATGTAAAATAAATAAATAATGATGGTATATAATGGGTGGGTAAATTATATATATATATATATATATAAACAAAAAAAAAAAGTGTTAATTTCTTTACATGAATACATCTGTGGGTGTGTGAACACACTCGTGCAAGAAATCAAGTAAGAGGTCGTGGAGGACAGATAAGCAGAGGGCTATGGGGATCAGAGTGCATGCTGGGAGCTGGTTGAGCTGCCTAGGCACTCTGTGTCAGTTGTGAGCCAGGGAGTGAAGCAAGGGAGGTGTTAGAACAAGAAGGAAGGGGGGCGGAGGGGCTGTCAGAGCAGACCCTATGTAAAACTCCAACAGGAGGAGGAAGACAACACGCAACAAGCTGCAAAGGAACAGTATTAAAAAGGGAGGCTGTCAATCCGGTCTGAGCTGGTTACCCCACCCTGTTCTATGTGCCAAGTTTCAGAAAAGGCCTGTCCCCTCGCTCACGTGTGTTTCTGTGTGTGCGGTGGGAGTGGGATTAAAATGATCGACTGAAGCCTATGCAATGGGAGGAGGGTTTCCAGGGAACAAGCCATTCTCGATTTGGCTATCAGAGCACTCGCATACAAATGAATACAGTAACATTAAAGAGACATCAATAACGCAAAACCTCACACACACATAAACACACATAGAACATCCACACTGTCCAACTCTCCTCCCCCCTCCATCTGCCACAGACCCAGCAGGGGGCAACGCTGCTGGGCTGCATTAAATGTTGCCGTCTACAAGATTCAAATGACACTCCTCCTGATCAGTCTTCCTGGTATGTTTGTACGCTACACCCCACTACCAAACCTGCCTAACCTGGTTGCCCATCCTCTTTCGTAGATGTTTGCCTGTCCTCACCTCATCTTTTCTTTCCTCTGCTGTTTTTTGGCCCACCAAAGCCTATCTGTCTCCACACCTGGAATACGTACAAACATGTCACATTTGCCCACAGGTCAGCAATAGGTTTTACTCTGACCTCTGCAGTTACGGAACCAGGAGAGCAAAGCAGGTGCTTGCATCAGCCTTCCCTTCACTCAATAGGTTCCCTCTTCTTTAACACTGGTAAAACACATGCACCCAACCTTTTTGATTAATAAATACCAAATGGTGTAACTGCAGAATTGCATTGCATAGTTCCTTTAACTCACATTTGATAGGCAGCTGACCACAAAGCTTTACCAACAATGACTTTTACAAAGCTTTGCTGAAAAAAACACTGTCAGGCGTAGCAAAGACAAATTCCATTACCCAACCCCTCATCTGAATACGTTGAGGGAGGGGAAGGAGATGAGGGCAAAGACAAAGCGAAATGACACAGGAGGCAAGGCGAGCAGAGTGAGATGTGAGGAAGAGCAAGAGAAAGGGCAACCACATGGCTACGGTCGTGTCCTTCACAGGTGGAAACAGATCTCTGTAAGGCCATCCAGACCGGAGCCAACCTTCTCTTCTTTAGCACAGAGCTCTACATCACCTGCACCGAAGCAGGCATTACTGCAAGCTTGCGTAGCACGCTATCCCCATACGTACACAGCTGACCCTGGGTCACGGCTTTATGGGGTAAAGACGCTGAGCTGCGAAGAGATAAAACACACAAACACACATGCGCACATACACAACTTGATTCTGTGCCAGCAAAGCATGAAGGGACTTCTCTGCATGGAGGAGCCACCTGTCCCAAAATAAACCTGCAAAGAACGCTAAGAAAGAGGAAACACAGTGCTACAAACCTGATCCCGACACCTCCTCGTGGCTTTAAACATTCCTTATCACTAATTCATGCCTGTGGGTGACAAGGCCTGCAGCCCAGCACAAAGCAGCACCGCAGCTGTCCGTGTCTGTGGCGTTCCACTTTCAGGGAAGGGCCTTTTTTCTGTACTCAGACCATGAGCGCCCAGGCCTGCTTTGCAAGTCAAACAACTGCTTAAAACAGGGCCAACCCATCCTATCTCCACCCTCATCACCTTCCTCTCATCCTTAACATCCCTCCGTCCCTTACGCGTACCCAGCGAACACAAATAAAAATCACTTTCTGTTTTGGAGTTGACTCGGCAGAACATACATCAACGTCTGCCACGACAGTTGAACCACACTTGCCTGTCATCCACAGACAAACACACGACAAGCTGTGTGTGTGTGTGTTGGAGTGTTTTGCTGGCAGACACACATCAGCTATGGAAGGTCTGCAGATTTTCCACTCTGAAAGTATCTCTTTCTTTGGCTGACACATACCAGCCATTCCTCAATACAAAAGGAAAAAAAAAACGTAACCCTGTGTAACCTCAGATGATTTCCAGGCATGCTATTAAATTGGTTATTTTGACTTTTAAAGAACACAACCATAAGGTTACCTGTAACCAGTAAAAGCATCCCACCTTTCCTGTCTTTTGTAACATTAATTTACCACCTACCTCTCTGGTTTCTTCAGCTTCAAAGCAGGAAAAAGTGCGGTTAGCACTAGCGTAAGTGACAGAACTGGGAGACCAAACATAATCAAACTTGTGGTGTATTAACAGCTAATTACACTTAGAAGAGAAAATATCACTTAATGCATTTTAAACTCACTTTATATCCAACTAATTTCTATATTATATTAAGCTGAAAACAACTACAAAATTAGGATAATAAACAAGTAGAAGGATTCTCTAATTGCTTCCTCCTTTATCAATGTCCATCCAACTAGTGGAAAAGTTTTTGCTGCTGGTTCAACTGGTTGCACCTCACGCAGGTCAAGAAGATTCACGGTTGGTTCAAGAGGATATGTGAAGATAAATAGAATGGGGAGGACGGTAGTAGTTCTTAGGAAAAGTGGATTTTGAGTAAGTGCCACAGCTCAGTGACTCACTGCTGTCAGTCGTGGAAGGAAACCTGATTGGCCATACTGGGAACGAAGCAGGAAGAGGGTATGTGACTGATAAAACTAAACTTGCAAGGGCTGGTCTCAGCCTGACAGCTCTCACTACAAACTAACAAGGAAGTGCTGCCAAAATGCAGAGACAAAGCCAGAGAAAAGGTAGTGGGCGAGGCGGCGCATTAAACTCACAAACTAGCTCATAACTCCTGAGCAAATGGTGGCCTAGGAATCCAGTTCAGATGTCAATGATAAACTCAAGACTCCTTTTTCAGGTACCTGATACAATAAGAGGAAAGGTAACCACCCCCAGGTTGGGCAAAGTTTAATCTGAGGAAGTTGACTGGGGGGTTTATGATTCTGTAGTTCTGTACCACTCCTTACACAACCTACCAAAGAGTTTCACACCCACGCTTTAACAATTAGTGCATTAAACCTTTCATTTTTAGTCATTTTTTAGATGGAGTTGGAGGGGGGAAGGGGGCGTATAGACAGGATGACATCAAACATATGAGCTAATTTAATCTTTTTAAATTAAACTATTAAATTAAATATAAATGAATTAAATTGATATAAAACCACATCAGTCCTTTCACTCATGATCATTACAATTGCTGTCTTCTTATCCATTTTGCTGAATCAATAAGCACATGTTGCCAACCAGGAAGTGTAACAAAACACGTGGCTTTAGAAACGTCACAACACCCAAACACACAGCAGAATCCAGCACAACCCCAGCCTGCCAGTTGGTCAGTCGGCAACCCAGTGTGCCCTGGCTGCACCACTTTGTGCATGCGCAGTCCGACAGGGAAAGAGGACTTCCTGTGAGTCTGTGGCAGGCGTGTAACAGAACCCGCTCTGTTATCAGATGACCAGCTCTCTGCTTGCTCGATCTCTCTGTCCTTACTGTCTGACTCCCCCCCCCCTTCCCTTCCTCTCATCTGTCGCTCTCATCTCATCATTGCTCCATCTCTGTCTAAGACTCTGCATAGTATCCACCACATCACCCACTTCCCCTTTCCAATGCTGAGGAGGCAAAGCTGCACAGACCCACCCACCTTCCCACGTCTCGCCATCCTTTAATACAACCCAACCATCTTCCCGGGTTCAACTGCAAACCCAGTTGCTAAATTAGCATGCACACAGTTAGATTGGTCACATACCCACTCCTGGATCGGTTATATACAACAACAGCAAATGTTTGTTGTTATTTTGTAACATTAACTGCCCAGAAAAGCAAACACTTCAAACTACATGTTAACGTTATAAAAAACGCTCAGTTCAGTTCAAGCTTCACCCACTCTCAGAAAAACATCCTAGTCGACTCCTACTCTAATTTGATCAGGTTGTGTTGGCCTCTCCATAATAAATGTCCCAGAGGAGAACAGAAGAAGCCCCTTTACTCCCCCTAGTCTTCAGCACAACAACAGAAAAACAACAGAGAGGGGTCTGTCTGTCTAGCCAGGCTGGAAGCTGTGGTATACTAAGCAGCTGACCAGGGGAACCAAACATTAGGGGGAAGTGAAGCTACATTCATGAAGGAAGAAGGTGATTAAACGATTCAAACTGTAAGAAAAGCTCAAATGCAAATATCTGTGTGAAGAGCGGTAGCACAGAAACGGTCCCGTTTGCTATGAAGTGTAACAGAACTACCACGGGCAAAATAAATCATTTGACCACATAAATAAAACACCGAGCCAACTTAATCTGACAGTTACATGTACCTGATTGTATACAGCCAACCTTTCACTCAAAAATGAAGTCTCCAACTGCCACGGCGACATCACAAAACCTGTCCTCCGGGCTGCCTGAACCTGCTAGTTTTGGGCCATAGTGGTGTAGGCACAAACATACAGGAATATCAAACTGTATTCAGTCTCACCGCCAAATTGATGGGTGGTGTCTTGGACCTGCCCACAGCCAGCGAAGTCCCCTGCAATTCCCTTGGAGTCTATTGTTGGTAACACAGACGCATACGCATATGTGCACACAAACACACACTCATGCATACAAACACATATGGCGTCCTAATTTAACCTCTTGCTGGAATTTACTTGAATTAACTATACTTTTCTTCCATAGTGGCACTTTAGAAATAGCAGGAAATGTGGGATGTGTAGCAGACAAGCTTCACTAGAACAAAAATATTTAGTTACTTTAAACTAATTTAAAAAAACGAAACCATCCTTAAAGCATTTTCTCTTTTTGTTTTCGAATGGCATTTTAAACACTTTCCCAGCATCTGGGCGTCTTTGTGTACTTTGCTCTTCTCTTACCCTCTCTGCACCCGCATGGTTTAGAAAGAAAAAAAAAACAGGTTTAACAAGTATGCAAAGCCAAAAAATATGCATGTGGTTATCAAAGAAAGCAGTCAGGGTTGCTGTGAAGTCTTTAACCATGATCCAATAAGGTAGGACTTTTTTTTACATGGCAGGGAAGATTACAACCAGTTTTTAACAAGATGCTGGTGAGGATGGAAGCAAGTGGACAAGAAGGAAAAGATGTCACGAGATTGACCATGATGTGATGCGAGTAACCAAAACAGAAATCCATCTGCAAGCGAATAAGCTCTTCAGGATGGTGCACAAAAGTAACCAAAGCTTAAGTTTTATTTCAGTATTGCATGGACTTAGTTTGAGGCATCTTACCCTAACAGTGAACTTCAGCTGTCACAAGATGTGTCACATATTCTCCTCCTCATTAAGAACAGATGTCACCTAGTGAGATGTCTCAAACTATTGCTCAACATCCCACCTGTACCCTGGCAGCTATCACCATGGTCGCTTTTCTAAGCTCAGCAAACAATTCGATGCCGTTTGTTGTCCCCAATTTAATGTCCCCAAAAGAAACAGCATCACAGGAGGAACAAATGCTTTTATCATTCGCTCCAGTAGCAATAGAAACAATACCCTTTAATCCTTATAATGTATTTAAACCACTACAAAATAAAAGAAGCTTAAATGCTAAGTTAAAAAAAGTTAGTATCAATTTAATTAGGGCTTGAAGACAGTGGGTTTCTTAACAGTTTTCTCTGCAGCACCTTACTCTCAGCACTGACCTATTTGTCACTCCCTCCTTAATTTGCAAGTGGGTCAAGAACTCTGAACTCTATCAGGCCCCTTGTGTCTCACCCTCTTTCACCAACAACATCCAGGAGTGTTTATTTTCCCCGCTCGCCTCTCCTCTCCTCTTAGCCAAAGTCTAAAGACACAGTGTGTATGTGGATGTCTTCGTAGTGCTTACCAAATAGGCAGAAATGTTTTGCGAACCCTATCAGACTTCCCCTGCCGACTGGCCAGTTCTGCTGCCTACGTCTTTGGGCAGGGCTGGAGCATTACCAGACAGGAAACTTGTGAGTGGCCCTAGTTGTACAGGCAAGTCCTTGCCTGATCCCACAGAGAACAACCCCCCCCTCCACCACCACCATTACCACCACCAATTCCATCCCATCCCATCTCAGCCCCACACCCCCCACCCCCCCTTTCTCTATTTTCAGCCCACAACTCAGCTCTGCATCCCCTCGTCTCATTGGCTTAACTGTAGCTCACTCACCACACCTCCTCGCTGGGATAGGCTGGCAGCTGTTCCCTTTCCTGGATGGCCAAGGGCAAGGCACTCTGGGATACAGAGTTCTGAAACCCCATTTGACCTGGTTTATAGCCCCACTGTGGACTACGAGTCCCAACCGTCTCTGCCCTCACCACCCTCACTATCTCCAAGCCTGCTCTAACGTAAGCACTCAGGGCTGAATTATACACTACAGTATGTTGCTAGCAGGCTGCCAGGTATTAAAGTACAGACTAGCCATCAAACAGGGCAGAGCTTTGTAGAGAGAAAAAACAAAAACACATTACGCTTCAACTCTCTCAGCAATACTGAAACAGTAAAGCTGAATTCTTTCATCCACTTGCATTCCTGAAACAATTCAGACATCCTTGAAACTCCTGACCTAAATGGACTTATTTCCATTCTAAACAGTATAATGCCACCATCACATGCCGTATGCAGACAGCGCACAAGCTTCCCCACACCTGAGCATTTCACTCATTACTGTCCCAAAAAGTTGTCATCGCTCGTGTCTTGCTCGATATACATTTATTTTTGGTTCCTCCTTCTCTTCGTTTCGTTCAGCACTCCCCACCCTCTCTTAAGATCCCCTCCACCCCCCGCCTCCTCCTCTAAGTGCTTCCACCTGCCTGAAAAGTTAATGCCTTGAACACATCCTATAAACTTTATCTTAAGATTCCCCAGAGGTTAGGAGCTGCTCAGAGGAAGTACTTTAGGAAGGTTTTAGAAATGTTAAAAAAGAGGAACCTTGACTGAGGACTGCTGCTGCGACCCACCTCTCCTCTCTGGCCAACCCCCCCACCCTGCTCTCCTTTCTGGCCCCCTCCCTCATTCCTCCCTCTCTCCTCTCCTCTTCTGCCCTGCTCCCCCTGTGTTCGACAGGCCCAGGGCAGACAGAGGGGGATGACAGGGTCCCTTTAGCTCACCTGCGATGGCCGTGGTGGTGCTTGTTGTGGGTTAGCTCAGCCCTCTCCACTCCTCCTCTTCGGAGCTCTCTATCTCCCTCTCACTGTTGTGCAGCTTAAAGCCCCGTATGCGCTAACCAAGCAGCAGCAGATCAACTCAATTCCCTTCCTGGTTTCTGGAGGGCAAAGAGGTCCCTCCCTTTCTCTCTCTCACACACACATTCACACTCTCTCTCTTAAAGATACAGGATTCCCTCTCCGTCACCTCCCCCTCCTCCCCCTGTGAAACAAAAGTGGAGATTTCATTACAACTGTGAACAACTGTCAAAGTCACGAATTGAACAGGTAAACACAAATCATTAACCCACGACTGTCTGGCTCTGGCTAACAGTGATTGTCTGTCTCCCTTTAAGCACTGGTATTTCTGCTTTAACATTAAACTGTGCTTTAATGCTTGTCTATTCTCACACGCCTCATCTCTCACTACTTTCCTTTCCTTTTCTATGTAAGTTGCACCCACCCATCCTATTGCCTGAGGTCATGGTGTCCCACCCCAAAAGCAAGTCTTGGCACATTCCAGTACATACAGTAGGGGCTGCCAGCAACCCCCTCGAAACGCACTGGCTCGACAACGTCTTTGTTCACAATACCTGCCAAGCTGTAACAGGTGAGGGCATTACTCATTTGAAAAATGCCTTAACCCACTGTGCGAACGACAAGTTCCCAAGTGTAAATTTGCAGTGCACTTGAGGTTGCGCCATTTCCAGCTGCCCACCCACATGTCCCCTCACTGAATGTGAGCCAGCTATTGTGCCACTGAGTGGGATAAAGAAACAGATGTATTTAACAGATGAGTTGCACCATCACCACGCTTGGTGAATACAGAGTTCATATGATTAACATCATGTAATCAAACTGTAGCAACTTAAATCAAACAGATTACATTAAAAATATTTTTAATGAGTTATTTATATAATTTTTTTTCCTCATTTAATTCACCTTCCTGTAATTGGACCTTATAAATAATTTCACCTAAATAAAGACAAATAGATTAAAAATAGCATAAAAATGAACAGGATGCCTCAAACTGTAAACTACCCCATAACAGTCAAACACTGGAATGCTGTTTAATCATGAATTTACATCCTTAGAAGGAATATGCAGATGATTATCTATCATTTTATCATTCAATTTAAAGAGAAAAAGTATTAATAAAACAAAAACATGTCTGATTTTTTTATTATTATAACTTTTATTTTATGCGTTTGGCTTGAAAGTAATATAGAGACTGTCTAAAGTACAATTAACAATTTATAATCCACTGGCATATCAATATTAACAGTTCAAATGTTTACTTTCTATCCCATAATTTATTATATTTAACCGTAATCTGAAGCAATTTTGCACTACACAACACTTCACCAAACCCCCAGTGCATCCAGCAACATTTTTAGGTATATATTTGTAGACTTTGCTAAATGTTGCTGTGTGGTAACACTTATCTTTGACTTTACGCTTGCAGGTAACTGCCATATTCCCACATTGAAGCAAACCCTGTCACTGGATTACTGCTGCACAACCTCACAGCGGAATGGAGAGCTGTGACAGGCAGTGACATAGTGTTTATCTAGAGGGCATTGTTCAGCACCGTCTGCCATGATGTTTGATCTTCTTGCTTCCTATAATTTGCTGGACCAAGTGAAAAGAATATACATGTTCTCTCAAGACGGCCGACATAGATTTTTATTTATAAGAAAGGCCTTCTTTTCAGTTTAGTCTACATTACCCACAGTCAGAATGAGCTATGAGTGGATGGAAGCCTGAGATAATGTCAGATATTTTCATAGGAATGTTGTGTAAACTGGAAAACGTCCCTGCTGGACACCCTACGTCTGATTTGCCTTTCTCATTACTGCTTGAATGATAGTTTTGATTCATGTTAGCCAAGAGCACATCAAAATACATGTGCAGACATTACACATAATCCTAAAACTGACAGTTTATACATTTAGAAAGAGTGCAAAAATGCCATTGCAACAGGCCTACATCCATGTAAGCAGTGGGAAAGTGCTGGTGGTTCTTATCAATGTGCAAAAATGCACATCATATATTGCTGAGTAAAAGGTTCTGAGTTATACTAAAACTGGGACAGAGCTGCCTTTGTCAGCTCACTTTCTTTAGGTCTATGCATGACCCACAATTAACTATGACAATGTAACTAAACTTTTATTTCCATTTAGACTAAGTGTTTTTGTGTGTTCACTTATAACTTTGATTGTAGATCAGGTATAAAGTCAGGGAACATACTGTACCCAACTAGGTTACAGCTAACTTCTATTTTTCATTATTAACAGGTCAGGTGCAGCTTCAAAGCACCCACTGGCAATAAGTGCCAGGCTTTTTCAAACCTTTTTTGCAAATCTGAATCTGGTTTAGGACTTTTTTGAGCAGTTTGGGCAGATTACATGACAAGCAGTCATAAAATCTGGCTTGGATTCAACAGCTTGAATAAAAACATTTCATACACAAATACTGAGCCGGGCCCTACAGAGAATTAAAACGACAAGACACCTTTTAATACACACATTTTTTTTCAAGTTTTATTGGTCTTTTTTACTAATTGTTGTCATATCAGTTTGGCATAGCATCTGAATAGAATATATTTCCTAATGCGCATGCGTATCACCGAATGTGGCAAAACTACGCGAAAAAAATGTGACAGTGTAGAAACAATAAAATTTCCTGTCATGTCTATTTGGGGGCTGAAGATACTGGTTGGAATTGGACTGGGCTTAGTTTGTGTATGCTGTTTTGACACAAACACACATACAAAAGCCTAAACTGACTAACCTAATGTGAACGTGCGGTATGGATGTAATGTTGCTAAGCTTACTTTGCGCTAAATGTATTTTTTAAGGCAGCAAAGCATTACCGGTCAACACAGTAATGCTAATAAAAACTTTTTTTAAAAAGCACATTAAAAGGCATCTTACTATTTTAATAATGTGTAAGACCTGCTCGGTATTTGTCATTATTTAAGCCATTTCAAAGTTAGCTCAGTGGCGCCATAAGCTAGCCCCTCATTAACGCTGCTGTGGTTTGGAAAAGACACAAGTATCCTCCACAGTTAACCCCTTTAATTGGTGGTGAAATCCCCCCTCTTACTTTACTGAAAAGCGAGCCTGAAAAATCACAAAACAGTAAATACATGTTTTATGTCCAGGGCCAAAGCCACGGCAGGGTGTTTTTTTTTATACAGTCTATGGTTTTAACATGTTCTCCCAGATAAAAGTGATGTCTAGTTTAATTTCCCCCTCTCTTAGCTCAATCTTGTCAGAGGATTATTATTTCTAAGGGTGAACCCCTCCTGTGACAAACCTGGAGCGGAGACCTCCAGCTCCCGTCCAGAGCCGCAGTCTGTGCCTGATACCAGGTGTTACAACAAAATGTGTGACTCATCGAAATCTGTAACCACAGGGCTGCTGGTTTACTTTTCTCTACATCTTAAAACACGAGCAAGATCTTTAAAACACCTTAATAAAACTAATAATGACAATTAAAAAAAGAAATCCTATTTAATCACATTTCTGACATGTGAGCATCATAACCAAGAACAAAACTCACCAATTCTGATTGCAACCCCAATGTGTGACTTTAGGCTTTAAATGCACCTTCAATATTATTATGGACTCTAATTACAATTTCCCCACTGAGACTAATAAAGGTTCTCATTTATCTTAAGTGTTTATCTTGTAAAGCAAAATGTAATCTAGCGCCCCCCGTGGTCACAAATTATGAGGGGTCACTGATTTTGTTGCAACACCAGATTCAAATTAAATGCCTCCTCAACGACTTGTATCCAAACATGTTGTCCCATTTATCAAAATGAGGTGTGCTGAAACAGGAAACACTTGAAAACCTGCGGGACAGCAGCCACCGAGGGCAGAATTTGGACATCCCTGAGCCACATCCCGGATCAACAAGCCTAAAAACAGGAGAATTCTGTATACCAGTCATGGTTGTGATGTAAATATCTACTCTTGTTTATTCAGCCATAGATCTCACTCACAGATATTTCAATTAAATGTGCAAAGCAAGTTACATCTGGGGAATAAAAAGTACATAGTCTACAGTACATTCACAAATAACCTTTATTTTAATCTTTTTATACATTATAACCATATCCAACACATTTTATATTATAATAAAATGATTCTTTTCCTCATCATTTACATAAATCAGAAATTTGTATATTAAGACTGCAAAATAGTAGTCGTTTTTGTATATAGCTCTGTACAGAGGTGACGATGCATTCATTTGCATACAAATGCATTGGGGGGGTGTCAGCCATAAGCAGAAACAATGCAAGATGCAACAAGACGGCAGGCTAGCAGGTAACACCACCACCATGTGACCAACACCATCCTGGGTTCTAATAAGTCAGACCCTTTTGTACCATTTGGCAGATCTGTTGTTTCATTTGAAGTCTGTATTTTCACCAAAATGTATTGGGTGAAATCACGAAATAAAGAAAATTAAAAGTTAAAACAGTATTTCAACCCAAGTCTTTTATACAAGCGAGCCACTATGTTTGTGTTTCAAGCAAAAGCTTGGAGTGCCACAAGTAGCAGTACAGCGAAAATAAGAAAATACACTTCTCAGAACAAGAAAGAGAGAAAGATAAAAAATAAAAGTTAAATCTGTCAACGTGATTGAAAATTTGTACTGACATTGCAGAGGTTTATGCTTGATAAAAACACCAGCTTACTCCCATCATGATGTTGGGAAATAAAAATACACATACTATTAGAGATAATAAACCATGCCATTTAATCCCACAAATACATTTTGATTATTTTCTCAATGTCAAAGACATTCTAGCATATATTAAGCCTCAGGATATGTCTCCTTTCCATACTGTGTGGGATGTCAACTGAAATGTATCAGGAAAAAACGAAACAAAAAGAACCATCAACACAATCAGAGTGTAGATCAATGAATGTAAAATGAGAACATTAAAAAGCACTATGACACTGTTCAGAAAAAAAAGGACCAGCCACTGAAAAACATTAGTAGTCATGAGAATCCTCTTTGGTTTGCGACACTGTTTACATGATGAACTTCAGAGTGAGCACTTGTGTCCCAAAAAGGGAAAATGACTTCTTGTCCTGATTTCTGCTCTCAAACTTGATTATTTCATTAGAGGTGACCACAATGTCTCTGCCAAGGACGTTTTATCATGAATACGTGCAATGCAAGGATTTTTTTTAAAACAAACTAGCTGAATCTGCCTCCTACATACCAAATTGGCTTGTGAGTAAACATGTTTGAATTTTATTTTTTGGCTCAAATCTCTCCAGCAGATCAATAAAGTCGAGCCCCATAACCCACAAACTGTTGCCATAGAAAAGATTAATACAGATCATTCAACAGCAAAAAATAAAGTCATCACTGACACAACTGCAGCCCTTCAGTGCTTTACATCCTCTGTGGCAGTGTGGAAACATGAGCTGTAGCTGCTCTCCACACTGCTGTGGTGAAGCTGGGATCTTACAGTACAATGACTCAATGGGCCCTTCTGCTGGGGACTAAATCAAAGACGGGAAAAGCCAAAACTGTCTTACCCAAGAACAAGATGACAAAAACAAGAAAGAAATGTTTGGTGGGGTGTGTACATGTATGCAAAGTATTTTTGTGTATGCAGAGAGACCCAGAGATGTGTCAGGGCAGTGCATTGGGTGGAAGAGGTGATCACTCGGTGCCACGGGTGGGAGTACTGGGCTGGTTGAGGCCCATGGTTTTGCACAACCAGCCAGCAAAATCCACTTCTTCTACTTCAGATCGCTTGATGAATGTGTGGCTCTAAAACCAAAAAAGGAAACTTCTGTTTAATAGTATACTATAAATGAAAACCAACAACCTGGAGATCAAATCATTAGACCATCAGAAGTCAAGTTCAGCTACCCACCATCAGCATCTTCAGATCTGCTCTGTCACTAGGGCTTTTAATCAGACTGCAGGGATGAAAGAAAGCAAAAAAAACATTGACACATTCATTTCTTTCATTCATATTTCTTTACTTCAAACAGGAGTTGCTTAAAACATGTTAATGGGCTCCGAACTTTGTTTTAATCATCAAGCATATTAGTCAGTTTTCTGTTCAGGACTTTTAAAAGATGTCTTTAAAAAAAATCCCATTCCCAGTGACTGTTGGATTGAGATTAAGATGCACAGGAACAATTTAAACAGGCCTATTATGATATTATAATATTAGATGCACAATTTCACAATGTGGGCAACTTATTTTGAAGCTGGAAGAAATAATTTATAACTACTGTGCATTTGTGATTTAGCATTTGAGGGGCTTAATAGCTAAGATGATGTGTGCCATCCGTTAGTACTGATATGCCATCTTGCCATGTGACATGTAAAACTTTAAACAAAGATGCAACACTTTCACAAATACGACAGTGTGAGAAACTGAATACACAAAAACATGTAAATCTGTGTTGTGCTGAAAGTCCAAAAGGTAAGCAAAGCTTACTTTCCCTGATTGTCTTAATTATAAATGTTTGGCTGAGTGGTTCAACAGCATGTTTTTTTTTTAAAAGATGTGAGTTATGTAGCATATAGGAGAACTCTGTTCCAGTGCTCACCATTTAGTCACAAAGTCCTGGAAGTCGTTGGTGAAGACACCATGTGGCAGTTTAGGCGGAGGCTGTAAAACAAACCATATATCAGAAACAGAACAACTAAAAAGCATGCTAATTTTGCAGGTATTAAACCAGTTATTTCTAAGACCTCGTTCACAATATAGTCCAAAAGTTCAAAAATAGCCATGGCGGGTCGACTGTCCATCCCGTGTCCTGTGGAGAAGGTGTTAAAGGACATGATTTTTATGTTTATAAGGAAAAGCTTTTTAATAATTGACTTTTTTTTAATTGCATGATGAAAAAACAGACACTTTATCATCCTGCATTTGTCATTGTTTTTGTGTTTCATACCACTAACAGGCCTGCCAGGCGGTCTTGGCCTCTGCATGTTGATGTGAGGCTCTCCCACTGCCCCGTCCATAACGGCGCGTCCAAAGATGGCTTCCAGCTCTTTGGCTTCTGGTGGGGGGATGGGGTAGCGGCCTATCGCCAGCTCCACAAGGGACAGCCCCATGCTCCACACGTCGGACTGAACGGAGTAGTGAGTGCCCTGCAGTCTCTCCGGCTGTCAAGAAAACACAATTACGTCAGAGAGAGCAGGTAGAGCCAAGATGACAGGGAAGTGAGAGAGATGGGTAAGGGCTGACAGTGGGGAGGGTGGGGTTGTACAGGAAGTGGAGGAAAGGAATGGGAAGAGGTGGAGGGACTGCTATGGCAAGAAGATGTGGGGTATGGTTAAGGGAGGAAGACAGGGAAAGGCAGGGCTTTGCAGGGAGAGAAATACAGGTTTGGATCATTTTAGCTTCGAAAGGTGAGCACGGACAGGTGCATATTTGTTTTATGTGTAGAATCACAACCAATAGCCAGGGACGCCTCGATAATACTGATGCTTTGTTGGTAAAGGATTTTGAAACGACAAAAAAGAAGCGGCTTGTGCCACTGCACCCACAAGGTGTCTGAGATAGAACGGATAGAAGGACGAGAAAGTGTGAGCACAGTTGTCTTCCTCACTGCCAACGAGCTCTTTCCTGGGCACGGCCCTCGCTTCTTGGCAGGGGAGTGAGGGAGGGCCAGAGGAAAGGAAGGCGGAGGGTGGGACCAGCGAACAAGAGCCATGTCAGGAGAGTGGAGAAGGAAAGTGGGGATAGGGCCAGTGAAAAAGGGGTGGGGGCGCAGACATGCAGCGCTGACTCACCGACATGTAGGAGCGCGTTCCAACAAAGGAGTTGGCCATGGAATCTATGAGCTGGCCACTCACACCGAAGTCGCACAGCTTGATTTCCCCACGAGAGTTGACCAGGATGTTTGAGGGCTTGACATCTATATAGTGGACAAATAAATTATTACAATTTCAATGTGTTCACTATGAATAATGAGAGCACTAAATTCTGTAGGAACAAGAGGCAAACCCTACAAAAACACGTGTTATTTCATTTCACTAGTAACGTACAATATTTCACATTTAGGTGACAAAATAAGCGGTTTTCAAATATAATGCAATGGTCCATTTGTACAAGTTAATGTAAAATCGTGTGCGAAATCCTCCTACATGGATGTGTGCAGTTTGCCCTACATTCTTTGCAGGTGGGCCGTGTCTGCGTATATAAATACTAGTTTTGTCTTGAACCTGTGCAAGCTCACCGTCTAATCTTATACGCTATACTGTAGGTTCTTGCAGCTGGCCCAGGTTTGAGGCCCAACCTGAAACACTTTGCTGCATGTCATCCCTCTCCTTTCTGCCCACCTTTAGTTGCATAAAGCCCACTATATCCAGCCAGTCTTTTTAACATATATATATTTAACCTTAAAGAAATATTCAAAGCACGTCTACAGTCTGTTGTGATGGCTTCAGATGACATGCACAAAAGCCTTCCAGCTCTTGTTAAACCCCGTCACATAAGGAGCCCATTCCTCCACACAACCATTTCATCACCGAAAAACATCCTACAAAAATAATGGTGTATAGCCCTGCAATCTGAGCGACACCCTTCCCCACCTTCCTACTGACCAAGGACATGCAAACAGTAACTGAGAAAGAAGTGTCACAAAGTAGAATGATTGAGGGAGGGGTCAACAAGACATGGCTGCTGTATAATCACATCTGAGAAGCTGCAATTACCACCAGGACTCCCAGACAACTGCATCCTGGGGTACCACCGACCCGGCAGCACAGTAAAAACACCGTTGCCCTGCTCCGTGCTTATCTGACCACTCGATTTAAAAGTAGCTCACAAAACAGCCCACCCATGACTGGTGTGCTGTATAAAAACTGGTCAAGCTTAAGCTGGATTTATATGCGTACATCATCTGTGTAAGGTCAGTTGTGGCATCACCACCGTATGCTCTGTAGAGGATTGGCATAGTTATTCCAGAACCCCCCCCGCCCCAGCAGCATAGGCTTGTGCACGAGTGGTTGAAGTACCCGTCTATCAAAAAGGCACACGCAAACTTTCCCCAATTAGATGATGTCAGCAGACTACACTAAACCAGTAAGGAAATGGGACCAGCCATTGTTTATCATTGTCACAACTAAAATCCAACCCTTGTTACTGGATTAGCCTTAACTTTTGTGTTTACTGTACCCACCATGATGGACTCTCTCTCTCTCATGGTTGTAACCATCATGGCTTTTAGTTGGCATTTTGTTTCCCATTTCAGGAGAGTTAATGCAATGCCACAGACAGGATAATGTAGCTCACCCCCTCTCTCCTTCTCTCCAAATAAATAATCATCATGAGAAGGGCCAAGATACAACTAAGAGAGGAAAAATGTTATTTAGAATGAAGCAAACATATTTATCTCTGTGATAATGTAAAGTCAATGGCCCTCCATAGTGATAATGTAGTCCTCTGATATATCATTGTGAACTTTGATATATTATTGATATTGATATATTATTGCTGACCCAATTTTGACAACCGATTCACCAATAGTGCATTTATGTCTTTTAAATTGTCCTCTTGTTCACCATAGAACTCACCATCTACTGAGTTGGATATGTTGTAGTGTTTGACTATACAGTAAGGACTGACTAATAATTGGCATGGCTGGTATCGGCCACTTTTATAATAATAGGAAACTCCAGTTTCCTTCCATCAACGGCTGATAAAATAGGTTCATTTTAAAACTTGCTTCGTTAGCTCTTACATATCAGTTTCTCTGCCTGAAGTCACCACTCTTGGGCGCGTAACAATGCACAGTCTGCACTGATTGGCTGTCATGTGCTGTGTAGCCATCAACACTGGATCTTCTACATGCAGCTCCAGAGGAGACTGAAGGCAATAGAAAATGTCAAAGTTTTAATTATAATCGTCTATGATGAAGTTTTAGACTCCACAACCAAATGATGAGCAGTTTCAATGACATGCATGGCCAGAGGCTACACGTGTTATCTACCCATTTGAATGTATATATTCAAATCAAGTACAATGTGATTTTGCAAACAGCCTAAATAATTATGCTGCTATAACAACAAATAACCTCACAGGGAAAAGCAGCTAATCTTTATCAAGGCAACATGAATACAGCAAATAGCTGTGATATAGTTAGTCTGATAAACATACTTTTACATACTGTAGCAGTGTCCGTTCCTCTCTACAAGCATTTGGGAAAACAAAGGTATTGCAGTATTTTTGTTTGTTTTTGGAGTGTTGAACTGTTTATAGAGTTCGGTCGCACATGCACGTGACACTATGTTATATGTTTGGCGTGATGACGTCAACAGCAACAATGCTGCCTAGATGTGTTCAGGTAGATCCAGTGGACACATACAGGTTCAAACATATAAACTTGCAAAATTATTCACATGTAACAATGTGTCTGGTGTAACGAGTAAACAAAGTGTAAACATGTCAACAAGAGTTAGTCATCACCATATTCACCCATTATTAGTAATGCATTGTGCCAGGTTTAAATGCCATATATGTGATAGCAGAGAAGCTAACAGGTCATTTACTTGTAGGCCTATCCGTATTAAAATGCACAAAATCAGAACATTTGATCAATTATAGAAAATTATCACATTTGCCATTAAACATTTTGCTAAAAAGAAAAGACTTAAATAAAAAGCAAGTATGGAAACCACTGAAAGTTTCATTTATACTTATAAACTGAAAAATAAAAAAATAACTAAACTAAATAAAATAAAGTTTTAAGCCTTTTTAAACCACAGACAATAACAGTATACTGCATTTAGGCTTATCCAAGCAGCAGCATCCTTTGGGGAAAAGTGAAACCTATGCAGAAGTGGCAAAAACTGCTGTTTGGATAGGTGGATACAGAGAACTGGGTAGATTTGTCTCAAAGTTTTACGTCAATATTGTGGACAGAGGTGGCAATTAGAACAAGCTCTCAATGAAACACTTAAACATGTGGCATTTATCACCTCAGAGTTGGTTTATACAAACACATTGCTGAATATCCAGTTCATAATACAAAGCACTGCTGTACTGAAGTCCAAAAAGCCCAATCTACCCCATCCACCACACAGTGTAGCAAAGACAATATGGTGAGTGAACAAGCAGACAATCTAAAGTCAGCCCGAGACCGGAGAGAGCCGTTACCTCTGTGCATGATCTGGTGCTTCTCTCGCAGATAAGCTAATCCTCTCAACACCTGGAAATGAGACAACAAAACATTATAAACCGGTACACATGAGGCACAATGTTGAACAAGACTCCACACACATTAGAAGCATTCTGCTGAACAGATAAAAAGAAGATCTGAAGGTACTTCATCACTCCTCAGACCTGATGCAAGAGTAAAGTTACTAAGATAAGGTAAGCCCTACTACTTGTTACTGATTCATAACAGCTCAAATTATTTTATACATATATAAATAAATATAATCATGTACATACAGCTATGCTGACTTTTCCCAGGATTTCTTCTGGGATTCTTCTTGCTTCTTTAAGAACCTGGTCCAAAGATCCACCATCCTACAGAACAAAAATTAAGTACTGAATACGAGAATATAAAAACAACATGACAAAATACACCTGTTTAATAATCATAAAGAAAAAAAAAACAACACTGAATCTCACTCCAATTTCACAAAACCCTTCTGAGGGTCTGTGTGCCTCACCATGTGCTCCATACAGATGCTGATTTCTCCATCACTATAAAAAGCTCCATAGAAGCCCACAATGTAGGGGGAATTGCATTCATGTAGCACCTGCAGCTCCCTGATGATCTGGTTTCTGATGGCAGGCTTAATTTCTAGGTGAATCAACTGAGGAAGGAAGCAGAAGAAAGCATAAACTGCTGTTCAGATGCACTTTTTTAATCAAAGACCACATTGTTTTGTGTTAAAGTCCATGCACACATTGATTTGCCTAAAGAATGGCTCATTACTAAATATATAAAAGGTAATGTCTCTCATTTCCTAACTTGTTTCACAGAGATTTATGAAACAGGAATAAAATCCAACCAACATGTCAGAAACCTGCCAGCCAACAAGCTTGTGCTTGCTTTAGTTTAAGGGGTCAACTGAAAGTACATCACAAGCTCACTGCATTTTTTTAATTAATTGAGCTATTAGTTAATGTTCAACGTACAGAATCACTTTAATGTTTGACTCAAATCAATACAGTTCACATTTTATACTGTTCCAACTAAACAGAGCTGAAGATAAAGTTGTCTTTTTTTAATGCAATAAATGATTGCTGCTGTTGAGTGATGCGAGTCAAGCTCTCTATGAATAATCAGTCCAACAGAGACAAGCAGCAATAGCAATGTGACACCATGATTAAATAAAAAATGTTCTTAAACTCCCAAAACCATCGCTGGAATTTGTTTTGAGCCGTCTCCCACTGCCATGCGTCAGCTGTAAGAAAAATGAATGGGGAAGAGGAGAGATGAAGACAGGCAAATGTGAAGGCTCACCTTGCGAGCCATAACCAAACCGGAGGGTTTGTGGCGGACCTTGTTGACCACTCCTCCATTTCCAGCACCCAACTCACATATGGGGTCAAAATCTTCATCCTTCAGCTCCCCAACTTGAGCTTTCTGGGTGAGGAAGGCTTCTAGTCGTTTCCTTTGTTGTTCGTCTAGGTCAAGTTCTCCCAGTTTCTTCTGCAACGCCTCCAGGTTGGCTCTACGAGAAGGAGACATTATGGCTTACAAAAGTACTTAGACTTAAGACAACTTTATTCATCCCACAAGGGGCAATTAGTTTGAGCAGGCACAGACAACACAAAGAAAGAGAAAGGTGGGTCTTAAAAAAACGGCAGTCCTAGAGGAAATAACAGTTGACTAATTACAATATTTTAATAAAGAGTCAAAGGAGGGTAAATAAAGGCTGAAAAGAAAACACTTCACATGTAGATTCATGAATTTTTTAAAATGCACTCTCCGAAACATACCTTTTCTTGTACTTGTGTACCTCAGGATCACTTTATCGTGCAATCTTTTCGCACCAAACAGCTCAAATGGGCACATCAGTAAACGCTATGTGCAACACTACCGGTTTTGACTTATGGTGATGGTACTTACTCAGATGCAGCATCAATGGCGTTGGAGGTGGCCTGCCCTTCGCCAATGGGCGTAATGTTCAGAGGAACTGGTCTTCTTTTGGGTGGCATTTTAATAATAAACAACCTCACTCACTTTCTCAATTACGGACTTTCCTGCGGTGTGCTGAGCAGCTAATAATTTAGCCTCTTCCTTGTTCGAAAGTCAGTCTGAAAAAGCAACAGGATCCGCTCTAGACGGCTAACAACTTGGCTAGCTAACGTTAGCAAAGTTAATGCACTCTCAGTAGCATGTCAATCTGTTAATTTGGCAAAATGTATCATACCGAAATACTCGTTAAAAGTTGAGAAATGCTCCGGTTCACCTAATTGATTTGGAGTATACGAGTTTCTTTTATCCAGTCTCCTTGGGTTATCTACCTGCTGGTACTACCCATTAGCCACCTAGCTGCTACTAGCTAGCGCCAGCTCTTGAAAAAAAATCGTGCCCCGCGTCTCTTGTCTAATGTGAAGCAGCACCCTGGCTTCTCAGCTTCCACGAGTCAACAATCCACCACGGTTTTATCGGCAACTACACCTGTAGACAAACTCAACTGGCTTCGCTACGGGGTCCCAATAATAATCCCTTCCCTTATCAGTTTAGGGTGTGATGTTCTCAAGCGTGCGGAGCTTTGCTACTGACCGCTGGTGGTGCCTATGTACAGGAAGCAGCAGCTGCCTGCAGCGCATTCACAGCACCAGACCTGTAACACCCACAGAGACAGCCCTGCATAAATAGCGCCAGACTGAAAGTCTGCAAACTTCTTGGAAGATAAGTTACAATCACACGAAAGGTGTATTTGATAGCAGCCTCTTTTTATTTGGCTACATGCGAAGTTCCACCGTGTCTCGGTCCCACCTGCAGCTTGCGTTAATATTCAGTAAAAGTAAAAATATTTCCAAATACAGCCACATTTTCTTAAATTCAAAACATTTAAACATTTTCTTCCACCCTGTTGGAAAATTGTCTTAAACATTCAGAAATGCTTTGCAATACTGATTAAGCCCGTGTGAGCATACCATGTTTTTCTCTGTTCTGTTTATTTATGCTTTTATTTCCTTACAAAAAGTATGCTGTTTGATTTTTGCCACGTACCTTACCAAACAGTGCCTGCTTGGTCTTTTAAAATGACTTTTTAAAGAAATAGAGAAAGGTATTTTAACACCACCTACTGGCGACTGGAAGTAGCTGAATGTTTAAAGTCAGTAAAATAAAATAGGAAATAGTCCTGTAGATTATTACAGGTAGTTTAAAATGCAATGTAAACAACAAAATAGAGGTAAAACCACTTTTGTACCCAATTAAAAATTGAGTTTTGACAGGGGCGATGTTAGTATCAGAGGTTAGGGGGGCCGAACACCTAGTGCTATGCCCAGTCAGCCAAAATAATTTGCACTGTTTTGTACAATTTCATTCCCACTTATGTTAAAAAAAAAGCAAAAGATCTTTTTTTAAAAGTCTGACTAGCAGCTTGGATTTAATATTAACACATTCACATAGACATCAAATTCCAAGCTAATAACATAAAAAGTAACCTAAGCTTCAATGCATCAAACATGAGGACTAACGATAATAATGCAGTTAGTACTGAAATATTGTGCTTATTAGTAATGAGTCAAAAACGGCATAAAAAACATTCATGTAGACTAATTGGTAAATCTTTCTGGCAAAAGAAAAAAAGCCATGAAAAAAATGGTGTGAAAAGCAACATTTTTAGACTAGGTGGTCTTTATTAGTCCCTTTAACAAAGAGTAAAAATAAATCTATTACAATGTGATATGCCAAAATTTACCAGACGTGATGGCTGCATCACTTAACCCCTCTTCTTACCCGGATGTGTCCATGGTACAATCTACACCCATCTAACCACATGCCTTCCACTACTCCAGTGTCAAATCTTTATGTCTTAGCAAATCAAAGCCGAGTTTTAACTAGTGTTTTTTCTCATGCCTTTACTATTTAACAGCTCATTTATTCCAATCTGATTTCACCATTAGATAATTAAGGTAGAGAGAAGTAGCAACAGCCACCCTGGGTATCACTGGAAGATTACAAAAAGGATACGTCGCATCATGTACGATCACTGATAACGGCCGTCGGGCTGAAGAACACAAGTGTTTATAATAATGACAAAAAGGGTTTTTAAGAATTCATTTTAATTATTTCAACACGTCAATAACAGCTGTTAGAATACGATCATTTCAAATTTTACAGTTTCATCTTCAACAGGCATCCAATGTGTCCCCAGATCTGAGCATTTGGTACAGGAAGTGACAATCCACGCTAACCAGTCCACCCAGTTCTCAGTGGCAGCCGAGTCCAATGCTGCTGCCCTCAGTTATACTTTGTTTGCCTTTAAGAACAACTGGAGGCAATTAAAAGCTTCATAAAATATTATTTAAATTTTATTGTCTTTTAATATGAACATATAAAAAAAAAGACAAAACAAAACATGTACATCGTGGATTGTAAGCCTCTGCCCATGCTACCTTATGCATTACTATCACAAAGAAGAGATGCCTCTATAGAAAAGACCAAAAGGAAAAGAAGACCCAAGGCCTCAGCCCCTCTCTCAAAACGTCAGAGCAAATGTATCTGGCTCAGTTCAACCGTAGCAACCCGCATCACCTCATCTTAAATGATTTACCTTATGTTGCCTCATTAAGTTGTTTTTATATGTAACAATGAAGCAGAGCTTCCAACTGCCTGGTTCAGTACAGTTACTGATGAGTTCTATAACTTCACAGCATCCTACTCGGGGACAGGTACTTAGTCCTGTTCAGGACAAGCTGCTTTCTGTTTAGTGTAAATTCCCCAAATGGTTTTATCTTTCAGATTTCAATAAACCATATGAGGAGATGCACCACAACCATGTCAACATGTTACTTTTCTGTGCATTTGAGGCAAAGATCTGTTGTGATCCAACTTGCTGAAAGCACATCATGCAGAACTGTCTCACACTGGAGCAGGGCTGTTCTTGTTTCCTTGTTTTTTATTATTATTTTTACACAAGATGTACAAGAACTGTTTGCATACCTTTGGAAAGCCTAACTATTACTCACTAGGTGAAGGTCTTTCAAGAAAAACAAACATTTGAAAGTATCAGATGAAAGTTCAAAAGCTGTGACAACAAAATCGAACCCGTCTCTTTCTTCAAACGACAGCGAATGCATCCTCACAATAACACAAGTGCAGAGAAATATTAGTCGCTAATCTACAGCATGTAGCACTAAAGCCAGAGTCCATACCAGCAAGTGGAGATGACCTTTTCTACATTTAAAGGACAATAAGAGGGGTGCTAGATGAATCGACTCCGCTTAATCCAAATGGGACTTTTTGTAATCGAATCAATTACGTTGAATTTGGTTTGTTTGCACTTAGTGACGTGTTTTTGTGCATGTGTCAATTGCAGTAAAGAACCCTGATGGGTGCTCTGACCCAGGTTGAATCTATTCAGTGGAAAAGAAAAGCAGCATTCACTAATAGAGTCATGGGTCTGGATCAATTACACGTTGACACCTAAATCCTAGCAGCAGAGGTGCCCGATGTCTGTGATAAACAGCTATGCAGCCAAATGTTACTCAATTTACTACAAACAACTGTTAAAGAGAATGTGAAGCTATTAAATTAATATGATTCGATCAAAGCAGGACACAATTGCAGGATAAAAGTATAATAGCACTTCCGAGTCCTGTTGTGTTCAGTCCCGACTCGAAAATCATTCATGAGCGGAATAAAACAGCTTCTCGGACCGAGCCTCCATCTACAAGCCAGCTCTGCTGGCCCTAAAGCAATGGCCTCCAACTTACTCCACTGTAAAGAAACTGGAAAAAAATAAACAAAAAGGCACCAAAACCACTTACTCTCAGAGAACCCTTAAAACGTATTTGCTTTGGCATACGTGCCATACAAGAATTTTAGTGGGTTATGTCCATTTGGAGTTATGAAATAAATGTTGAATAATTGTACATAATGTTTTACCCAGTGGCACTTTTCCTCAGTTATATTTAATCGTTTGCCTGGTATCCTGACTCGCACTGCTTCAACCGACACTACTGCTGCAAAAGGAGCACAGATGCATGGAGCAAAAGAAAAATTAAAATATAGAAACAAAACTGTAGGGAAATGATCTCCAGTGTAATTGGTTTCTAGAAAGTCTTAAATCCTGTCTCCTCTTCTTTCAGCGCTACACTCTGGTCAGTCTGCTAAGTTTATGACTGAGGTAGGTTCTTTTAAATCGAAAGACAAATTAAAGATAAATCACACATTGACTACCATGTTCTGCCCTTTTGTAAGTAAGGGGATGAATCTTTAGAGGGGAAAAAACCTTTGAAGTGTTGAATAAATTCTGTGAATAAACAACAACAGGAGAGATTTAAAATTTTCATCACACTTCAGATTACGCTGCCGTCCTCCAAGTCATTCTGACCTTCTCGTTTGTTTTTCACCTTCAACCAAACACTAGAGAGGAGCCTCCATTTTCACCTTGCCTGTTCACCACAAGCGTGACAAGTCAGATGCAACCATTTAACGCCCGTGGCTAAAAGAGCCCGTCGTTCCAAGTCTATACAAAGAGGGACAGTGAGTGGGGATAGTCTGGAAAAAAGAGCAAAGGTGGTGGTGCCGCTGGGAGGATCAATCCATTTAACCCTCCCTGTTTAGAAGCTGGATGGTACAGGGACCCTCTGCACACAGCCAGATGACGTTTGGCTGAAAGGGTTGCTTCCAGTGGTGTTCAGGAAAAAGAGGAATCCTCATCACTCTAGACTGCAGATTTATTGAAAGCATGTGTTTGACTCTGTTTTGTCTGAATTCAAATCAGAGCAGCTAAAAGGCTCTAATGTTGGGCATAAGGGAAGGTTTCTTGCATCTAGCGGATTTCCATGTTCCTGTCCTCAAGTTTAAGCCCCCTGCCTCTCTGTCTGTGTGTCAGTCTATGAGGGGACAGGGCTGCGGGGTCAGTATGCGGTGACCAGGTCCTTGTCGTAGTTGTATCGGCCCCTCTTCGGGGCAGGACTGTCAGCGCTGTCCTCAGTGTCCTCACTGTCCCCTCCAGCCCCACCCCCTTCTTCCTCAGAGGATGAGTCTAGAGTCAGATCTACCACCACGCCTCCTCCCGGTGCCACTGCAGGTCCTCCCGTGACACCAGTAGGCCCAACTGAACCACTTCCAGATTTGCCTGTCAGACTGGTGCTGCTATGAGCCGGTGAATGACCATTTGCTTCAGGAATGCCTGCATAGAAAATGTATTTAAATAAATGATTGAACGCCTTTAGAGTGAAGGAGCACCGTGACTGGGTTTGAGACTTACATATATCAACAACAGGGTACTCAGGTGTGTGACTGCGCTCTCTTTCTCTGTCCCGCTCCTTCTCATCTCTGATGGGTCGCCAGGAACCGTCTGTTAAGTATTCAATCTCCTCAATTTCTTCACTTGTCTCTTTCAGGATCTCAGATAACAGCCTGAAAACAAACAAAATATGGCTTAAAAACAAGCACAACACAGATCCGTGTGCAGACCAAACAGAGGTCTGCACTCATCAATGCTTTTGTTGATCATGGGGAATACAAGTTGTGTATTAACAAGTTACAACAGCCAGAACTGGGAATTGTGAAATGTAAAAAAACACAAGAAAAGGTTTTTTTTTTTAAACATTACATTCAGGATAGATTATAGAAAATCCAACACCAACTTTTTGATTAAATTTTTAGCTCAAGATCCCCAGAGAGAGGTCGATCATAAACAAAGGAGGGCAGGATCGCACATTTACAATGTGTGTCAGAACAATACTTCCTAACGTAAAGTAGTAATGACTGATAATTCCATCATCTTAAGCAAGTATCACCACAACTTTCCCATCGATGCTGAAAGCATACGTTGTACAGCTACATACTCCCTCATTTTCAGGGAAGGCCTTGCTTATCTCAGCAGGAGATTCAGACTCTATTACAACATCATGAGCTAGCAGTGGAAAAGTCCACATGCTGGATTGACCTGCCTGCACCCACACAACATAAAACACAGCAAAGTTATTAGGACTACTGAGCAGCAATAATCTTATGTCAGACAAGAACAGGGCTGAATTTATCTGTTAAAGGACCAGCATTTAGTCTCAGTTCACAGATGTTTACAGAAAGTTGTAACAAGAATAAGGGATGATGCACAACGATGCCATTTCATGTTTTTAAGAGTCATTTTAAATTTAGGAGAAACTGCAATTCTCTTTCATTAAATAGTGAACAGTCTCATTTTCAACATTAGATGTTTTATATATTCCCTGCAAATAAATTATTTTATGAGATTAGCTAATCATTGCATTTCATTTGTTAGCATTTTGCACAGCATTGCAAGTTCTAAAGTAGAGTTATGCAGTCATCCTCCATTGTATTCATACCCTTCATTTAGTATGACCCCCCCAAATCAATTAAATCTAAATATTAAGACATTGCTTTTAAATTTTGAACACACATTATAAACTTCTATATTTACATCCCTCACACACACATTTTTTGCTGAACATCCTTTGAGGCCAGCAGGTTTCTCCTGTAGCTCTCAGGCTTCTGCATCTGTTAGCAAGTGTTCTCATCAGCCAAGTGCTCCGATTTACCCGGGACAGTTTTGTTAGTTTATTTTTAAGTATTTTTTAAAATCAAATGAAATTAATAGCAACACTTTATGTTAGTAATTATAATTTAGCAAACGTTCACTTATTTCTTCCAGTCCAGTTATTTGAGTGACTATTGTGATTTCAGTTTGTTTTTAACAGATAGGTATGATTAAATTAGAGGACACCTGTCTACAGCATATTTGTAGTTAATGTCTGAAGTAAATCAACTCACATTTTAAACATATCAAAATTATATATTATAGATTGAGATAAAGAGAGAGAACAATAAGGATTAGGCTATTAGTAAATGGAGTAAATAGAGGGGTAAAAGAAGTGATTTTCACACTAGTTTATTTCAAGGAACGTTAGCATAATTAAAAGCTACAGTTTTCAGTCATTTGGGAAAGTTTTAAAAAAAAAAAATTCTTATTTTACCAGGTAAACCTGGCAAGAGGCCCTAACAAACAAAAACAAACAAAAGTAACAGACTGCAGCTCAAAGTTAAAATTGAAGAAATGAGCTTTCAAGCCACATGATTACACAACTGTCTACCTTACAGAACACTGTGGCAACACTGATAAAGGCAAATAAAAAGGAAGTTTTGGAATAAAAGTTGCAGAAGACAAAAAAAATCCCAATAAAAACATACCAAACTACGTAATAAATGTTCAAACCTGGTGAGGGGTTCAACATTTATCACAAGCTTCCAAGACATCAGAGCACTTTTAAATAAAGGTAATCTGGGTTTAACACGTGGTTATTTAAAAATAAATGCAAGTTTTCAAAAAGGGAAGATAGTACTGCATACTTAATACAAATAAATGCATTTCTGCTTACCCATCAATTGTTAGCAGCTCAAACGGAGCAGGCTTGTCACAGACGGGGCAAGTCCATGTGGGCTTCTTCTCATTCATCTGCAGGAAGAAGACTGCATCGAAACACTGAAGATGGGCGCAAGTTAAAACTCGGCATGGTACACCAAGCCGCATCTTCACCAGCTGGGTGTGAAAGAGGAAGAAAATATGAAAGATTTTACACTTTGGAAACTTTTCAGTGCTAAATGTGATGTTTTGTTTTGTAAATATACTCACTGGACAGATAAGGGACACTCTGAGCCCTGTGGTTGCAATTTCACTCTCTGGATCAAAACGGAGTTTATCTTGGACTATAAATAAATTGGAAAAAAATACTTAGGACATATATATTCTACAATAAGTGGTCATTCGTCAAATAAATACATAATCTAGTGTTTAAAAAAAAACTATGAAAAAGGTTACACTTACTGCGTTCACGACAGCGTTCTGCGCTCTCAACAGAGCAAAGCTTCAGCTGATTGAAGAGGTCTGCAGCGGTGAAGACCTTTACTAAATACACTGCCACAGAGTAACGCTAAAAACAGGAATACACAAGTTGTCACCTTTTTATTTCAGATGATCCATAAAAAAAGCAAAGAAAAAAAACAGTAGAAAAACACACACAAAACTAAATTCACCACGGGAAACATTTCATTATTAAGAAAATGTGAAAACTGACAGCAGAATAATCCACATTAGTGAAACATTATATTACACACTGCAAAGCCATAAAGAAAGTAAAGTCTTTCCTGTAGAAAAAGGTCAGTTTGACACTAAAGTAGCAGCTCTCAGATAAACGAGTCTCATGAAGGAGGAGTTAAACCATGCTTTAGATCCTGCAATACCTAAGTGATTCATGGCCCACAAGTATTCAACTAACTCATTGTGTCCCAATAATCACTGCAGCAGCTTGTACTACCTGGTACTTTCTGTAAGTTTTGCTTTACTTTCTCAGAGCTTTACTCTGCGTTATTAAAATGAGTTTAAGATAACACAAGATAAACCTAGTTTTTCCTGAATTTAATTTCCACCAGCACATTTCTCATGGCTACAAAAGGAGCTCTAAGTCCCAGCAACCTTTACGTAGTCTGGGATCTGTCAAAGGGAGCTGGACAGATTTGCTCAGACACTTTGTTGACATGCAGCTATGAGATGCATGTGATTCTGACCTTGCCAAAGTTTCCCCAGGTGATAGTGACTCTGTTAGTGATACTAGAGAGGTGCAACCAGGGAGTGATGTTGACGGGGCGACATGGACGACGAGGTTCAACACCCGGCTTGTTGGATGGGTAATATCCCTGTAAAACACACAATGGAAAGAGACATTTAAAACCCCCAAACTCAGGAACAAAAACGACTGTAAAACACAAATAACATTATGTACTCAACTTTATAGATTTTTTTTTCCCTCAAAAACAACAATTTTAAATACCTTTTCAAAAGGAACTTATTCACAACAGACAGGACTGGCCAGGTTTCTGTGGCTCAGAGTTTTACTTAATTTGTGCTGGGATGCAATGCGAGTGGGATAATGAGAAATAAAGTACATTTTAGTCTCCTTCAGTTGTAGGTGGAATCACTTTTTATCCTTTATTTTTTATTGACACAAGAAACAAATGACCCTGGGGTCAGTGGATGGTTTCAATGACCTGTTATCACATTTTCATGTCCAACAAGCACATTTTGCAGGAGTTTGAAAAGTCTGGTTCTTATCTGTCCATTGCTTATCTTGACATTTTAATGTGAGGCTAACAGACCATTTAGTATGTGGAAAAGCTATGCTTCTTGCAGGAATTCAGTGAAGGGAGTGCATTTTGGGGTATCCAACATAAAATGTGCATAAAAGTTACAAAAAAAGAGCACCAATTCAGTACAGCTATTCAGATGCTACAAAAAAAATGACCATGAAAACACTGAATGATAGAGAAAGGAGTATTACAAACAAACATATTCATAAAGCTTTTCCCGTCACATATTTAGTTATAACCGCTCTTCAATCATCTGAAAAGTAAAGGTACCAACTATTAGCTTCAGTGTTGCATTATTTCCTCTATTATTTTCTTTTCACTGTGAAGCACTTCATTTACTTTGAAAAGCACTATATTAATGAACGTTGCAATGAGTTACAGAGGTTATAAGAGGGCAAAGTTGATGCACATTTCAGTCAGAGGCAGCTCTGAGGCTGAGTTATTGAATTAATATGCAGTTACAGAAGAGCCAACAGAGAAAACCATAATACACTAGTCACCAATGCTTTACTAAAAACTCCAGGTATTTTCAAGCTGGGACTGGTGTACCTCCATTGCATGTTGAGTCATGTGGAAAAGTGCAAACAAATTAATGTATGGTGTGTTGAAACTGATCTTTAGCCAATATGTTTCAGAGATGGCAAGGAAGAGGCTTGTGTATTTAAACATATCAAGTCAACACTGACCAACAGTGTTGTCATTCTTCAGTAGACTATACCAACATGTATGCAAGGACATATCACTACAGGACTGAGGTTCTTCTGCTGGGTATCTATTTACGTTTAGCATAGACAAACAGTAGCAACTCCAATGTATTTATTTATATCCAGTTATTTCACTATGAAAACGAGAATATATATAAAGGCGAAGATGAACTGGTGACTTAAATCCTCAATTAACTTACTATCTATATTAAATCAAGCTGAACTTCTTGTTCTGTAAAAAGTCAGCTGTTAAGGGGCTCTCAATATCCCATCACTTTTTAATAAAAACCACTACATTCACATTTTTGCTCTTGTATAAATAGATTTGTTGCTGCTATAAAACTAAATGGTTAAACAGCAGGACATTTGTGGTGGTCGGAAACTCTGACATCTAAACTATGAATTAAGCTTTCAGCTTTTATGTTTAAAATGCATGAAGCTACTAAATTGCTATTGCTTTTTCACAACACTGATTTTTAGGCATTTCCATTCTGGTTAGACTACACAACCTGTGAACACAACCTATAAAGGCCTTGTTTGAATGTTAGGTTTCCCATCCTCTCTTAAAAGGCACAACTACAACATTCAGTAAGCCTCAGAAAGACGACCAGGGTCTTCCCAATTTGTTGATGCCTACTGGTTAGCTACCCAAATTTTATCAGAACATGGAGAGAGAAAACCCATATTATTATGCCCCCAGTGAAAACACACCAGAGATGGATATGAACTCTTGAGGTGAAGAACATGTGTGTAAAGTCAACTTGAGACTTCTTAAACCATTAATAAATTAATATTTCAAAACGTAGAAATGGCTATCGATAAAAACATGTTCAGGCTTTTTAAATCAGATAGAAGTGCTTTTAAGGCAGACAGGAAAAGGTGGTGAAACACACAGAGCAGTAGAGCTGTGTGGTATTTGCAGAAACAATATAAATTAACTCATTTTAACTGTAACTCATTGTAACACCATTTGAAATCAACTACATGTTCTCTGGACTTGATACCATCTGAGTTCTTAAAAGCTGTTTTTACTGCTCATTGTCAACACTTCACTGGTAACAGGCATTTCTCCCCAGTCACTGAAGATAGCAATCATTAACTCACTCCTAAAGAAAAGGACTCTAGACCAGTGGTTCTCAAAGTAGTAGGCTCGCCCCCTAGCAGGGCACCGAGCCACTGCATCATGCTGCTAGCATAATAAACAGCTTTTCACAGGGCTTCTGAGTAAACACAAAGCAGAAGATGAAGCAAACTACCTTACTTCCAGGCCATAAAGTAGAAAACATCCCAAAGCTTATTTTACCTTTGGCTGCACCTGCACAATAGTTGGTAATAAGAGATACAGTGCGTTATCCATCTTAAAATGCTAGGTTGTGACAGTTTGAAGCCTAACAAGCCAAAATGCCACGTAGAGACAGAGCATCCAAAGCACAAAGAAATTAAGCTGACTTTTGTAGACACAAACATTTTCGACAATGTGTCTTAACTAAAGATGCATCCAGGCCAGCAAATGGTTTCAATCCTGACTGATTCAGCAGCCAGCAAACTGGGAGCAATTTCTCTGTCCAGTAATATGGCAGGTACATATATGAGATGCCAAAGAATATAGAGAATATAGAAGAGCAGCTTAATGACAAGCGGTTTTCTCTGCAGATGAATGAAGCTATGGAAAACCAAGTTCCTAGCAGAGCCACAGCAGATGAATCATTCAAAATCACTGCCTTTGATTTTAAAGATACCAGTCTGGAATTTAGGACTGTGTGGGGATCTGCACAGACAGGGGGCCGTGCAGGCTCCGACTGGGAAACAAGGACAGCAGCAAGTTCTCATCAAGCGTGTCTCCCCCATGTGCAGTATATACACTGCATGATGCAACACAAAGCAGTGGCATAGAAACACTGACTTCCTGTCAGTCATAAGATAGATCAGAATCAGAATCAGGTTTATTGCAAAGTAATTGTCATTACCAGGAATTTGACTTGATTTGCCAGTGCCTACATAATTAATATAAATAAATGTGAAACCTATGAAATATGAACACAAGCAAATGCTGAGAAATAACATAAAACTGTAAAATATTTAAAGAGGAAGAAGAAAGGAAAATGTATATACATAAAATACAGTAATGTATTTACATGAGATGTGCAGGCAGTGTGGAAGTTAACTGACCGGTAAGGGGGAGTGTGTTAATATAACACCTATGTGCTTTTAGTTAATGTAACTAAATGAGACTGACAGAGTCTTTAGCTGAGTTCCAAAGTCTGATGGCAGAGGGGAAAAAACTGTTCTTAAGGCGGGAGGTTTTGGTCTTGATGGACCGCAGCCTCCGTCCAGAGGGGAGAGGTTCAAACAGATGCTGTCCAGGGTGGGAGGGGTCGGCTACTATCCTCCCTGCTCTCCTAAGGGTTCTGGAGGAGTTCTGGGAGAGAAGGGAGGCTGCAGCCAATCACCTTTTCTGCAGAACATATGATCCATATGATTAAAACCCTGAATGTAGCTGCAAACTACAGCTGAGCAGAAAGAGGTGGAAAAAACCAAATGATGCCATGTCCTTGATGTGGACTTAGTTTGGGTTTAAAAGTTTGGATTTTTAACAAAACAATACTTTTAAAATATGCCAAGTGATGGTGACAGCAATGGCAAAGGTAATGCTCTGCATACTCAAGCATATGCTGGATTATACTATACAGTCATTTGGCAGACGCTTTTATCCAAAGCGACTTGCACATGATAAGCATTCATTGTAGCCATAGCTATTAACCTAACATGCATGTCTTGTGTATGCAGAGCATGTAGAGAGCTAGAGGCTGCATTTGGCTCAAACAACGTGGTAGGAAACAAATGTTTCCCCACTATCCAGCAGAAGGCCATTGCGCAACCCTTTTCAAAGACTACAGCTTATGATGCAGCCATTACCAGATCCAATATAATGTAACTCTGCAAATATACGACCCCCATCTATATAATGGAGCTATCATAACGACATGGAAATGCGCCAACTATAGAGCTGAGAAAGTTCTCCATGAATTACAATACTTAACTACTAAATAGTAGAGAAAATCTGTTTTGTGTACTTGAAGTAGTGTTATTTAGAATATCTATTTTTGGGTTCCTAAAGATGTGGAAAATGGTTTGTACTTTTACATTACATGATAACACGGTTGTTTTTGCCATTTATTACAGAAAACTTCTCTTGAAGCTCTGAATAAAAATGTTTTATTATTGAAGAATTGAGGATTTTTTGTTGTTGAAACTGTTTTGCAATATAGAGAACACTATTTGTACTTCTGTTATACTATTTATGTTAATTTGCACATTTTAGCACCATAAAGTCCTGGGTTTAATTATAAGGACAGCTTTCTGCACAATAAATGCTCAAAAATTACATTTTCTTTTCCCATTTAAATCATTGATTAACCTTAACTTTTAACCTACAAAGGGATTTGATTTAAACTGCTTTATTCCATCTGACTGAGAAATGCATTTAACTGAAAAAAACAAACCCACAGTTTTAGTCTTAACCGTTTTCTGAAACTGCGGCCTATATCACAGTAAAGTAACCCACCGGCACATGACAGTAGGACTGGTTGACTTTGACAGCAATGTTAGGAGGATACTGGTCCTCCTGGACTCCAATAGAATCCGTGTAACAGATTCTGCAAAAAAATAAACAAAAAAAGAATAATGAGAAGAAAAAAAGGATGGTACAGAGGACTGAAAAAAAAAGGTACAATTGTTAAACATTTTCATGCAAAACTACATTTCCTCACTTATGTCCGACAGAGAAATTCTTACAAACAGCACAGAGTTTTACTCAAAACAACCCAAACAAGATTGAGAAATATTACCTTAGAACCACTTGAATTGATCGGATTCCTGGACGAAGCTCACTATGACAGAAAAAACATGAACAAAAGAAGGATTAAGATCCATCTCACATTAGCAGAAAAAAACAAGATTAGATTTTTTTAGGACAATTCATTTTAAATCACCTTGCATTCCTGATCTGGTCAACTTGGTTTGGTGTTAATTCAAAGATGCATTGACTATCCTGCAGTTTGTCATTGTTCTGGGCAACTATACGAAAAAATGAAAGCAAAACCAATTACAAAAACAAAAGCAGTACAAAGAAAATCCTCACAACGAATATACATTAATATAAAGACGACATATAATCTGCACTCACTTAGCTCTGTTGGTGGCAGCAAGGTCTCTAAAGTTTGGTAGAAGGGCAGTGGGACCAGCTTGACTTCTGCTGCAGGTGTGGAGAGGGGTTTGGATATGCCATTGAGGTAGTCTGCGCCCTGAGAAGTGGCGTTGGGGGAAGAGCTGAGGGATGAGTATCCAACCGGAACACCCTCTGGACGCCGCGCCGCCAGCCAACCAGATGTTTTGGGAAATCGCGACTCATAAAGTTGCCTGACATTCTTCAGGAGTTCTGGGCTGTACTCGGTTTGCACCAGCCTCAATGCACGCCCCACCAGATCCTGCTTCAGACCACTTTTGCTGCGACCCATTGAGGCCAGCAGCGTCTGCAGGTCTGAGACCCGGAAACTTTTGACCATGTTCTAGAGGAAAGATAAAACAGATTAACATCGTAAATGTGGAAACTATACATAGTAAGCCAAGAACAAACACGGGCACTTCTTTTAATTGCAGAATTCTAACAGCAGAAGCACAAACTGCCTGAATAAAATATAAAGTCCCTTTACACCAAACGGATAGCAATTTATTTTTCTCTAAATTCATTGCTGATTTTATAGCTGTAAGAAATGTCGCTTGCAACGGATCAAGCATCAAAATACATTTAGCACATTTATTTCACATTATGTTTCTCTCTTAAGTAAATTATATGAAGTTTATATCCCTTAGCTGGATAGAAAACCTCATTAAAAGACGAATATTTAAAAAAAATTAAGCTCCTAAGCACTAGTGATGCATTTTTCCACGTTAGGCTGCACACAATCTTTTATTATACATTTAAATAGTAGGAGAGATTTAGTGAGACATGGTAGTCCATCAAATTGTTTGAAATCAACAAGAATTATGAGTGTGCTATCTGTTACACCGTAAAGAGGTTTGAAACCACCATTGTAATAAGCTGGATTAAGTTTGCTAGGGGTCATACATTATAGCAAAGTGACTGTTTAAAAGAAATGATGCTACCTAAATAAACTCCCGGTGCTTAATTCTGCAAGTCATTGTTTTATTTCCCTACAACACTCTACCCTGGACTGGGTTCAGATAAAGGATTAAAGTAAAAATATTTTTTCAAAAAGGGGAGAGTCTTCACAGGATCATTCAACAGAATTGACAGGATCCATGATGTATGCTCCTTTCTACTGTTAGGACTTCATTTACACAAAGTCATTCTTTTAAGATGCTTTAACTTTTATATTCAATTAACGACATTTGGTTGTGGACAGCAGCAACTCTAAGGAGCAGATTGCTGTAGGTACAGTTTGGGATAGAATTACAGCCCTTTGGATAGTCTGCTCAAACTTGAATAAATTCATCTGTTGGTCTTACTTCATAAACATACCAGCGTTGGATACATAAACAATTCATTTATAACAGATAGGAAAAAGAAAAACTATTCAATGAGAATAAAAATCAATACACAGCTGTATTGTGTTTACAATGCACAGAATAAACAGACTATTTTGTGCAAAAATTTGTCTATGTTATTACTAATGCATTTGTTTCATGTTATATATCTATGTATCTAGATGAATACATTATAAATCATCAAAACAATCAACGTGTGATCTGTGCACTCTACAAAACAAAGCCCTATTGATATTTTAAATATGCCCAGAGGTCCAGTAATATATATTTACACAAAAACATGTACAATTTTAGAACAAGTGTTTGTTTATTGTTTATGTGTGTGTGTTTATTTTGACAAATCACAACCTGCCGAGGGATGACTTTTAAAACTAATATCAAGAGCATGGCAGACGCCAAATATTGACCCTTCAAAAACCTGAACCTCCGACATGTTACTGCTTTGTGTGCTAGTGTTCATACGGAAAAGTACATTGTGTCTGGATTAAATCTGTACCAAAATGTTGTTGTTCGCTCGGTTTATGGTGAACGAACTGTACTACCACGCCAGGTACTGTTGTACTTGTTCAGCCTCGGTTGAGCATTGCTTTGGATCCTGTGCTATCAACAAGCTAGCCTGTCTTCAGACTGGACCGTCAGAATTCAGTCACAGCCAATAAAGCATTTGACAGGTGCATAGTTTTTTTAAAAAAACTTTGCAGTTAAACTAGACGTACACATATGTGTCACCAGTGCCAAGTGGTGAAGCACCACGATGGCAGAAAATCGCCAAAATGCTTGAATGGTGGCATCATTCATTATCGGTGTCTTCTTTCGGAGCCAGCATGATGCTAGCTGAAGCAACGCACTTGCCTAGTTAACATTAACTAGCAGTGCAGCTACATTAGCACCATGGGCTAGTTCGTTTCGTCGTGGTTGTAACACATCGTACTTGTGTGAGTACACACTCTCAACAATATGTACATACTAAATCCAGTTACCCCACAGCTTGGGTGATTTTCAGCTTGTACTATCGCGCCCATCTCCCATCAAACGAAAGCCAACCAAGCTCTACCTACCATCGCTTCCACCAGTTCGGCCGCCATCTTCGTGCAGCAATACCGCGAGAGTCAGAAATGACGGCTACCCTTCCACCAATGAAGCGTTGAATCTTTTTTGATTGACAGGTACCTTTAGCCAATCACAGTACAAATTCTATAAGCCTAGGAAGCGTTATATTCAAAACAGGCGGCGCTATTTCAAATTAAAGTTATAGTACACCTTTAAAAAAATACTCAGAGACAGGTCTCCTTTCCTAAATAGGCCACAGTGGTCACTAATTAAACCATGTGTAAAAATATCTTGAAATTCTAGAAGTTTTAGGTTAATAATATTGAGATATTTTGAGCCCAAGCGCTAAAGACGGTTAAGATTCAACGAGGGTGTAAAGCATACCATGGCAAGTGGATAGGGTCGAATGGTTTGTTTAAATCCCGTCCGAGCAAAATATTCCACTTCAGGTTATGTATCCTACCGCTAGACATTAGAGTAATGCTTTGTTTGTGGTATTTTCATTAATAAGTCAACGACACTAATGAAACAAAACACCACACGCAGGGCAGCCAGAACCGGTCTATTACAATAATGTTACGCTGCATCATCATGTTAAAATATACATTGTAAAAGTGTGTTAATAGAAAAACACACTCCCTGTTGATGATCCAGCCCTGCTTTTGTAATCGCTCCTTGTATGTGTGGGTGAAGAATAACCTCGTGGAGACCTTTTTTTATGCAATCTATGGTGGAGGCTGGAAAAAAAATACCTGACGAAATGACCGTATCATGTATAATTTGTGTTTTTTATAAAGGCTTAGTTGTGGATATGCAACGAGAATAAAATCAGTATATTTTCCCAACACAAATTTACTTATTACTAAGAAAGTTTATAAATGTTTATTCTTAATATTGATACGCCACCATTTAAGTGTAAATAAAAACTTTAATAGCGAATGGAAAACCCTAGCTGTACACCACTATGTAGGTGTTCAATACCAGTAGGCTGTAAATGTGCATAAATTAACCACAATTCCGACTATGTCATCCCTACTGTTGTAATTTTTAATTATTATTTAATTTAGAATTAATTGAGTTATTGCTTCATATTTTTTAAATTAATGGGATAACTGGGCACTAATGAATGTACTGGTAATGCAAAGTATGGGCTCTGCTTAATGCACATGTTTCTTTTCCATTATTCAAACAGAAGAGGGCAATATGGTACATGATTTAATCTGAGCTGATTGGATTTACCTCCTCTGTCAAACTGACACAGTACTAGACAAAGTATCTAGATGCTGTATTATTGTATGCTGCCAGTAATGACTGCTACACACATGGTGGGGATGGTTACATCTAAATTTGAGGTTTTTATCACCATAGTTACATAGTAAGTTGATCAATATGGGCTGCTTACTCGTGTCATTGGAGTTTAAAGACACAATCTTTTGGCACTTTTCTGAATTAGCATTCAAAAGATTTTGAGATGGTAACACACTGAGTGAATCCTCAGAACTGCACCCAGTCGATGTTGACTAAATCTTATGCTGAGAAATACCAAAGCAACAGTTCACTAAAGCTTAATTCCTGTTTTTGCCATTTTTTTTAAATTAAATCTATAAATGACACTGATCAAAAGAGAAATGACAAGACAAATGTTTATTTCAAGAAAAAAGTGTATAAAATAAACATATTTAAAGTTTATTCCATCCATTTATTTTTTAACCATCACTAATACATGAAATTGTATTTGTTTATCTTTAACAAACACAAAGTCATTATTGATTTTTAAACATGTATTGTTGATATTTAAAGATAAAATTATTTCTGATTTCTAATGAAAAACTGGCAAAAATGTAATTATAAGTAACAGGCAATGTGATTTTCTAAAAAAAAAAAGTTAATGTCAACATTAAAAAAAATCTATCAACCACGATAAATAAGCACTCTGTCCAATGAGGTGTTACGACTGAACTCCAAATCACTGAACTTGACTCATTAATTGGTCCCGTATGTTAATTGAGTTAATGCTTTGGACAGCATCACGGACAAAACAACTTAAACAGGATAATTCTGGCATCTAAAAGGTCTTTGATTCTACAGCACCCATCCTTTGCACACCACGTCTTACTAAATCTTGAGTGTTTAATCTCCCATAATTACAAAGATTTGCGTAGGTTAATAAAAATAATCCGCCTCAATTCAGACCCCCTACATGGACCTCCGCTGTGCCTTCTTTGCCCCTTTCTGCGAGGGATAAATTCACAGTCATATAAATAGACACCTTTACAACTCTGAAACACAACTTCTTGATCCAGGAGAAAAGGCAGTTCGACACATAGAGAGACTGTTTTAGGTTAGAGCCAAAGATAAAAAATCTAAACTTTAAATTTTAAAAACCTGGCATCTTTTAAGTCCTGACGTCATTTCCACGGGTCGCGATTGGGCTAAGCGTGAGCGTGTCAAGGTTAACAACAGTTTAGAGGCTCATTTTTATCTGCGATCTTGTCAACAGTGAGACTTGAGCGCAAGAATCCGGCGGCACTGAGGCATTTGTTTTCTGAAAGGTCCTATTTTTAAATGTAAAAACGCCATGCTGTGAAATTCAACCCTTTTTTGAGACTTCTAGAAAAGGATTTTTGATTGTGGAACCATACAAAGATTTACAATGAGTCTGAAATATCTTAATTCAGAAATGACAACGGAGCCCAGAAGTAGCCGCAACGGAAGCAGAGACAGGCTGGGACTGAGCTTTACCATTGATTACCTTCTGTTCAACAAAGTGAAAGGTTCCAAAGAGGAAGCAACGGGATCTGGTGCGACGGAGCAGACAGAGAGCGACACGCTAAATCATCAGAATCCAGAACTTGAAGAGTTGGGGAGTCGTTGCGAGAAGCAGGGGAAACTACATGAGTCAGAAGCAGAGACTGAAAACAGAAAAGCCAATGAAGAGGAAGGTGGTGAAGAGCAACAAGGGAAAGGGGAGGAAGACGTGACCACCACCACAACATCTATAAGCAGCAATCTTGAAAAATCTATGGACAAACCCAACCAGTCGTACATTGCACTCATCTCCAGGGCTATTCTGGCATCTGAGGAGAAGAAGCTGCTGCTATGCGACATCTACCAGTGGATCATGGACCACTACCCTTACTTCAAGAGTAAGGTATGTCACTGCAAGTCATTGACTTACACTGTTTACGTGGTCAGGAGATGTTTAAGTGTCACATTGGGTACAAGGGAAGATATGACGTAAAATGCTGTGAAAATATACAGAAAAGCTAATCAGGATTGTTGAGTTTATGGTAGTACTTCAAAATGAATGCTCTACTTTCCTCCCAATGCAAATACGGCAAAGGCAGTCATAGGATCGAAAACAAGCTAGCCTTTGTTGTCGCTTCAGCTTTATTGACTTAGGTAACATCAAAATATAGAAAGAAATAATACAGTGATGATTTTTATCAAGCAAAGTGACCTGGTTTGTACAAGGTAATAGGTTTCGGCAATTAGGAGTTCACAGGGGCAGTAGATGATCTTCTTGTTGGCAAATTCACAAATAAAGTAATCCTGTTGCTAGGTTGCAAACTACCTCTGCCTTCACCAGGTGCTACGACAGATTGGATGTAGCCTAGCGGATTAAAGTTGATCGCAGATTGACGCACTAGAAAGGTAACCAAGGGTGTTGTGTGTTACTGCGATCGACACACTCTCGACACATTATGGCGAATGCTGGCAACGATAGGACACAGTGACATCCTGACGGAGATCACTGACACTTAACGGCCTATTAAGTTAATTTCCTACTAGGAATCTTTTGTTTGGTTTCCGATGTTTGTCTTGCTTTTATTTATTGGGTTTACTTGTTTCTACAGGATAAAAACTGGAGGAACAGTGTGCGTCACAACTTGTCCCTCAACGATTGTTTCATCAAAGCAGGCCGAAGTGACAATGGTAAAGGCCACTTCTGGGCGATTCATCCTGCAAACTATCAGGACTTTTCAAAAGGGGACTACCACTGTCGAAGGGCGCGCCGGAGGGTACGCAAAGTGGTTGGACAACTTCGCTTTTCGTCCCTGACTTCCCCCTACTGTCCCACTACCACCCCCACCCACCCCCACAGAACGGTCTGTTGGTGCTGTCCTCAGGGTGCGGTACTCCCTCTGTCATGCTTGGCACCTAGACTCTACTGGCCTTGGTCCAGTATACAGCCACAAGTGGGGCTCCACCTGGGCCTGAATGCTACTGGTCATTGAATGTTGCTAAGGTGTTAATATCCTGAGCCATTTTTGTGTAAAAAGAAGCTTTATAATCTTATCTACTAATAATTATTTCTGTACTTATGGTTAAAACTGGAATTGACATGTTCAAACCAACATTATATTCTTCATTTCAGAACTTTCATTGATTGAATAAAATGTGTGCATCTGTTATTCTGCTGCATCTCTTTCTTTTATATTCTGAATGTTTTAGATGGTTTTGTCATAATCTCAATAAATTACATTAAAATTAAAACGAGTATTTTTATTATTTGCTTCAAACTTTTAGATGATTTAGATTGATTTTGGGTTAAACAACCATGTTATAAGGGTTAAGAAAACAAGATAAAACATTTCCAATGTCAAGTTTTGAATTAGAAATTAACAAACTCCTCCTATAGTGTTTAAGGAATGGATTATGTGTGTGCAGAGTACCCACAAAGTTAGACAAAGATGTGTGTGTATGTGTGTGTGTGTGCAGATTTTGCTAAAAGTGAGCCCACTGTTAAAATACCACCCGGTGTTAGATGCTAATTAGTCAAATCTGTCGGGATGCAAAATCTTTTGCCTTTCGGAGGCTAAAATTGGGGTTTCCAAAGACAACTGCCGAGGAAATGGGGCCAGATAATCTCAGCAATCCCAAATGGTATCAAGAATAGGAAGCTTATCACACTGTGTAATCTGCAGCCGCTGCTACAGAATGGCGGGGATCATGGGAGGTCTTGGATGAAGAGAGCAGAGGAAAGGGAAGGAGGAAGGGACAGAGGGAGGGGGAGGGAACAATGATTTATTTTGAGACATGGGAGAGCGTGAATAAATATGCTTGATTTGTCAAACTTATTTTCCTGACAAATATAAACAAATAAAAAAATGAGTAAAAATAAAATTAACATGACATCAAGACGTATAAATAAAACCTTTAAGGGGAAGCAGTATAAACATAATGCTTAACAAACTGACTGTATTACAAGCTTCCTGAAATTTAATGTTTGAATTAATGAGAGATTTTACTAACAGTGCACAAGATTACCGCTCCAAAAACAGAGTTTAAAAGTTTCAAATGTTCTTTTTTTGGTTGCATATTAGAGCTTTCTGCTTACATGAGGCAAATTTTAGTCTGCTTTTATATTCATGTTGATATAAACATTGCAAAATATAACCAACAACCAGAAAATGTATTTATATGAAGTACTGAAAAAACCTACAAACCAGATTTTGAATTAGAAATCAGCATTTTATCAAAGTTTCAGAGCATGCACAAGAATGAAAGTGGATATCTGGAGGAAATAAGAGCTGGAGTTAAAATTTATGGTTTATAGTTTGACACATTTATGAAAAATAGCTTTTAAAGGTACTGATTACATAAATTCTCTATGCACTATGAAGTTCTAAAAGAGCTTTTATGTATGGATGCAGAGCAGAGCTTCATAAATACAGGTTCCTACTTTAGTCTCTCACTTCTTTAAGCTTATAAAATCCATAAAACCTACATAAAAATGACAATAAAACCCAAAAACTGCAGATGCCGGAGCATCCATGTTGTTCCCAGATTATTCCAAGATATTGAGGAAAATAAAAGGATCAAGTCAATTTTAACCTATCAGGCTGTACATCAATAGTGAAATTCCTTTCTGACTTGCAAAGGTTGGCATTTACATCCACTGGGCTGCAGCCTAAGAGGATTAGATCATACATTGACTTTTCTGAAGTTTGTTTGTCTGTAGGCTTCTTATTTGCAAATTATTGAATATTTGAATAAGGGAGTATTTGACATTAATTTAGATTCCGAATAGACAAACAATATGTCAGAAGGCTAAAGCCAAAAAGAGGCAAAGAGAGCAGGTGTTACTCACAACACTCAATTTTTGGTGATGTTCATTATAGCAATGACAAATCCCTCTAATTAATTTTTGTTCACCAAATCTTCCTATTCAATGTCAGCAGCTAATTGGAGACCTAATTTGCTTAATTCCCATGAACAGGTCTCTGCATGAAATCCTCTTCAATTCACCAGCTTTACGGCTTTAATTTGGTTGCATATGTTTGCTGTACACACACTCAGACACACACACACACAGACTCACACACACTAACACTCCAATCGCACATTTTTGCATGAACAAACAACTTTAAGTAAGCAATTATTCAAATAACAAGGTAGCAAAACTGTGCAACTGGCAAAACACACACACACACACACCCAGCAGAACCATTTATGACTGTTTTCCTGTTACAGTATTATAAATGTAGCAAACACACCAAATTGTAATTAACCCCCGTTTTTTAAGGGGAATCAGATTGAGGTCATGAGCTGTGTGTCTGTGTCTGTGTGTGTGCATTCATATGTGAGTGTTATTTTGTTAATCTAATGAGATGCGTGGAGGGTGCTGGGGGGCCGTAGATTAAAGCCCAAAGATTTTTTGCTGATTAGCAGAGAGTGAGCTAAGAAGATCAGTCCCGCTGAGATGTCAATGAAACATTATGGCCGAGCTTTAATGCACTATACATTTACAGCAGCATTCCAAAGCTGATTCTTCTAACTTATATTTAACTCAGCGATGATACAATAGCAGCAGATCATGTTGCCTGAACCTGTTTGTGCAAACAGATGAAGGAGAAAAACTTGGAAGCGAGGAGTTTAGTTACAGGGGGAATTTTGGTTTCCAGCTTGTTACAACTGTGTGGTGTGGTTTGAGATAATTTAATTAGCTTAAGGGAATAAGTGTACAAATGGCATCGCAGCCTTTGTCTAAATGACTCACGTTAACTATATTAACCAACATTACATTTGTGTACCTACCACTGTTTTGGTTAATTAATTATCTAAACCCATATATTAAAAAACATGATTAAGGTATTTTATTGGAATTAGATAGAATACACTTTTATTAGCTTCCCATATAAATAAAAAGACACCTTATACAAACAAATATACCTCCCTTTTTATTTAAAAACCCTTCAGAAATACTTCTTTATACATTAAAAAGGGTCAAACAGACTAAAATATATTTTCTACAATATTAACCCTTCCCAGAAAAAAGTTAATTTGTCTATTTTTACTATATAAATCAGTAAGGCTAAAGTAATTAGATGAAAACGTCGAATGTACAATAGAAAACTGTTTGCAGGACTTTATCCAGTTAATTATTTCTCTCAGAACTTCAGTCGTGATGCTGAAAACCTCAATAGGCCAGAAGACTGCATGTCGCACCCCAAATTGCAGGTCTATTAGAAAGCATGATTGCATAGAAGCAAGTAGTATTTAAGGCTTAAAACGCTACAGTTGAACCAAAACCAGCCACTATTTTCTGGTTGGGTCCCAGTACGAACAAAAGCCTGGCGTTACCTCGGCTTCAAAGGCTCCATAATAGTCAATCGATCAGAATGCGAGGCGCTATTCTGCAGATTACTGTTAACAATAATTTGCCTCCCAGTGCACCGTTGCCATCTTTGAAGCAATGTTTTATTGCCTTTTTTTTCATCTGCATCTGTCATCCCTGAGGTCCACTGTTTGATCTCTCCCCACCAGTTCCTGCCTCCCCGGGGTCGCGTTGACCTGTTGATTGGCAGCTGCGATCAGACATATGGTGGGACGAGGCATCGACCGGAGCTCCCCGGAGACAAAAGCAGACTAGTGTTTTTCTCTTTTCTTCCTTTTCCCCCCTTCTTCTTCTTCCACCGTGCAGAGGAACCGAGCACCAACACTGAGGAGGAGGAGGAAGAGAAGGCGTCATCCCACCACTAGATGACGCAAGGTGCAAGCTTATATTTCCAACTGTTTTCAGGTATTTACTATAAGCGGATGGCAAACTTTTTTCATTGCTTTGCTAATTCGTTCGATTAACCCATCAGTAATTACATTCGTTTCAGCAAAAACAAACAAACAACCCCCCCCCCAAAAAAAACAATAAAAAACAAAATAGCATTACACTAATAAAGGATGATGCATTTATTCTAAATGCGAAGAATAAATTTTATAACTTTTTTTTTACTGTTTATTATCTTGAAAATTACATTAACATGGACCTGTGGCGCTGTAAGGTAAAAAATGTGCAAAAAAATAGATCCCTACAAAATAGTTTGAGGATTCTATTTAAATTTATTTTTTCTTTTTGTTTTGCTTTTCCCTTCTTACATACAAATTCAAATATTGGTAGATTAATTTCTATTAGTCTAATCTGAACATCCATGGGCTACTGGATTAGACACATTCACAACAGTGACACAATGCAGTGACACCATCACCAAGCCACTCACAGTGGAAATACACATTTAAAGTGAATACCAGCCTTATAATGGGTTCAGAAGATAGAGATGTTTTTGAAATAGTCCTAACTTGATGCAACAGAGAGAATGTACTATGGACTTTCAGCAGCTCCATGTAAAATTCCCCAAATGGATTTTTTTTAATTTAGTAAAAAAACAAACAAACAAACCCAAAAAATCCAAGTCTGCCTGATTCTCAGTTCAATGGCTGCCAGGTTGTAAACGGTTGGTTCTCAGTGTTCATGCAGGGCTTGTTTGGATCTTGTCCAAGTTTCATATCAGTGAAAAACAGTAGAGACGGGCTCTTCATATGTATACGTGTGTGCTTCCCTGTGCATGAGTTTAGCATACAGAATGCAAAACACCCCCATCTCCCTTCTCATGGTGAGATGAGCGTTACCATGGTGATGCATCCCTGGTCAGGGTCTTGTTGTGATCCCCAATGACCCTTCGTGGTGACCTTTGACATTTAGGCCTTGGCCAGGGCCAAGATGTCAGCAATGACCAGAGGGCAACAAGAGCACTTCCATGATTGGCACTCTAACATGCTCACTATTTTCATCTGCGGGGCACACCTCCCTCTAGTTTGCACCTCTCATTTGCATTTGTAACACGGAGTAGACCATTAAGCTGAAGACCATGAGCTCCATCCGGCTGTTTTACATTGCACTTCAGCAGGTAGCCTGCTTCATGCTCATGGCAATGCAAGGCTCAATATTGCATAATTTGCCCTCAGTGCTACATAGTCTGTGGGCTTCTCAGTTTTCCCACCCCAGTTTTGTGCAAATTGTGATGATAAAATGCAATCAGTAGCAGACTAACATCCTGTATCATGACAGTTATGATAGTAGTAATGATCGCCAGAATTCCCATGGCTCCTGCTATCCACTGTATGTGAGAAAATGTATAGTTCTTTAGCGTGTGTGCACGTTGGTTCATTTCTGAGGGGGAAGGGCAATGCACCACACCATGGTTCTTCTCATGGGGAATAATTACAGAATCGTGGGTACTAAAAGTCATGTGACCCTAGCCTTCTGCTCCCAAATAATTTATCCCCGCGGCTGATAGTTCGTCAATATCAATTTATTAATTTAACAGTTCTGGACTGATAAAAGGTAGTGCACACAGTTAGGTTGCTGAAGCGGAGAATAAGAATGAATTTTACAGTGCAAGGGTGTGAGGGGATAGAGAGAGAGAGACAAGAGGACAAAGCGAGGGGGGAGAGAAACAGCGCAGTACTGATCAATGGAAGAAATGCATATTTGCTGGGGAAAAAATAGAACACCATCGCTCATATTCCAAGGTTATTGAACAAAAATGATGAAAATTAATACACTTATTATCACCTTATTAAAAATTAAGATTGAAGACATTGCTCTCGTTGTATTGATATTCAAATGTCTCCAATATATCGATCAGTACAACCCAGTTTTATCCCAACCTCTTCAGGTGAGCCGTTGCTATTACCCTGGAGGAAAAAGATCTGTTTTGCATGACGAACGTTTAAAGATTTTAATTTGGGACTCAAAGAAAAGTCCTCAGCAGGAGCTGAGCACCCTTAGAGATGATCCCTGAAAGATACGTCTTCTAAAGCAAAGATACTCCAGAAAAACACACATGTGACCTCTACATGTGAGCCCTATTGACCCCCTGGTACTTCATTTCCGTTCTGATTTTTTTTTTTTTTACAGGGGTAATGAATATACATCTGGCATAAAGCAGGATGCATATATCACCCAGCTTCCACCACAATACAGCCAACTTGGAACCTAACCTATTCCCAGAGCCATTACATAATATCACTGAAGGAGGCTAAAAGGTATTTTAACAAGACCCACTGCTCTACAACCTTTGACCTTTTCTCAGTTGACCTCTAGCTCCTAACCCCACTTACACACGGCAGTGACAGCGGCACTTCCAGGCATAAGTAAAACAGAAAGAAAATCTTATTTAAAAAATGATGCATGAAAGGATTCAAAATGTATTTTTTTCTGTTTTTTTTTTGTCAGATCTGTCTGACAGCCATGTTCAAATTATAAAGCTGTCACTCAGTTATTTTTCGCCTCTTGTCCATTGAGAATTGCAAAGAGAAGAGGCCAAACAACCGCTAAATCCGACCACTTATTGTTCTGTATGTCTGCGCATTATATAATCCCCCCCAGGTCTCAGCACGCTCCAAGGCTCCCCTTGCACGGACAATCACTGTAGTGGATTCTCCTTGCGTCTTTGGAGAGCTGCAGGGTAGCGAGTGTCAATAGAAGTGGAGTGTGTGAATGTGAGAGATGATAGACTGAGGTTAAGAGGTGTCAACACAGAAAGAGAGAGGGCTCAAGGACTCTTCACTCTGGCACTCTCTGCAACCTTTCCTCTGATTAGCCGCTCTAAAGATGCTGCGGAGACACAGACGCTTCACACAGATAGACACACCTTGCTGATACTTGGACACAGTTTTTTCTTTTTCTCTTCTCTACTGTTCTCTCTCTTTTTTTATTAATCCATTCCCCCAAAGTCACACACTTTTGTGAGAGACTACATTTCATCTGTGCATGTCTGTGTGTCAGACGCACATCAGCTCTGAGGTGCGGAAACCTGAAGATGTGTTGTTCACAGGCACAGAAGCTCTCTGAAAGGTTCTAGCAGTCAGGGATGGATTTGTTACACCTCTGATGTGCTGTATATGTTCAGCCAAGTGTAAGACACAACAGTGCCATCCCACAGGGCTTTGCACCTGTCAGGTGCTGCAGTGCAACATATAAACTGCAGAACACACACTGATATATATATTGTCACTCACATGCACACACACTGCTGCTTGAGCCAAGCTGTCTCTGTGTCATCCACAGGAATACATCACTCGGGAACAGATGCAGATGCTTGTTCTGCTTGTGTCATGCAGATTGAAAAAGTAAATTTATTTGAGTATTGTCAGTTTAAATGCTAAATAAAGTGATTCATTTTTGATTTACATAGGATCCAAAGGTCTGTCCAGAGGAAGTGCCACAGTTTTACTTGGGTTTTAGTGCTGGTACAAGATGCTTGATTATAAACCATGTCTGCTGTGAACATTTAAACATATGAGAATCATGATGACTTGCAAAATATCATTTGTTTCACTATTGTTCGCACCTCAAATGTGTCATATCAAGAATAAGTGTTTTGGGATGTCAGTAATATCTGTCTTTTTCTCTTTTCAAGAACCCTTATGAAACAGGAGGCTAGAAAATTATATTTGTTTCTTTATAAATCTGAAATGTATAAATCTGGCTTGTTTCAGATACAATTTTCTAAATGGACTTTTTTGTCTTCCTTGTAATGTTTTTTTGTAAAACATAGGCCCGATAGTAAACCAGGGCCACCATGAGAAGTGACCTCATTTTGACTGATTGCATTTGATCTGGCTGTGCTGTGAGTAAAAGGAAGAGCATTCAGGAGCAGTCTAACTCTTGTTGTAACACATTTAATCTTTAAAGCTCATTTAAATGGTGAAATAAACATTTTAAATTCCTGTGTTAACTAGGATTTAGCATTATTTGCTATAATCTGGCCCATTTACATGATGTATTTTTTGTACCGAAGACCACTGACATGCACTGTGCTAAATAAATATGAAAAAAAAAAGAAAAAAATATGATGAGGGTGGAAAAATCCAAATCAGTCGGGACTTCTCGCTTCTTGCCGAGCTTTGAAAAATAGACTCGACCCATCATTCTTTTTAATAATAATTCTTTTTCTGCTTTATGGTGTCATTCTGTCTCCTGTTTCCCCTCTTGCCTATATCTTCATGTTACTTTTCTAAATACCTAACCAGAATTTACAAGTTACAGGGTACTTTTATTTCACTGTGAAATCACCAAGTGTTTGTTTAACCTTCTGATGAGTGGTTAAGAAATGCTACTTGTCCTCTGAGACGACTGATAGACAACCTTCTAACAAAAGATTTTGCTGATTGGAGTCTTGTACTCTTTATTAGGCAATTTCTGTATCTGTGATGAAGTTGTTTTTCTATCTC